>JAVYIG010002572.1:22500-239260 GCA_035222895.1 Strongylocentrotus droebachiensis
ACGCCTGATAAAAATATTCCTTGGGAGCTGAAAGTGCCCACTATCATGTGAGGATTAGCAATTGAATCCATGACCAGGTAGTTAAAGCGTTATACAAAATGTTACTTCATTATTATTATTCATCAATTCGTTGACTTTTTCTAGATAACGTAGGACTCCAGATGGGCCAGTTGGAGCTAAAGCTTCTCCTCACACAAGACCCCAATGAGCTGGAGTCTGTTCTCAGAGCGTTACATAAGATGGCTCCAAACAGGAGGTTCTCGGCAGTCTGCAGCAAGGTAAGCACCTTAATACTGAAGATAATATTTGTTGAGAATTATCCTAAAGCTTAAAGCGATACTGAACTGATGAACTTTCTGCCCTAGCGTACTATTTATTGCACAGCGTCATCTCATGGTCAACTTACCAACAGTGTGTAACCCAATTTTTAATTCCCACATCTCAGACAGAGGACTCAATGTGAGAACCAACAGCGCAGGTAGGGAAGCCACGAGACTATACTGCTACAGCTGACCTGAGATAGCTGGGTAACATATTGCTTATATGATGGCAGTGTAGAATGCAAACTACATTAATTGAAGTCCCCCAAAATGACTTTTACTGAATACGGAGAAATATTCTCAAAATCATTTACTTTTGCTGCTATGTTCTTACTAGCCACTTTAACATTTGCTTGTGGTGGAACATAAACCACAAACACAAATATATGGCCGAACTCCCTTGGCAGGTAGAATGGGCGGAGTCCAACAATCAGCAACTCATAATCAACAGTACATATCTTCTCTTTAATCGACCAGTTGTTGCACCATGACTTATTCATAAACAAACATACATCCCCACCACGGGTCTTACCGGAGCTTGCAGTTCTATCACTTCTGGCGAGTTCGATGTTTGTGATCTCTATTGCACTATCAGGAATGGCAGAGTGGAGCCAAGTCTCTGTGAAACAAAGCAGGTTTGCTTCTCTGTACTTATATAAATACTGAGCATTTGCGCGTAATTCATCCATTTTGTTCTGTAGTGAGCGTACATTCCCCAAAACAATGGAAGGTAACGGGGTGTTGTGTCTGCGCCTTCTTAGTCTCCGTCGTAGACCGCCGGGCTTTCCTCGCTTGCGTAGCTTAACTTCCAGCGGAAAGTTTTCATATCTGCTGGGCTTGCTGCCTGCACCCATGGGGCGGTAGGACAACAGCTCCGCTCGTGTGTACGAGACGCTAGCTCCTTGGGTGTAGTCAAAGTCAGAGGGCAGACAGGTTGTCATCTTAGAAAACCTCGTAAACAGCAACACAAACAAATAAGGTCCATCTGAAGCCTGACAAATAAGACTCCATTTTGACACAAATTCACAAAACACAGGTCCACAAAAGCACTAAAAAGTGAAAAAAATACTCACAGAAAACAGGAACATGAAAAGCCAGTGGTGGTTGCCATGGTGCAGCTCCCTCTATCCAATAGATACATATATATGAGAAAATAACATTCAAGAACAATCGCATATTATAAGGTACATGGGAATTCACAGGACCAATAATCATATATCGACTTACATCAATGTATTGTTCAGAACAATTAAGAAAGAAATTTAACTTGAAAATTATGTAAAGAATGATTTGGAAAGTAAATTCTAAAGAAAAAGAAAAACAAAACAGATTTTGAAAGAGAATAAAACCCAAATTGAGTGGTGTTATAACGCATTATACATAAAAATATATTCAGTCGAATTCAGTTAATATCAAGTTTGTGAAAAGATAAATCACAAAGTTAGAGTTTATATAGGAAGAAAAAAGTTTTTAAGAAATGAGTCAGGTGAAAACTAAATAAAGTAAATTAAATGTAGCTGTAAAAATCCTTTTTTGGATTGACTCATGTCAGATTGTTTTTTGGTCAGACTTACATGAAATACTTGGCATGCATACTCCAAAACCAATCTAACGCATGCTACATAGCATCTGCACATATCAATCTGATTTAAACCTGCCCTTCGTAATTGAACAAGCAGGTACAAGCGTTTTTCTGCTTTAGTGTACGTTTCTTTCACATGGGTATCCTAGTTCAGTTCGTTATTGATGTATAACCCGAGTAGCTTAGCTTTCTAAGCTTAGAGTCAAATGTAATAGTTATATTTTGGTCTGATTACATTACCTAAAAGATGACGACCAAACATCTGCTTAAAATTTCAAGGATTTATGTCTTGCCCAGACAAAGTAGGATGCACTTATTTATTGAACAAATTGTTTTATTGATCTAAAATTTACTATCATGTACGCTGTATAGTATGATGAGTATGTCACATAATAATAATAATAATAACTTTTACTTATATAGCGCTTTTCATATGAGATTTATATCAAAGCGCTTTACAATATTGATGCAAGTAAGACTAAACAGAGAAATGAAAAGAGAACAAATTTGAAGTGAAATTATTAAACATAAGATAACATGGTAAGGTTACATTTTAAGAACTAGGTTGAATATGCCTTTTCCATTAGATTCATAGATCGGTTTTTAATTCTGATCTAAACAAAGTAATATCAACAACTGTCAAGGAGGGAACTGATAAATGCGTGGACGAGGATTTCAGTGGATGACTTTGAGAGGAATTTACAAATTTTTCTCAGAGCGAAAGATGCTTTATGACAGACACTATTGACATTGGGGCGTATTGAAAGGTTTTGATCAAATGTAACACCTAAGTTAACAACTGTTTTGGAGGAATTTATAGAACCATTGGTTATTTGAATCAGAGGGGGTTCTGGGGTATTTCTTCTTCGATGAGAAAACAGGTGCAGCACTTCCATCTTGTTGTCGTTCAAGAGCAGAAAGTTTTCAGTCAACCAGGAACGAATGGCATGAAGAAAATCTTCCAGTTTCTGTAACATTAAAGAACTTGTCCAGACTTAGCAGTAATATATAGTTGGGTGTTGTCGGCATATATCATTGAGGAGAAACCGTGGGAATGAATGATGTCCTCTAAGGGTGTCATATAACATCTTTATCAATATAGTTTGCAAATGATAACAATACTACTGCCTTTTCTTATTATGCAGTGGCAAGTGGATAGAGCATATGGCTACATCATTGAAGGCATGAACAACAGACTGTCACAAGACTTCATCTTTATTCTCCTGGTCAAAGCGCAGCATTGTATTGAGAAGAAGGTAAGAGAAACTGCATCCACCTGTCCTTTGTTAACTCTGCTGCAACTGATGAATTTCAGGATGTTCAGTCTATGTCCATATTCTCTACTGGCATTCAAATTTCAGACATGGTCAATCCTTGCACGTCTTATAACATTGCAGGAGATGTAATGAAGGGATTAGCCATGTTTAAAGGTAAAGATCAGTTCTGGTCATGCGATTGCATTGTGAAAGAAATGTTGTAGAATTGATCAGAATAGGTTGATCATCTAGCATATAAGTATTGGTGTGTACTGCAAGGCTCTGGAATCATCAAAATGATAAGAAATTTGGCCCAGTTTTGGTAAAGTTACAAGCACTGTACACAGAAAGATGTATATGGAACTATGCGACATGTGCATAAAATGAGATCCAGATAGATATAATAATTTACCAAATATATCAATTAGTAGGCGGTTTCCTGGCAAAATTTGTTTCATCACGTATTACCGTAGTCAAAACATATAAGAGCTTCCATTTCATTTTTTGGAGAGGGGGGGGGGGGGGGCTTTTCCAAAACTGGTCTTTACCTTTAAGCTCACCGAAACCATAACGGCTATATACGGCAAAGCAGAACTGCTTCTTTAATATAAAAGCATCTCTGCTCTGCATATTTTTCCATTTATATAAATTTTCTTTGTAGATGTAGACTGGCAAAATTGACCTTCAATACTCTTTGTAACAGTTCTTGACTGCAGTTGTTAGCATGATATTTTGCTACTACACCAAGAAGTATTCCAGTCATTACTTGCTTTAGTTGTATTGAGGCATTATTTCTCTCTTGTGTTGTGTTTTTCTGTAGAACTATGATTCGGCTATCAATCATCTTGAGGCTGCGTGTAAGGCTACCAAGGATGCTTACTTCAGACTCTACACCGGTGTGAGGAATGAGATCCTCTATGTAGATCTACTAAGGATGGCAGAGCAGAGAGGGGCTAAGACGGCTGGACCTGACTTCAAACAGATGGTCCTGGCTTGCCTTCTAGGAACACGCAGTGGTGAGTGGAAGAGGGAGGGAGGGAGGGAGGGAGATAACAGAGGGGAGGGGAGGAAAGAAGGAAAGAGAGGGGAGGGGAGGAAAGAAGGAAAGAGAGGGGAAGGAGGAAAGAGATGGGAGGATTGGAGAGAGGGATGGAGGGGGTAGAAGGTGCAGAGAGGGGCTAAGACGGTTGGACCTGACTTCAAACAGATGGTCCTGCATGTCTTCTAGCAACACGCAGTGGTGAGTGGAAGAGGGAGGGAGGGAGGGAGGAAGGGAGGAAAGAGAGGGGAAGGAGGAAAGAAGGAAAGAGAGGGGAAGGAGGAAAGAGATGGGAGGATTGGAGAGAGGGATGGAGGGGGTAGAAGGTGCAGAGAGGGGCTAAGACGGTTGGACCTGACTTCAAACAGATGGTCCTGGCTTGTCTTCTGGGAACACGCAGTGGTGAGTGGAAGAGGGAGGGAGGGAGGGAAGAGAGAGAGGGAGGAAAGGAGGAAAGGGAGAGGAGGGAGGATTGGAGGGATAGAGGGGCTAAGACGGTTGGACCTGACTTCAAACAGATGGTCCTGGCTTGTCTTCTGGGAACACGCAGTGGTGAGTGGAAGAGGGAGGGAGGGAGGGAAGAGACGGAGGAAAGGAGGAAAGGGAGAGGAGGGAGGATTGGAGGGATGGAGGGGTAAAAGGTGCAGAGAGAGTCTATGATAAATGGACCAGACTTCAAACAGGTGGCCTTGACTTGACTTGACGTATGAAAACTCATAGGCCCAAATTCACAAAGGAGGTTTGTCGACGTTTTTTACAAACCTGGTTTGTAAATAACAAAAGGTTTGTCGAAACAAAAGGAGGTTTGTCGACAAACCTCCTTTGTGAATTCGGGCCATAGTGTTGAGGGAAGGGGGAGGGGGATGCTGATAGGGTGCAGAGCAGAGGGGGCTAATGTGGTTGGACAAAAATTTCTTACTTATCATTATCTTGGGAGTTGAAAAGGGGTTGAATGGGTAGTAAAAAGATGCTGAGCTCAGAGTGGTAATGAAGATGACAGAGGGGTTGAGGGGTATTTAGTGCTCTAAACTATTTGGTATTTTGACCAACGAGATAGTTCTTAACTCAATCTGGATGAATAGAACTAACTGTCAGTTTAGCACATTGCCTGGATTAAAGGACAAGTCCACTCGAAAAAAAAGTTACTTTCAATAAAAGCAGAAAAATCAGACAAACCAATCAAAAAAAGTTTGAGCAAAATCGGATAACTAATAAGAAAGTTATGAATTTTTGAAAAAGTATGTAAAACTATGAAACAATGAGAATCACAACACAAATTGCCAAGATGGTTATCAGTTTGTGACGTCATGTCCTCACAACTTATCAATTGCTTTACATAGTTAATCCCATTAATTTCCCTTTTTATCCCCCAAAACTTGATTTCCCCATACCTTTGCCCAGGTTATATGATTTGTATCATATTGCGTGCATGACATTTCCCAAAAACTTTTATGAATTTTGAAGAATTGATACTATTTTCTGAATATTGTATTTCATAATTATTGATTTTTATATAAATAGTTTATTAAAATTCAATTTTTTCATGATTGAACTGGACAAAAATTACTCTTTATTTGTGCATCCACACAAACACATATTACTAACAATCTAACTTGGATGCTGGTGTGAAGAAATAAGATTCTTAGGGTGAAAATAGACAATTTATATTATCAATATACAGAAAATAATTAGTGGATAGTGAGGACCATACATCACAGATTCATGAGTGAGTTGCCAATTTGTGTAGTGATTTTCAAAGTTTTTCATGTCATTAAAGATTCATAACTTTCTTATTAGCTATCCGATTTAGCTCAAACTTTTTTTGATTGGTTTGTCTGATTTTTCAGGTTCTATTGAAAGTAAGTTATTTTTCGAGTGGACTTGGGCTTTAAGGACTATGGCAGGACCACATTCAAAGCTTGTAACAGTTGGAGGTGTCGTTCCACCCTATCCTTGTATTATGTTATGGAATAAAATAATTATGTTCTTCTTTCTCATTTGTGATATAGACCGTGATATCCAGCCTAGAGAGCCGGTCTTGGACCATTGCATCTTGTTCCTACTCAACAGCCAGTACTGGTTATGTTTCTTCAATGCTGATATTCCTTTGCCTTTCTGGAGGGTACGTATCTAATCATTCTTCAACAGCCAAGCTTAAAAAGTAAACATATCAGATAATATAAATGATCTAAAATTACTGATTCATTATTTTATATGGGCAGTGATACTATCTACTTTGGTGCGTGCAAGTTCTCTTAGTATTTCCTCTTGATTTAAGCTTACAAACCCAAATTATGGAAATTAATAATATAATTGTAAGCCATCTTGCAATGCACATCAATATAGATGTAGCCCCTTTAAATGTTAAGCCTAACATAAGACAAGATTAAACATGTGAAAATGTGTGAAAAATAATTTTATTTTCAAAGTATAGCATAGTATTATATTTTTTTATCGTCAAGTAGCGCCTGGCTGGAATGCTCCCCAGGGAGTGGAGATTGTGCACACATTGTGTGCGGGCAAGCATTAAATCCAATGACCGGGGTAATAGTATATCTGTAAAGCGCTTGAGACGTCTGAGATGTATATAGCGCTATATAAAAGCTGAATATTATTATCATTATACTTTATTGGTTATGTAATATAACCAATGTTATATTCCTGGTCTGTATTTTATTGTCTTGGAATACAGATCAGTAAGTACATGGCCTTCTGCATGAGAGATGATCCATCTGACACCAACAAGTGTCGCCCTGTGGCCAAGGACCTTTCCCAAGCTTTAGTGTCAATATTCAGCACGTCAACACAGACGACGACACAGACCAAACGCAATAATACTGGAGCCAATGCTGCTACCGTCACCAGAGAGACTAGTACAGCCATCATGACCAAGTAGGAACAAGATAGACTAGATACTTGAGACTATAGAGTCAGTTCTGAGATTTACAATTTTTTTGTAGGTGACTCCCTCTGTTTCCTTTGGTTGTCTCACCAATTAGGCATTCAACGCTGCATACATCGATTGTAAACAACTTCTAACATGTGATTTTCTTGAAACATAGCCGTGCAATAACTAAAAAAAAAAAAAAAATGTCCTGAAGCAACACATTATAATTTAGCTTATCAAATATTGGAAAGCTTTTTAAAAGACTGTTGCTTAGAACCATGGCTATGATAACTCTTTCCCAGGCTAAACTAATGAAGTAAATTACGTCACTTGAAGCGGGACTAGCTACTTGCGCCCTCTATGTAGCCAACAATGTCTAAGCAGTACCCGGTGATCCCCCATGAACCCTTTTGCTTATGTTAATTGAGAGCTGATTTGATGGGATAAACACCTGGCAGTGAGCCAGTGACCATGCAGGGAGGTCGAATCCATCCTGGCCAAACTAGTGCAGATGGGCTTTTATTCAGAATGCTCATATATGTTTTGAGTATTGGTTGTTATTTTAGTTACTGATCATTGAGGTGCACCAATAAAAACATTATTTTCATCGTGACATTTATTTTCACCAACTGTAATTTTCCTAGTATATCATACTTTGGTCTGAGTTTGGCTTCCTGTGTCTTGAATAAAGTTGAAATACCATTTTGTTGAAAATCAACCTCAGAAGATATTTTATGCTCTAAAGCTTGATGTCTCAATTTACAGGGTGGAGTTTGTGAACTTTGTGAAGTCTCTGTACGATGATAGATGCCTGGGACTGGTCCTGTCCTGTCTGGTCAAGATTTACAACCTTCTGAAAGACGATCCGACAAACGAGCTTTCCCATGAATACCCAGCACTATGGCCGAACACTATCACCAAGTAGGTCTCTCAACATTGTTTGAACATGAAGACAGATTGTTAGAATTAATGTTATAGGTGTAGCAGAGAAAGTCTGAGACAACCTGTGTATTGATGTGGTATACTTGCCAAAACATGAATATTTGTTTTGAGAAATTGTGATTTAATTGAATTTATAAGTTTGCTCAATTTTTTATATTAAAAAAAACCACCTGATTATTGTCATGCTATGCTTGAGAACAGTTTTACATCAAAATCTGCAATCAACGGATCAAATCCGCCATCAACAATATGATGTGTGTAAAATCATTTATATCATTTTGACATTACTTAGAGATGTGTCTTGACTCTCTGCACTCCTTCATCTTATATCAACTTGAAGATGATATCTCAGGCTAGAATATGAAACTTTTACAAAATTGTATCCTTTTGTATGATGAGATGTTTTTGTAAGCAATATGTATAGATTGCTAAAGTAGAGATTGCCAATTGTAGTGCGCCCACACTGGTCAGCAGACATTGGCAATGTGCAGACATGGACACTAAGCCATTAAAGTGAGTCAGTAACATTGTTGAAGGTTGATGAAAAAAATGCATAATTTTTGTATGAAATGTTACTTATTATATTCCTTCTACTGTCCTAACCCTCTAACATGCACATAATCCTGAAAAAATTCTCAAACCACAAAGATATTTAAGGTTTTCTTTGAAGGCGTCACTGTGCGACACCCTCTAATAACAGATTCTCACAACCATTTTTGAATTTTCTGAACCGTTTTTCCATGAAAATAAGACATAAGACAGGCTTTTAAAAATCTTTCAACAGACAGGAATGGTATAAAGAGCCAATTCTTTGTTTTGGAGACGATTTACATTCACCTAAAACGTAATTAAATTGTAATAATAATATAGTTGGGAGAATTAAGGAATTGATCAGATCAGTATTAAATAGTATCATACTTCGTATCGTTTAGAAGGAAACGCATTCTTAATTCATTTGGGAAGACATATAACACTGGAATGAATATCAGTCTGATGGTATCAATCTACCATGATTCTCATCTTGCCCTTTCTTCTTCCTTCCAGTCCGGGATTGGTGGACATTGATGCTGTGGGTACCACACTGCATGAGGTCATAGGTCACGCTATATCCGTGGACCCTATGAAACCAGCATGGCTTTGTACACAGGCTGATGCTTGCTATGGTAAGCACACAGAGTGAATTTCAAGATTGTCATCAGTTGTTACAAGAAATTTGATATTGTTATTTATTTTATTCTATCAAAGTTGTGACACGTGCAGAGTATTGAACATCTAGTATATTTGGGCTCTTACATATTTAAGAATGAGCATGTCCATTTTGTTTAATTTTATATTTATTTATTTATTTATTTTGTTAATTCATGTTTTATCAATGGTATCTTTGTCTATGGTTTATCTAGTATATTTTGGCACTTGCATATATTAAAGAATGTTCATGTACATTTAGAAAGAAAAAAAAAAATTAAAATCATTATTATTATTACTATTATTATAATGATTATTATTATTATAATTATTATTTATTCATTTATTATTATTATTAATATTTCTTTTGTTGTGTTGCATACGTTGTCTTTAAATTAATGATTTGTTCATATCGATATGTTATTGACTATGAAAGCAAATGAAGAAGAAACCTGTCTTTTTGCATGCCTGTACAGCTAAAAAGCAATTTGGATCAGCACTAAAGTTCTACCTCCAGGCTGCTATGGTCTCCACACAGTTCTTTGAGGTCCCCATACCGAAGACTGTATGGACAGACCAGGTCCACAAGCGCTGTATCAAGGCCTGTTCCGGTCTTCAGTGCCACACTCAGGCAGCCATCTTGTGTCAGTTCCTTCAACCGGTGGACTATGCGACGGCATACCAAGCTCTGCAAGAGAAAAGATGGTAAGTTCTCTTATGATTGTGTAATACTGAAAGGCATTGTTTAACAATGCTTCCAGTTTTACAAATCTGAGATGCATGGCCCTACGCGTTATCAGTGGCTGTGGTGTGGTGTAATATTGAAGCCCTAAACAAATTGTACTTCAAAATGATCATGAAGTTCTTCAAAAAAGTAAAAATCTTTGAGTGACCGGTACCATACTCATCTTCCTCAATAGACTGTAGTGTTCAAAACTATTTGGCGAATGGTTTTTTACATTTCTAATTCCAATCATAAATATCTTGATAATCAGACAGACGATCAGCTAGTAAAAGTCATGGGATTCCTGACTGACCTAAATTTTTATAATTGTGATTGCAGCATGAGCTAAATCCAGTTTATTTTTAGAATCTGAGGCAAAGATACGCAATCTCTTTAAGATATATGTCAACTTTTGTAATCCATACCCCTTCATGCTCATGATGTTCTCTTCTAAAAACAAGATAACTTTATGTTTGTAATGAAATCATAAGGAATGGAATGTTCTTCTTTTGTAGATCCTAAATTTCATTTATATGTTTGAATGTGGAACCATAAAAGATGCAATAGCTTTTTTTCTTTTTGAAAATTGTGATTTACATGATGATGTTTGATAATGATTATAATATATAATAAATAAATCTTTATTTTTGTTTCTCTCTTTTTCATTTGTTTTTCTTTTTACAGCTATGATGGAAGTGACAGTATGTATGGATGCTTCTGGGACCTAGCCATACTTGAGTTCCTTGTGTGTATCCTTTGACATTAAAAAAGACATTCAAACAGTTTAAATAGAACAAATGGACATGTACCGTGGCCAGGTGTCCCATTTTGTTCTACATAGTGGGTTTTCCAATTTATTATGCCTCTGTTACAAAGTAGCCGGAGGCATTGTTTTCGGGTTGTCGGTCCGTCCGTACGTACGTCCCGTTCTCGTGATCGCGTTATCTCAAGAACTGATTGATGGATTCCTGCCAAACTTGGATCCAGTATGTATCTTGCAAAGCCAATGAATTGATTAGATTATGGGGTTACAAGGTCAAAGGTCACAGGGCTCATTATGTATGCAAAAACAGCTCGTGATCGCGTTATCCCAAGGACCGATTGATGGATTTCTGCCGAACTTAGGTCATGTATGTATCTTGCAGAGCAAATGAATTGATCAGATTTAGGGATCACAAGGTCAAAGGTCACAGGGCTTATTATGTATGCAAAAACAGCTTGTGATCGCGTTCTCAAGGACCGATTGATGGATTCCTGCCAAACTTAGGTAATGCATGTATCTTGCAAAACCGATGAACTGATTAGATTTGGGGGTCACAAGGTTCATGTATGTAAAAATAGCTCGTGATCACATTATCATTATAACCGATAGACAGATTACCCTAAAACTCGGGACATGTATGTATCTTGCAGAGCTAATGAACTAAGTAGGGTTTTGGGTCGTGAGGTCAAAGGTCATTGGGCTCATGATGTATACAAAATTAGCTTGTAAACGCATTATCATTAGAACTGACGGATGGATTACTATCAAACTCAGGACATGTATGTATCTTGCAGAGCCAATAAACTGATTTGATTCTAGGGTCATGAGGTCAAAGATCAAAGGGTCATACATGTATATGCAAAAAAAGCTTGTAATCACGATATTCTGAGAACCTGTTAATGGATTACAAGCAAAAATGAATTTTAAAAATTGCTCCTGTATGGTTGTAAAATGGCTCTATGGCGGAGTAACCAGTTTTACCATACTCATTTCCCCAATAGACTGTAGTGTTATAAAAATTGTTGGTAAAACGGTTTTGAAATTTCGAATTACAATCATAAATACCTTGATTATCACACAGGCGATGGGCTTGTAAAAGTCATGGGATTCATGTCTGACCCAAAGGTTCATAATTATGATTGCAGCATGAGCTAAATCCAGGATTTTGTTTAGAATCTGAGGCAAAGATACCCAATCCCTTTAAGATATACTGAGAAAAACTGAGATATAGCTAACAATTATGGAAGAACTAGTGTACTTCATGTTAAATCTTTAACTCTGTTCCCTACAGTCACACACCACAAGAGGAGTGAAATAGACAAGAAACAAGTTGCAGTAAGTTATCCTCATTCTCTCAAGGGTTTCTCATTTGTTCTCTCAGTAAATGCCAATATTTCACCAAGAGCAAGAGTTTGACAAATGTTATTCATCTAGTGATTATGAATTATGAACTTATATGATTGTGGTGATATTAAGCAGCTCATATTTTACTGTAATATAATTGTAAGGCATGAGGGAAATCAGTTGTAGATGAAGAGATAGATATGAAGAACTTGTGATAGCGATCTTCAGGAAAAGCAGTAGGAAAGGAGTAGCGAGAATCATTAGAACCGACGGATGGACTACTCTCAAACTCAGGACATGTATGTTTCTTGCAGAGCCAATGAACTGATTAGATTATAGGGTCATGAAGTCAAAAATCGAAGGGTCATACATGTATATATATATGAAAAATAGTTTGTAATCACAATATTCTGAGAGCCTGTTAATGGATTACAATCAAACTTGAATTAATAAATTGCTTGTGTTTTGGTTTCTAAAACCGCTTTATGGCGGAGGCATCAGTCGAAGATCCATCTATTTTTTAAAGCATTTATTCTATTGACGATTCCATTGCAGCTGGAGGTCCTGAGTCAGGCTGAGCTAAACACATGTAACTCTGAGACGGTCTTAGCTGCAGCAGCAAGAAAACGACAAAAGCTTTTCCTTCAGTCGATGGCCAAACAGTATCTATGAGGATTCCTGACAAACGAGAGACGGATATATTAAAGTCATAAAATCCACAGCCACACAGCATGGACATTCTCGCATACAGAGACAAACAATTCCTACAGTCCATGGTTAAATATCAATGAGCATTCTGATTGCAATTGCAAACAAGAAACAGAAATGATTCCTGCATCCATGGCCAAGCAATGTTTGTGATTTAGTGTATTTAGTGATGCCCAGCAATGTGTGGTGACACGAAACTGTGTGAGAACTAAGTGAGAACCAAACCTAAGCAAAGGAAAGTCAATTCGTTTTGACTTGGGAGGAAATTCCAGGCGTTCAGTCCTATTTAGTTGTGAAGCACAGTGAACCAGACTTACAACACTGACCTGCACAACATTGTAATTGTCACGTGGTTGACTAAGAAGAGCAGAAAACTTTTGAGTCTCTTTAGGTTGCTGGTATTCAAGGAATGATTTTTTTTAGTGATGAAGAATGACAATTTCCAAAGGATCATATTATTTTCAACTCTGTGTAAGATGGGGGAGGGGGGGGGGGGTGGCTAAGTTGGCTCAGCAATATTATGATCTACTACTACAGTGGTTCAGCGTATGTGAAAACCCTTCTATGACATGGCTGCGGGCTAACTCAGCACTTGGGTCAACTTTGACTTTGAGGAAATCGTGGCTGAGTTATCCAAGAGAGCTGAATCGATCACAAATGCTTGCTGCAAGTTTTGCATTAACTGTGTCTTTTAGATCATCCACATTCAACATTATTTGATTGTGATGTTGAAAATTGATTATAAATAGGTAATGTTGACAACTTCAAGAGGTAAAATTCTATAAATCATTAAATTATGGCTAATTTGTCCAGTTTGTAACTTGCTCTACATCTCCTGAAATCCTGTCATCGCACATTGATTTGGCGGCCCCGGTGAGGCATTAGCCCGCCCCCAATCTTGAACGTTCTATTTTAAGAAATATTTTGAATGATCTATGGTTCTAGGGAGTATGAACTATGCTTCACATCTTTTCTCTCTCTTCAATTTCCAAAGTGCTTTGAGATGTCACGGTAACAACCAGCACCATAAAATCACCGGAGAAGTAATTGGTAGTGGTATGGTCGTCAGAGGTATGAACAATGCTCCACATGCTTTCTTCCTCTTCAATTTCCTCCCTGCACCAAGGTGTCCAAGCAGTGATAGGCCCTATAAAATCCATCACCAAATATCTCTCCTACTACCGGTCATTTGTAATACCTGTACCACCACTTGGTCTTTCTTTCCAACCCAATACATTTAAAATGTATTGTTTGATACTGGGATTGTCATTAAACAAAATCCTACTAAATCCTAGTCATAAAGCCATCCAGGATATCCTCTACCTGTTTTTCAAAGAGTAATTCAGCACTCGGACCTTTTCCCCAGGATATAAAGATCAGGATTGGGTCAGGTCAATAACCATAAACCTTTTATTTTTTCTAACCTAAAGACCTGAAAAATAGAGAAGTATGAGATTTATCAAAGTTATTGATCATGAGGGAATGGAATATTGATCCATTTCACAGTGTGGGGATCTAGGTCACAAATATGATGATATGGTTCCTTAGAAGGAAATGGGAGATTTATCTAAGGAAATACCAGGGCCCTGGGTCATAAAACTTGTTGTCAATAACAAATGCTAAAATTCTATGTCAGATTTGCTTTCAGCCAACGATATGCCACGATTTCAGTAGATTATGACAGTTATTGGAACTTTTTTTTTTATAACAAGTTTTATGAAACAGAGCAGTTTTATTTTATGCTTGATTGGTAACTGAATTTCCTCAGTTTCACAAATACCTTTTTGTCAGTTTGTCTGCTTTCATCAAAGCCAACTTCATGCCTGCTTAGACTTCTCCTTTAAGATGCCAGGGGGGTGTTTCACAAAGATCTTAAGTTGGACTTAACATTATTGGAAAGCTGTTCGCATCTATGAAAATATTTTGTATAAGTTATTTTAAAAGGCATAAAATCTTTAAACAAATTATTCATATTTTCTATAATTGAGGAGATTTCATGTTCTTGAAGTGGAATTAATAAAAAGTCTAAAATACTTGAATTTTCGCTTTTGAATATTTTTTTTTTTAAAGGCTACATATGGCTCTCCATAATTTTTAAGTCCAACTTAGAGTTAAGTTTCACCTAGGATCTTTGTGAAACACCCCCCCCCCCCAGGTTCATAAGAAGCACATTCACTGCTATCATTGACAGAGCTCTGTATTCGGCATGTTCCGAGTTGAGTTCTTGACTTAGAAATTTGCATACAATGTGGGTTACCATAAGATGTACCGGTAGATCTAGTTTTACCACAAACTTCCATGCTATTTGAAGTCTTTATGAATTTCGATCCATAGGAACTGTATCATGTTGTCCATGTAAAACACAAAGGAATATTTTCTTGTAATGTACACATGCTGTTGGGTATCAGTATGTGATGCAAATATTTGTAATGTGTGTTTTCTTGGAATGTACACTTCACAGTATTTGTATGTACCGGTAAATGTTTTGTAAATAAAGGAATCTTGAAACGAGAATGAATGTGGATATATTTCTTAATGCTATCTTTGTGATTTCTATCAGTTGAAAAGCAAGGTATTTCAATATTAATACAAATACTTTGGAAATGGAAGCACAATATAGCTCATGAACTAAATGAATCCAAACATGAATACGACAGTTGCACACAGTGATGTTCAAGAAAATAGGAAGATTTATTATGAACTCTTACTAAACAAACAGTATATATACTACATGTTGGATAATAGCAGATCTCTTTCAAGCAAATTCTTAGGAATGAGGTAGTGACTTTTTGATGTCAGACCATATAATTTGGAAATATAAAAAAAAAAAAAAAATTTTAACCTGGCATATAAATCTAAACCAATTAGATTCTCAATAAAACTACATTTTTATCCCCAATAAGTGATATCATCATCAATTATGAAGTAAACATATAATCTACCCACAAATTCAAAACCAAAATAAGATGCTCCAGGTAAACAAAATTTCTCAAAAATAAATTGTATAACACCAATGGAGTACTGCTCTATAATGGCTAATAAAGTGTTCTTTAAAAATTATTATTGACTACAAAATGATTGTTTTTTCTAAATCTTGTGGGTCTGATTCAATATATTCATAATGACTACTGAAAGAAAATCAACTACGGATAATATATTGCTGTTAAATAAGAGTAAACAATTCAGAAAGCAAGAACTTATCCATAACAAGAATTTGTGACCTCAAAAAGTTTGTAAAAAAAAAAATTCAACCTTTCACCCTAAAAAATGTACATACTAATTGTTTGCAAGGTAGAGCAAGTGTTATAAAAGGCAACATATTTCAGTTGATAAATGGTAATTCTCTAAAAAAGAGGGGAAAATACTACATGCACTTTTAAATACCCTAAATATATAATCTTGCACAAGAAAGGCATTATACACAAGATAATTCATACACAGCTAGATCATAGCAGCTTAAAGATACCATGACCCTGAGCCCTGCTCGGAGTCAAAATAAATAGAGAAACTTTAAATATTACGTGAAATGTGTGGACGAACTACCAACATGCAGCCATAAGTATTAAGACTATAAACACTTTCATGCCATGCATACAACTACACTTTACAGGCTATAATAGACATTGATAAAGTTACAGGAATATCTATCAAAAATATCTTTAAAAGTTTGATCATTTCTATGAATATGATAATAAATGATTTTGTAAATGAAATGTTAACAAAGAAAAAAAGAAGAGTGACATGACTTTATAGTCAAATACCATAATTTCATTGAGAGATGAATAATTCGACCTGTTTTGAATTTGATCATACTGTAGAAGAGTCTTTTTAGAATACTCTGATTAAATCAGAAAATCACACGGAAATACATATAATATGACCTCAATAATTTACATATCAACGAAAATATACAAAAGTATCATTTGTCAGTCACCCTAATTGATTCCAGACAAAATGTATAAAATTCAATAACCAAAATGCATGGCTAAAAGGAAAATTTAATAAAAAAATCACAAAAACCTGTTTATTTTCTTTCTTTTCCTGGAATGCAGAAACTGACTCAGCCTATAAATATCCCTTTACAAATACCCTGTAAGTCATTGAAGTAACACCTCTTTTGACAGAGTGCCGGAATGTGAGAAAAATGGTGATTTTTTGCTTTGGAGTGTAAATGCAACCTGTGTAACACATTCTTCCATTCTCGTCTAGTTCTGCTTTATCTGCAGATGACATCTTATCCGTACGAGAGCCAGGAGAAGGGTTGTATTATTTTCCTTTTGTCTCACGGGAGATGATTTCTATCATGTTTCCGTTTTTGTAGGAAATCCTGCAATGATTTCATTGTTGATTACATCAGAGCCAAGCTTATCATGCAGAAATAGTTTACAAGTTTCAAGGAAATAATGTAGCAAGAAAGCAAATATTTTGTTAAATATTTTTCATCTTGCAAATATTATAATTTGCCTTTCAATAGAAAGACATCAAATATAAATGTATATACTTCAGTCACAAAGTATGCTTGTATGAGAAGATGCAATTAGATTTCCGATCATCGACATATAAATCTTATCATCCTTGAACAGAACAGGTCACTGATTAAATACTAATTTCAGTGATGCATCTATTCAGATGTTTCTTATCATGAGACTACTCTGTCTAATCAAACTTTGTCGGAGTATAAACAACAACAAAAATAAGGAAGCCCATGGAATAGGCACTTCTGGGACACAATTACCGTGAACAGATAAAAGCAATAATATTCAGCTATATTTATAGGTAATAAGTTACTACTAAGATTCTTTTCACTGGAATGTGAAAAATAGTTCAAAGTAACATAAATAGATATGAAAGATCTAAATAGAATGGGCAATTTCAAGAAAGAATGGTAGCAATTGTTATTGGGGGAAAAAAAAGATCACCTTTGATTGTGTGTGTGTTTGTTTCGGGCTATAAAAGGTAAATTTATGAAATTCGTTTCTTCTGGGTTTTTTTTATAGCGACTACCTGTGGTACAATCAACTAACAAATGTCACTTTGAAGAAAATTCTTACCGCATGTAATATTTTCCTTGATGGTTTAATTTGATTTTCTTCAAGCAGACAAAAAAATAAATAGTAGTTCAACCATATTGGACCAATGCAACATTTACAGAGCTGCCAACTAGTACGGATTTCCCGTAATTGGTACGGAAATTAACGACCATTACGGCAGTACGGAATGTTGTCTAAAAATTACGGATTTTTTTTTTTTTTTTTTTTTTTTGCGCATAGGGATCTATCGTAGCAAGTGCTGTACAGTATGGTGGCCATCCAGCACTCGCTGCATGAGAAAGATGGAAAATTATCAAGTATTCTCTTAACCCTATTTAGCCCGGGCTATTTTGAAACTGCATAGCCTGGGGGGGGGGGGGGGCTTCTAAGGCCCCCCCCCCCTATGATCTCGGCCGTGAAACGCCCGATCGCCGCGAAAATTTGCATACATGTCAAGTGAAGTGTATAGAATACTATGGTAATTTCATTTTTTTTTTTAATTCACTCATTTGCATATTTATGGTAATTTATGCAAATAAGGTCATAAAATTCACATTTTTGCCCATAAATCAGACATTATTCATATTTAAGCATTCTCTCTCACTACATATATTTGTTAGACCATTTGGAATAATAATACAACACAAAAAAATTGAAAAACCAGGGTTATTCCTTATGTTATCTATTGTTTTGATAATTTCTTATGTATTTCTTTATTTTTTTAACTCATGTATTTTATTGTTTTTGTTGTTTTATTTCATTTCCAACTATAATTAAACTATTTTGACCCCAAAATAAACACCTAAACTATAAACAAGATCAAATAACCAATGCTTTATCTCTTTATTTGAAAAATGAGATTTCCATATGTTTTGTACACAAATCACAAAAATGAGCGATTTTCGGGCTGACGTGCAAAGACAAAAGGACACGTGAATTTGTAATGGTAGGTCCGATTTTCGAAAAATTTCTTTCAAAAGATGCGCAAGACTCGAAAGAAAAAAGTCACAAAATTTCAGTGCAAGATTTTCTTGCGTTAACAATTTTTCATTGAAAACTTATGTGTTGTGATGAACTGAAAATCAATATTTAGCAACTTTGTGGGAGTTAAATCACAACAAATTTCAGATAATCATGCGCGCATGCGTCCGCTTGCCATTCTTTTAAGATTCATGGCGCCGCATAGGAAATTACTGATTTATTCCCCAAATTACTGATTTTGAGCCTTATGGTTACTGATTTTCTGTTCTGGAGGTTGGCAGCTCTGCATTTAGCAATAATTTCACTTTTTTACAGCAAAGTTTTTCCCTTGGGGTTTGTTTCTATTCCTGACCCAAACTCGTTGGACGATTTGATTTCGCATCATAACCTTTGATATATTGGTACATAGTGTCTTACACTGGGTGATTGTGTTATCTACAAATAATATTTATTGATGCCTGCTTTACGTGATTGCTGTGGCCGCTGGGAACATAATGTAAACCTAGCACTAAAGGAATGTCTTCATGACGTATCGATGGATCTGTTAGCGTAGAGTGCCTGTATGATCTACAAGTAATCTATATTGATGTTTGCGACAGAGCCAGAGTACCGACAACCCTCACTGCACTTCTCGTAGACACCCTGTTTCACCTTCTTCTCAGATCCTTGGAGGAAAAAACACGTCTTGATGAGGTAGGCGTGAATTCGTTTGCGCCAAGGGATGACCAGGAACATGACGGTAGACAGGATGAAGACGATTGCCATGCATACAAGGGAGAGTGTGTAGGAACCAGTCAGATCATAGATACCACCTGGTTCAAGGACAAAGGAAAAGAAGAGACTATCAAATCCCGGCTGCTATCGACTCAAGCATTCTTGCTTATGATAGTTGGCCTCTGCATTTTAATACCTTGATTATTTCTTACTTACCTCCATACTTTCAAGCTTCAATTATGCATTTTTATGTGTGAGTATTTAAGTTATCACTCTTATGTAAATCAATTATATTATATACTAATATTATTATTTGAATGTTTTATATTTGATTTATCAATAAATGCAGAAACATCTGCAAAAAAACAAAAAAATCCATCAAATTTACAATTTAAAATAGCAGAATGCACATGTTACATATATCCTGTTCAGATGAGTCTTTGTTGTTTTAATTGCTGGCCAATAAGGTTAAACTTGTTTATCCCCACTTACCATTCATTTAGTACACATACACACACCCACACACAAAGAAAGAAAAAATGTTATTTACTGCTGCATATGCAAACAAGCCTTTATTTACAGTAGGTCCCTTTCACCTGGTCCCTTTGCCCTTCAAATTTATCCCCCAAAATGCAGAGATTAGGGCATCGGAGCAAATATTATATAATGAATCTAAATTATTTACAATTATACCTGGAACTGTCACAGGAATGTTGTGTACTTCTCCCAATAGTATATGAGACTTGACTTATACGATACAGATTGTCGTTTCCCTATCTCTGAATTGTCCAAACTCTAAATGCATTGATTGTTGTTTCTGTTGCTCTGTATATGGAATGGCATCAATTCCCCTTCCCTACAGAAAACTTTTTCTTTTCCTTCTTTTTTTGGGGGGAAGGGGGGGGGAGGGGGGGGAGAGGAATGGGATTTATTATGCTGTGCTGAAGGTTATTACTGCTAAAGGAAGCATATTGCAGCAATTTATTGCTTCATGTCATCTGTACTTGCCCTCTGATGAACAGTTGAAAAAGTGGATGGTCAGAATTATAAATGAAAAGCAAGCAATAAATATTCCTTTATTTAAGTCACATGACCCACACTGCCAAATTAAGATTCAAACAGGCCAGTGAGGCCATGTTGATGAATGTTCCTCAACATTTGCTCCTGCGACAATTGCTCAGCGCCTTACTTCATCAAAGGAAAAGTGCAAGGGTTAGGGTTACAATTGGGTTTTAAGTTCAGTTTAGAGAGAGGATTAGGTATGCCAATTGGTCCAGGGGGTGAAGTTAAGGATTTGGTAGTATAATAATAATAATAATAATAGCCTAATAGTCCACTCCAAAATTTATTGAACCGAAACGGAAATTCTTTGTGCCCAATTGATCGTGAGCCCGGCAGCCACTGAGCAGCGCCAGATCGACGTTGCTCTGTCCCTTATTGTTGAACGCCAAACAAGGTAGCAACAACTCCCATCTTTTAACGTCTTTTGGTATGACGCGGCCGGGATTCGAACCCACGACCTCCCGGTTGTAAAGCGGACGCTCTACTGACTGAGCCAACACTCCGGTAGGTAATTGATGCGGAGCAATTGTTTTAAAGGTTAAGTTCCCATAAGTTCCAATTTTTAATGCATGTTTTGAGATGCACAGATGGGATTTTCCTGTAAAACAAAAAAAGTTAGTCACTTATTTTACGAGCCACTACAACTATGAATGGCACTGAGCTAAAAATAAGCAATATAGAAAACTTTATTCTTGCTATAAATAAAATTATGAATAAATTTCTTCTAATGTTGCTGTTGGAATAACTGGATTATTTGTTACCTGGGATGACCGATCCTACAAGATAGCCTGCCCCATAGCTGAACATGGCCAAAGTAGATGCCTCGGTTGTACGGGACGTCCCAAAGATTTCTATACCAGCTCCTAGAGGTACCGTATTAAAGATTGCTCTCATCAGCCCAATACCTAGAGAAAACAGATATATTCAAGAGATTAAAGAATACTGTATCCTTAAATTCTCTATACCGGGTTTAAAGGGCACCATATTAATGATTGCTCTCATTGACCCAATACCTAGAAAACAGATATATTCAAGAGATTAAGAAATAACCTTAAAATCTCTATAACAGCTCCAAAGAGTACCGTATTAAAGATTGATCTCATTTGCCCAATACCTAGAGAAAATAGATATATTTGGACATGTTAATGAATGTCCTAAAGCTGCGTCTATACCACAAACCGACGGGTATTGTGTTGAAGAAACAAGAAATCATACAGAGATTATACAGAGGTAAATATTCAGAACTGTTAAAAAAAAATTCTCACTAAATTCTCACCCCCATGACCTTGGAAAGGAACTCAAACACTTTGAGTTGGGACTTCTAACTGAAAATCAAATGGACATGTACCATATGCCTCTTGCCACACAATGCCCTCCTTGAAAATTTATGTGTGCAGGCTAAAAGGCTGGTAATCGGGGGTA
Organism: Strongylocentrotus droebachiensis; assembly: GCA_035222895.1. Lineage (NCBI taxonomy): Eukaryota > Metazoa > Echinodermata > Echinoidea > Camarodonta > Strongylocentrotidae > Strongylocentrotus > Strongylocentrotus droebachiensis. Next base: position 44,460 of record JAVYIG010002572.1, read on the forward strand.
AAGATAGCATTGTCAAATACATTCACTTATAAATTCAGACAATACACTATATGGACGTTACATATAGTACCGGTATATGAAATATTATCATCATGGACACGTACATGATAAGAACGATACCAGGTTACAATAGCATACATCAATACATCATCCCTGACATGACAGGTATACTCATAACTATATACAGTACATGTAGCTGGTAGCCAGTAAACAGTTTTAAGATTATTGAACAATACACTAAAAATGCATAGAAAAGAAAATTCTTCTAATATTGATTCTTTAAATATTGATTTATGTCAAGAGCAATGGCTCGATGTATTTGAGGAAAATGATGTTGATAAGGCTTACGAAAAATTTAATCATAAGCTACAAAAGTATTATGATAAAAATATTCCACTTGTTCGAACAAAATATAAAAAAGTTAAAAATCCATGGATCACTAAAGGAATTTTAAAGTCGATAAAAACTAGAAATAAACTTTATAAGAAAAGTCTTAAAAAGATGAGTGATGAGAATTGTAGCAAGTATAAAAATTATAGAAATAAATTAACTTCAATAATTCGACTTTCACGTAAATTACATTATTCAAATAAAATAGACATGAATAAGACAAGTAATGCTTCAATATGGCAAATTGTTAAAGATATGATTGGTTCTAAAAATAATACTCCTAAATCATTTTTTAAAGATGGTCAGGAAATAAATAATCCAGTAAAAATTGCAAATATGTTTAATTCATATTTTAATGATATAGGTCCAAATTTAGCATCAGAATTTAATATTGATCAAAATAGTTATAAACAATATTTGGATGAACCATTTTATAAATCTTTATTTTTACGACCAACATCCTCTCACGAAATTATTAAAGTTGTACAGTCTTTAAAATCCACTAAATCTACTGGTTATGATGGGATAAGTGTGAATCTTTTGAAAAAAATTATTTATAATATTGTCTCTCCAATAACATATATTTTTAATTTATCGATCACACTTGGTGTTTGTCCAAATATATTGAAAATTTCTAAAATAATCCCAATATATAAAAAAGATGATTCTTCATTAGTAAATAATTATCGTCCTATTTCCCTTTTACCGGCTGTCTCAAAAATTCTTGAAAAAATTATTTATGAACGACTTTATGATTTTTTAAATAGTAATGATTTACTTGTTCCTAATCAGTTTGGTTTTAGAAAGCATCATTCGACAGATCATGCAATTATTCAACTTTATGATAAAATTATTACATCATTGGCTAATAAGGAACACAGTGTAGGCATTTTTATGGACCTGAGTAAGGCATTTGATACTATTGATCATAAAATATTGATTGATAAATTACAATTTTATGGAGTAAAGGGGTATTGCTTTATCATGGTTTAAAAATTATTTGTTAAATAGAGAACAGTATGTATACTTTCAATCTAAAGAGTCGAGTAGATTACCTATAACTTGTGGCGTCCCTCAGGGATCGATTCTAGGTCCTTTATTATTTTTGTTATACGTTAATGATATTGTAAAATCATCTAAACTTTTAACATTTATATTGTATGCAGACGACACTAATGTATTTTATTCTCATACAAATTTAGACACACTTACGTCAATCTTAAATGTTGAATTATCTAAAATATATGTTTGGTTTAAGTCTAATAAGTTATCTTTAAATTTTACTAAAACAAACTTTATATACTTTAGAAATGTTCATTCACCAAAAGTAAATTGTAGATTATATATTAATGATATTTTGCTTTTAGAAAAAAATTCTGTCAAATTTTTGGGGATAACCATTGATTCTAATTTAACTTGGTCCGATCATATACATAATATATTGAACGCTGTTTCTAGGAACATTGGAATATTATATAAATTGAAATTATTACTAACTCCCAAATCTCTTTTTATGATTTATAATGCTTTTGTACTTTCGCATATTAATTATTGTAATATCGTATGGGGAAACTGTTGTAAAACTAAAATTAATTCACTTGAACTTTTACAAAAGAAAGCTCTACGAATTTGTACACAATCTGATTATTTAGCACACACTACACCTATTTTTAAAACATTGAAAACTCTCAAAGTAACTGATATGCACATTTTTCAAACAGCTATTTTTATGTATAAATATGTCTCCAACTTACTTCCTAAGTCCTTTCATGATTTTTATATTCATAATGTTAATGTACATTCGTACCCCACGAGGCACTCTATGGATTTTCATTTAACTAACCCTAAAATTGTTTTGGCACAAAAATCAATAAGACACAATGGACCCGATGTGTGGAACTCCTTGCTTATAACATTAAAATTACGTACAACACTTGTTTCCTTTAAAGTGAAGATGAAAGAATATTTATTGATAAGGTATGAAAATTAGATTCTGGTCATAATATACTACATGTATTTTGTTTTAATATTCATTGTTTATTTGTATATAAAAAGGAAATTATTTTGATAGATTGAGGAGCTCGCGCAGTGCACTCTTCACTTTGCACAGCACTCTCTTCACCCGCTCTTTCTTCCCGTCTCCTCTCCTCCTTTTGTAAGGCCGGTATCATTTCAAGCTCTGCTTACGATATCGGTCTTCTGCATTCTCCCCCTTTTCTTTCTTTTCAAATACGATTAATTGTACTATTGATTATTTATATTTATTTATTTATATGAATTACTACTTGTATTACTTATCATTATATTGCTAAAATGTATTCATTGTTATTTTTGTTATTGTTTATGGAAAATGCAGAAATAAAAAACTTGAAACTGAAACTGAAAGTGTATTGTTCTTTCAAATAGATCTGCTCATTGTATTAGTATTGAAGATACATGACCTCCCTTGTTCTACAATGGAGTCTCAACAAATTTCATGGCTCTGAATATAACTGAAAAAGCAACAGACTAAGTAACACTCAGCCAATGGCGACAAAAGACATGTAAATGTATCCAAAATGCACATCACAGACTTTTTTTAATAATTTTCTCTTTTTTTCTAAAAAAGGTTTTAAAAAGGAGGCAGTGGCCAAAAAGGAGGCGGGCAGGGATTGAGAAACTCTAAAAGTTATTGTTGTTATTTGGCCTCTAATAGTTGTATTCAAAGGATCTTTGTAAATAGATTTAATGAATGCATTCCAGGAGAGATTTAGTTTTACAGACAGTTACTTTCACTGGAAAAATAATCTACATTGTGTCACATAAAGGATCTTATCCAAAGAAAATTCTTCCTCTGCTTCTAATGGGAGTCTCTTCTCATAACAAAGGGCAGTATGCTGGTATTGTAGGTAAAAAGTAATGTGGCAAATCGGCAAACATTTTCTGAATTCAAGTCTTATTTGTACAATGAACATGTACCTGTACATGTCAAACAAAAGACTTTTTCTTTCCCAATGGATTTGCCAAATAGATTGTCTGAACACAATCCCTTTCTAGATTCTGTCTCGTTATTTCACTCAGTTAAACGTAGATGCTGAAACATGCAGGCTCTATGCATGGTACTTTGTAGAGTTCAATTTATATTTGCAAACTACATGTACTTTATAGTAATATAGTCTACACTCTGGATCTAGTGCAAAAGATGGCATAATGGTCATTTTGAAGGAATCTTATTGAAAACTGGACACAACAGCATCTTATTATTTCTCTTAATTTAGTGTTCTTCAATGGCTTTATTACATGCACGTAGAAGCATTCAAAACAAGAAACCCTCTCCCTCCTTGATATAAACAAATACAAAACATTCTAGATTTGTTCAGAAAAAGAAAGACTTCATTAGTTTATAATGATGGATGTGATAAACATTGAAACCAAGTTAAACGAACACTGTAGATGTTGATATGAGCTTACATACATACAATGTACATGTACATGTAGTTCTCAGGCCCAATCGTCTTAAGAGTTGCAATTATATATCACAACTCAACCTGAGCTTGATATCATTCACAACTCTTTACATAAATGGCATATTATTGTGATTTTGCAATTGATTAGAAGACTTGTGGTCAATTACATGTAAGAATGACTACCATTCTTTATAAGGGCCTGTATCTCCCTAAAACTTAAGTTAAAGCTAAACCAGAGTTTCAGTTATGGTACTACATGTTGTTGTTTCTCTGCAGTGGAAAATGTCTTGTGATATTCCAGTTTTGGAATCAGGAAAAAAGTCTAATATGAACAATTATAGAACAACACCAATTCTTCCCGCGATATCTAAAATTGGTATTTGATCTACTTTACGGTAATATGGATCAGAACAGAATTATAAGTTGCAAACAATCAGGTTTTCGACTGAAACACTCTACAATGACATCTCTCACTATGAACATAACTGACAAAGAAAGCGGACAAAATATACAGTTCCTCAGGTAGACAAAGGCACATCCCTTCACTGCTATTATGTAAAAATGTGTAGAACAGGTGTCACTTGCATATTCACCTTTTTACATAATAGCAGTGAAGGAATGTTCCTTTGTCTACCTGAGGAACTGTATATTTTGTCCGCTTTCTGTGTCCGTCATGTTCATAGTGTCTATTGAATGTCATGGAAGACTGGCTTGACCGGAGTGGTGACCCTTGACTTAAAAAAGACCTAAGATACAGTGGACCACTCAATTCTTTTGAATAAGCTACGATTTATTGGCTTGAATGTATTGTCATTACACTGGTTTAGTAGCTGTATCTTTGAATACCGGTAGTTATTGATAAACATTTGGATTGGGGTAAACATACATACATGTATTGAATATTTAAGTAAGAAGGTATTAACAGATATATATTTGTTGAAAAGACTTAGACCATATGTTAATGTACACAGCAAACTGCACTAATATTTTATTAATCAGTAATTCAATGTAAGTTTGATTACTGTAGTGCAATTTGGAGGAATGCCGGGAAAGGAAGTTCAGAAAGTTTGCGAAAACTACAGAATAGGTCACTTCGGGTGGTACTCCAAGTTGAATGGAGGTTCCCTAGCCGAGATTTATTTCTTTGTTTGAAAACAGAAAATCTACCAGAATGGAGAGATAAACATGTTTTATGTATTTTGTATAAAATTGTTCATGAAATGATACTTGGTGGGTCTAGAAAGTACTTTGTTATTAAATAATATTATTATAGCTTGAGAAATGCTCATAAAACCTTAGAACTGCCAAAACCACATATGAATTGCAAGAAAAGGAGCTTGTTATGTTGTAGAGGCATTAAATCTTGGAATCAGCTACCATACCTCTATGTATGAACGTAAAAAATATTAATTTTATAAAATGCAATTTTACTGTTAAAGCTTTATAATATTTTAAATAACAGATAGTATTTATATTTTGTAAGCTTAAATATATATAACTATAAAAGTTAAATTAAAGGCTGTTTGGAAGAATAATTTTTCATTCATTTTTTGTTTTTATACTTATGTTTTTGTTTGTTTATTTTTAATACGTATGTTATGATGTCATTGATGTCTTATCTCATCCTCTCCAAGCGCTATAGTTCTCCTGAGAACTATATGCCAAGAAAGATAACAAACAGTCCTTTTCAGGACTACACTCCTCCAAGAAAGATTACCGAGTCAGAGTCCTGTTCAGGACTCCTCATACCTCTCTCTCTCTCACACACATGGTGCAACCGCAAACCTACTGTATATGTCTTATCTTATAATTGTACATGTATTTTTTTTATTGTGCAAAGACTTGCAGAAGAACAACCTTTGGCTGAAGTTAGTGCCATGCAAAAATAAAATAAACTGAACTGAACTGATGTACATTTCAGAAAAAAATTGGCTAAACAATCTTTAATTGTTTGCATCTATCAAAAAGTTGGTGGAAATCTTATTCACTGAAACCTGTAAAGGTCAACATGTGCTATCAGGGACACAAGCCTGATTTTCTCATGTATTTGCTCACTACTCAGGCAACTTGAGTTATCTACCAAGTTTGCTTGGCAGATATCATTTATTCAGAGTCTCAAACATACACTGTATACAGCAATATCTTGGATTTAATCTATTAAAGTAACTTGGTAACATTGCCTCAAATTCTGAAACAAAATCCTAGATTTAAGCTCATGCTGCAATCATAATTATAAACCTTTAGGTCAGCCAGGAATCCCATGACTTTTACAAGCCAATCGCCTGTCTGATTATCAAGATATTTATGACTGGACATCGAAATCAAATTTTGTGTTTTCCTAACGGTTTTTATACACTACAGTCTATTGGGGAAAATGTGTATGGTAAAACTGGTCACTCAAAGATTTTTACTTTTTTGAGGCACTTCATGATCATTTTGAAGCACAATTTTGTTTAGGGCTTCAATACACCATATATTGCAGACACTGATAACACATAGGGCCATGCATCTCAGATTTAACATTGTTAAATGTTGCCTTTAAATAAAATTTTCTGTGATTACGAGAACTTAAATCCATTTGAAGTTGAATTTTTGCAAGGAGGATTCTCGAGCACTCACCGATAGCTATTGAGATCATGCTGGTGAAGTCCTTACAGAAGATCATACCACAGGAGATGACAGCCGAGAGGACGTTACACATGATGATGATGTAGACCTTAGCGATAGGGACATGATCGCCGAAGATACAGAGGAGAGCTTTGCCGACCATCTCAGCTCCGGCTAAGATTGTGAGTAGGATCGAGCCATGGTTTGCGGGGATGCCAACGCTGTCTGTGTAGCTCACCTACAATACAAGGCAATAAAAAAGATTATGTTATTCATGTCATAGACAGTGAAACCTGTCTATAAAGACCATCCAAGAGAGACAAGAAAAGTGGTCTTTATATAGGCAGGTGGTCTTTGTAGACAGGTGCATATAGTACAAGTATCAAATCAATGAGAAAATGTTTTCAAGGGGGAAAAAATGTGGCCGTTATAGACAGGTGGTCTTTGTAGACAGGTGGTCACTAAAGCAGGTTTGACTGTAATTATTTTGTAATAATATCATTTACCACTGTACATACATGTACATGTATAAGCTACATTTTGTATTGTTAATTTGTGATTACTCGCGAAACTATACCACTTGTAGATTTTCTTGTTCATATAATTGTTTTATTTATGTATTGTAAAACAAAATGTTCATGTATATGAATGAAGTTTACTAATAAAATTCAAATTCAAATTCATGATGAACATGAAAGATACAAATGTCTTGCCATCCATCTCAGCTACAGCTTAGTTATTGGCAGATAGACCCACGTTTAACTGAGAATTCATCAGTCTGAATCCATCAATCCTAACTAACCTGCAAGTCAATTGTATACACACTTCAATGTACATGTAAATAATAACAACAACCATCAATTTAAAAAAATTACATTGGCTTCAGAACATCATACATGTACTTTTTATATCTATATGAGTTTAATTTCTTTTATTTGAAGAAAAAAGGTATTTGTAGGATGAATAAAAAGAAAAACAAATGTTGGTGTCATTTGGAACATAAATGAAAAGAACCAGATAAACATACATCAGAATATGCACACATGCTTACCAGTAAAACCCTTGACAATTAAACTCATTAGTCACCAGCAATATACACATTGATGCTATTTAAGCAAATACAACAATAGTGTCAAAAATTTGATTGTATCTGCAGAAACATTACAGTCTCTTTCCTCATGAAATTATAGGAAATTATGGCACAGTTAACATTTAAAATATAAGATATTACCAAGAGTGAGATTACTGGTTGTAATCAGTAACATACAAAATACCTTGAACTTGCTGACCTACACTGTAGTAATAATGTTACAACATAGTAGATATAGGAAAGCCATAGAGATAAGGGTATCTGTTGTCTAGACACTTAACATCGTCTTACTCTTTATTGACATAACTGTTCTTCAGCTGTTTTGTATATAGCTGGAAGTATTACATAACAGATTAAAATAAAAGGCAATAGTTGTCTGCAAGTGCAGACTCTAATCTCCATGCTCTAATTTGTATCTTGACTGGATCAGTCATTTACTAGCATGTCAAAAGGGGAGAGAAGCAGCTGTTCACATTTCACAATCACACAATAGGGTCAACTAATGCCACACTCATTTTTAAAGTCTTTTACAAGTTAAATAGACAAACATCTCTCAGATTCAGTCTACCTATCATTTCTCAATCATGCATTTATATATAAATTCAGACTTTGAAGATGATTCTTCCTTCTAAACTATGGTTATACACCTTGCTTTCTTTGTCCATTTGACAAAACATAAGGACAAAAAAGTCAGTTGATAATCAATAGCATGGACATCGTTAGATAAGATCAATACACTGTACCTTACTCCTAGACAACTAGTTTTCTATCTGATCGAGGCAAAGACATAAACAAAGGCCATCGACAGAACACAACTGAATGCATGACTAGAATCACCATTCTCAGCTACGAGAAATACAGAATATGTACATGAATGCATTGGTTTTATCACCCAAAGAATTTCTCCATCAAGAAAACTTACCAGATTAACATTGAAGAAGGTCCATGCTAGGGAAAGTGTAGCCAATGCAACCGAGAAGAAATATGTCACTGGATTTTTCGACATTTTCATCTCCACAGCCGTCCTCTCTATCTCTTCCCCTTTCAACTCGCCATTCTCGTCCTCTTCTCGGCTCTTCACGCAAAATCGGCACACAGGCTTTGAACCCTGGACCTTAGATAACGAGTCCTCCTGATCCTTAGGCGGTACAATCTGAACTTGATCATCCCCTGCCAATGACTGAGCATCGTTCACGTTCCTGCTTTTTTCATCGTTAATGTTATGATCTCCACTACCCTGATCCCTCTCGCATACGTGATAGAGGGCTAGACGTTCCCCTGTCTGAGGGCTCACAGAGTCGTTGCTTTTCTTTCTGGGCGGAAGCAGGATGATGCAACTTATCACACCAGGGAGAAACACAATCCCACTGAAGATGCGGAGAGCAAGACGCCATCCTTTGGTTGCAACAAAATATGCCATCAAGGGATTGAGTGCAAGCAGTCCTATTGGAAATTAAAATATCAGTAAGAGAAAATTAATATTTATTGTAATTTGTAAATATGTCAAACATCTTAATATTATACCTAATCAAAGTTGATATTGAGTGAAAACGTTGCATTACAGTACATACTACTTGCGTATGAAAAAACACGAGTCCAGATTTTGATTAACTAATATTAATACTTCACATACAAAAATGAACAATCAACAGGTCTTTAATGATGTCTGTATCTTTTTACCTGTACCTGCTACATCAATAATCCAGTCTTAATTTGTTTGGACCTTACATAATGCAAGAATTTAGGATGACATTATGTGATTCAACAAACAAAAAAGTAGTAGCCTCACCAACTTGGCATCCAGTGAGTGCAAAGGAGATGGTTCTTGTGGAGTTTCGTTTCGGGAAGTAGGTGAGGATGAGACAGAGCGTGGAGTGCTGGGCAAAGTTGATACCCATGCCGTACATGACACTGAACGTAGCAAACAGTGAGAAGACATTGGTGACATAGGACGAGATGAGGAGGCTGGAGGAACAGAAGATGATACCGAGGAGGGCGATGCTCCGGGTCTGACAGTATCTCAAGAGGATAGCTGTCAAAGGGCTGGTAAGGGTGGAGATGGCCCAGGCTAGAGACCCAATCCAACCTTCAGAAAGAGAAATAATAATAAACTATCATACCGTGAGGGAGTGATGGCTCCTTGGGAAGATTATTTATGACTTAAGGTCAGGATTCAAAAGCTACATGTAACTACCAGTAGTCAGTGGACTAGACTCTAGTGCCATTTTGGTAAATACATTCGAAGCGCGGAAGCTTTGACGTTTCATTGAATTATAAGAGAAAGAAGACGATTCGTTGTACCGTTCTCGACACCTAATCCTTGTCTAAATTCAGTTTCTTTTGACGTTTTATTAAATTATTAGAGAAAGAAGACGATTCGTTGTACCATTCTCAACACTTGATCTTTTGACGTTTCATTAATATTAGAGAAAGAAGACGATTCGTTGTAGGTCTACTTACCAATCTCTAGAAAACTGGATTAGATCTAGATCTAGATCTAGACTATAGTTAGTAAGTATGAGTATGAGAGAACCAACCTGTGATTGTGGCACTGCTCTTGAACTCCTCTTGCAAACTAATGAAGAGTAAGCCGTAACAATATAGGACACCAATGGTGATAAAGTAGAGAACAAACGAGGCAACAGTCACGATCCACCCCCATCGGTCCCTCAGCCATTCTATCGCCTTCCGTAGCCGCGTTCCGATTGCCTGTGACTCCGACATAATACTGCACTGGTGATCTTGATTGGCCTTGCCTTGAGCCTCAACAGGCCTGCTGACAGAAAGAATATGCGATAACAATCACTTCTTCGCAAAAGTCAGCATACACACCGTATGTTTATACAACTCGGAACATAATTTCAAGATGATTCTGATGCCATGACGGAGGAATTTGCCTCCAATAATTAGCTGCTGGCTGAACCCGACGAAGCAGTGCAAGTGTATGAGACGATGGCGATGTCGATGGCGCGCGCGCGATGAACACCTTCAAAATGCCTGCCTAGATCAGGGTATGTTAGTTGCCTAGATGTAGTACCCTGGATAATGTACATGAAGCAGATGGAGAGTGGTCAAGTGTGACGTCATCAAAAAACAATTTGTAGAGTTTCCAAATTTGAACTTTTTTTTCCGAAAGAGCATCAAAAATAATGTCCAAATAATGAAATCCAATCGAATATGTTTAAAGTATTGGCTGAGATATGAACATCCGAATGAATAGATTTCAAGTGGGATTTTTTTTGCTCTATTTTCTAGATCTAGATCTATATAATAATTGTTTCCTAATGTTATTAATCGAACCTGGAGCAAATTATGATGACAGTGATATCCTATGCAACTTTATTCGGATGGTCATATATCCATATCTCAGGTAATGCTTCAATACTTTATATTCAATTGGTTTTCAACATTGTTTTTGATATTCTTTCGGAAAATGAAGTTCAAATTGAGAAATTCTAAAAATAGATTTTTATGATGTTACAGCCTCGGTATTCACGCATGCAGGGATTCTCCAGACCCCAGGGGAAAAAATGAATATGAAAATTAAGAATCGCTACTCTGATTAACTGGTCGACAAACAAATCCAAAATTTCCATCAGCAACCTTATTTAGTAGGCAAACTTCCGTCCACCCTGAGTGGCCTTTTCATTAATCAAACAATTTCTTGTTGTCTGCTGCCTCGAGTTTACTGAATCTGGGCCGGAGCATAGATAGGTGGCAATGAATAACCAGAGATTTAGTCACAAATCCCTGGAATAACCGAATAGACAGAGTCCCTATTCAGTGAAGGATAAATCATTTTTATCCTGTGGATTCTTTAGCCTTTACCAGAAGGTCCTTTCAAACTCAATGGACAATTATCAACTGGATTAAAAAAATCCTTCACAGTTCTCTCAGGGACGCGATGTAATTGTCACTCATCTCAGTGCTCCAGTGATTTAGAGGCAGCCGCGAAAAAAATTGTTTTATAATCGCTTGGCTTGAGAAAGTCCACAGGAGTAGACAACATAGCTTGCCTATTATGTTAAGGTTAATTAAGCTTTAACTAGTGTGTGTTTCTATCGCCCAAGTCAGTTATCTTCTAAAACTCAAGAGCGGGGGCTCGGCGCCACTTGAATCGACCCCTCCGGGCCGGGACTCCACCACCTGGACCAGAGGTGAGGGCGCACTGTCCCTCAAAACCGTAGGGGCCCGAAGGCATGCAAGCCCCCATCCGTCAAGATAGAAGTGGAATTCCCATAAGACAGCCCTTTGTTGTATAAAATTGTCCTTCAAGAGGAGAAAGGTTGTGTTCCATCGCTCAAGACGGTTACCTTGAATATTCAGAATTGCTAAACTCGAGAGCGTCCATGGATGGGCTCCGCCCCCAGGACATCCAGGACAAGGGCTCCCCCTGGAACCCACCCCCTAAGTGCTCGCATTTACGCTCCCCGCCCCCCCCCCCCATTAAAAAAATGGATCTACCGCTGAGAAATATATATTTTGACCATTGCCTTTTAACAGGAAAAAGAAATATAATTATGGGACGAAGGAAAAGAATTCAGGCTTAGACAGGTCAACAAGAGAGGAGTGGACACTTTGTGAAGGAGCAGAGACAGTAAAAGAGAGAGAGAGAGAGAGAGGGAGACGGTGAGGGCGATGGGGGAAAGAGGCTGTCCCCCTCTTAATTCTCAAGGACTTCTATTAATAGTATAGTTTGTGATTTGATTTTGATATGATATATTTCCATATGATTTCATTTTCGTGTATTTGTGTACATATATATATACAGGTGGGGGACAAAATATACATTGTCCCATGCCTGTAATAGTCCTAGGGGGTAGAATTATGCTAAAAACTAAACAAAATCAACATAAATGAGAGATGGATATTTAGCCCAAAAGTTGTCAACGGGAGAAATATTTTAAAGGAAAAGAACTGTAGGCATTCATAACATGACCACTGTGATGGCGATATTTCTAAATATCTATCAAAAGACTCACAGTGCTAACTAGAAATAAAATACATTACTAAAATAATTTTTTAAAAATCATTCCCCTCCCCCATCAGTTGCATGTCAGTTGGCATAGACGACCCCCCCCCCCCTCCCCCCGAAAGGCAGAGAGAAAGAAAGCAAATTACAGTCGGTGTAAATTAAGTATGTGGGGTTGCCAAGATATATTCTACCCCTATGTCCCAGACTCCCAGAGTATTCTACCCCTGTAAATCAATGTCTTGATAGCTCTTAAAATAGTTGTCCTTACACTGTAGCCTAAACTCATTTTATTTGATATCAAGTTCTATAATATTACAAAATATATTTATATTAATATTACACTGTAGCCTAAACGCAATTTATTTGATGTTAAGTTCTTTAATATTACATGAGACATCTGCACATTAAGTTATAAGTACACTTTTCTGCCCTGTTGAAAAGAGAAAGGAATAGTGTAAGTGGAAAAGAACTGCCTTAGAGATCTCCCTGGAAAAGGTGTTATTTTTATGAGAACTTGACCTTGTAAAAAATGTAAATGTTCGTTGCTTCGATTCTTTCTTCGTTTCTTTCTTCTTTCATGCTCCAGAAGATCACTGTCTTGTTAGCCAATGAATTTAAAGGTAATATTTGCTGTTCTACGTAGATATGACTAATACCTTCCTATTCTAGCTATTAATGATCAAGAAAAGTAAGGTACGTGTTATTCATGTGAGTATGGAAGGAATTTAAAGTTCTCTACAATGTTAATTATATTACAAGTACCCAGAACATTTAAATTTAGTCAAGTCTAAGGTCATTATTAATATTATGTGTAATTATCTGGAAGAAACTGTGGTGGAAGTGGTAAAGACAATTGGATAAAGGTGGATGGGTCATGATCATGATGGACCTGCGAATAAAACTTGGGATATGGAAGTGAATTGCATAAGAGGGAAAGGAAGAAGCAAGATTTTATGGATAGATATTGTGGAGAAAAAAACAAAGCAGTAATGTTGGTCTTAATGAGGATGCTCGAGACAAGAAGTGGAGGGAGTGTCATCACGGCGCGAAAGTCAGTAACCCCTTGTAATAGCCTACCTTGTAATATGGAAAATGTTGACTATAATATAATGATGATGCTGCTGCTGCTAATGGTGGTGATGGTGGCAATATGACGATGTTAATTGGTAATGTTTGGGACAGAAGAATGAAAGAATATTCCATCAAATAAGCCAATTCCCACAAGCCAATTTAAGATATTTTTAAAACGTCCTTCTCAGAATAGTTCAAACTCCTTTTCAGTTCTTTCACTTGGTACTTCAGAAAGTTTAAAGTATATCCAGCACTACGTACTATTCATGTGATATAGATGTAGATTGTACTAAATGCTGTTATTAAAACATGTATTATAATTATGATTATTATTATTATTATTGTTATTGTGAACTGTTATCATTATCATTCAATATTCAAATCCATGTATTTTTTTGTTTCTTCTCTTCCAAATTCATATCTTACCATGCCTTGTCATCCAAAAATTCTCAATAGTCACAACAAAAATGGACCAATCAAAAACAAAAGTCGAGAGATTGTGTCTTTTCACAGGATTTTAATTGTTTAAAGGCAACATACAATTTGAATATCACAACACCAAATGCCACATCAAGGTACAGCTAAAATTATGCAATAATAGCAGCCAATAATGCAATTTTTACTAAAAACTTGAGGAACATTAAAAATTCTGCACTTCATACATAATGTGCAATTTCAGGCTCTGCCCAAACATTTTGTGAACAAATACTGACATTTTGACAACAAGTTATGTTTTTGTGCTCTAGAACATCTGCAAAACATTTGTCACCAATACACACAGTAATTAGGGATGACTAACCTATCTATGCACCAATGCTAACTGTTGGTTCTGCACATTTTGAGTTTGTTATGACAATTAACATCTCTTTCCTTGACAAGAAACAAAAGGATAACATTGTTTTCAGAAAACGGCCACAGATTATCAAGTCACAATAAGCCTTTCAGCAATTACATGTAGCTGGAATATCGATTGTGACTGTGTATTTGGAGAGTTAAGATTGACTATACAAAGTGAAGTCAAATTTCAAGCCTTACACAATAGATCGATAGATATAGTGACTTAGTGCACTACATCACATCATAATAAATTCCTCTTATATAAAAATATATATACAAGATATGACTACTTTACAATGAAATAATGTAGAATATGTGCTTGAAAGTGAGCTTTACAAAGGCAATATCTGCTAAAGCACTAACAGGTCTAAAACTTTTTACTAATAGTAATTACAATATTTTATCATTATTGCATGTTTAATCATAGTTTCCCCAAGTCCAAAGAACTGTCAAAACTAATTTTCAGACATGACATGATAATTTAGTTTTGTATTTGAGGGTGAGCCATATTAAATAAAAGACGTATTGCAAGACAATCCTTGTACATCCATTAAAATGGTTGATCTTTTGTTTTACCAGACTGCTAAGAAAGCATGTGTATGCTTGTGAGTAAGCAATCAGGGGACCAACAGCTGTAAGTCCTCTCCGAGGGACTTGGTAATGAAGATTAATGCCTTACCAAAGGACTTGGTTTCGAACGTGTTGAGCCATCATGCCTCCTCCATTGCTATGTACTATCTAACAAAAGAATCTGAGTGCATTTCACTCTCCAGAATATTGATGACCTTTTGAATGTATTTTGGTATTTCTACATACAAAACAAAAATCTTTAGAAGGAATTCAAAATATATAATTTCAATTAACTTTGTATTCATTTAATATGGTGGAGGCATTGTTTAATTAAAATTTTGAAGAAAATTTAATAATCATTTAAAATTTGGATAATTTAGTGCACTTTTCACTATCTTTTCAAGACTTAATATTTCACTTCAGCTGTCACATAATAGTTTTATAATATAAATAGAAATGCCTTCCAATTACAGGGAAATGTAAGGACTAAATATATTAATTCAAGGAAAGTTATCACAACTTCAGGGACAATACATAAAAGATAATCTGTAAAACCAAACTATAAAAGCCTGTTGACAATCGAGAGCAATTTATTTATGCATTAAAAAAACTGCCAGCACAATAAACTATGGTAATATCATATCAATCTCATTTAAGACATCTCAATGTAGATAATGATTTATGAGACACGTAATTACGTTCAGAACCCAAAACTACAAGTTTCAATCTAATGGCAATGAACGGAGAATATATTATGCTTCATTGCTAGTTAATGACATTTCAAAAAATCGGTTGTGCAGAACATACATTTATACATGTACACTAAGCTTGAATACAAATAAAAATGATTTTGACGATAGTATTACTGGGAACAATGGATGAATGGACAAAGAATAATAAAGAGAAATTGTCTACTTGACTCCAATGATATTGGGTAAGAGGAATATCTTAAAACTACCAAGGTACAAAAGGTTTTAAATACAAGTTATGGCAAATAAATAGATGGAAATTGAAGTACACAAATGCACAACACACGGGTTACTAGAAGAGTACCAACATAGAAGTTTTAACAGGAAAAATGAATTCTTGAAATACAAACACCAGAGAGAATGTTAGAAATTGAGAATTTGTTTCTTTTCATCTCCCTAAAGTCTCAAAACTACATATTATACACGTAGGGTTATATAAGACAGATAAACATTTGCAGATAAAAATCAAAAGGATTTACACCAGATTCATAGAGAGAATTGTTGTTTTGCTTAAACAGAATATTATTATTACAAATTTGATTAGATATAAAAGCCCCTAAAATTCACATTTGAATACTAGCACCCCCCCCCCCCAGCAATGTCCACATGGTCAACAATCCTTCTTTCATGAGTCGTTAGAAGGAAAATAATGATGACAGTCTTACCACAGCTATAATAAAGAAGACAATGATGAACATTTTACCAGTGTCCTTAAAATGAAGATAATGATGAAAACCCCATCAAATACATTCTACTGGTGTGAACTAAAGTCATTAAAATGTACATGTATATCATTATGTTACATAACACAGAAAGCTATGATAAACAATGCAAGCTATCTTACTATATATAGACAGCACTGTTTATTTACTGCCATTCTATATGTAGCTATGGATTAAGACTCTTCCTGTCAACTATTTGACACAAAAATTGTAAAATCTCTGGATATTGCACTCTTTGTCTAAATTGGGATATCCAGATAATATTCAAATATCACTGATTTAACGATGAGAGAATAAACATACAGTATGTTGGGCTTAATGATAAGTAGTACAGAAACGTTTAAATGCACTATTTACCTCCATAACACAAGTACACAACCCGCCAATCCACTAAAATATAGATTAACTGAAAATTTTATCAACTTTAAAGGCGGGTGAATCCTGAAAAGTACACAGAATCCCAAAGAACTATGGAGAAAGATTATTAAAATTTTTAATTAAATTACAACCAAACAAGCTTCAAGCACTCCCAAGTAAGAATCTAGTATCCCAATTTCTTTATTAATCAACCAGTCTTGCGAATGAAAAGAAATTCATGATTGGACCTTTGTTTGGACTTAATAGAGGTAGCCTCTTCGGTACAATAACTTACTATACAGAATAACGATAGAATAACCACCACCATCATACTTAAAATACAAATGTTCTTTTCTGATCCTAAGAATGAATCCACACGAGTATTTTAGAGAGGAATTAAATAATCAGAGCGGCACTAAGCCACTTCCTATTAAATTGCTCAGAATCAATAAACATCAAAGCTCCTGACTGTGCTAGTCCACTAACACACAGGAAATGAAGAAACCTTGCATAGTTGCAAGCTGTTGATAGTTAAGGTTACCATACAACCATAGTTACCATAGCAACCATAACGTTCGCCAGTCATGTCACCTTTAAAAAGCACTGACGATTTAATAAAAAGAGCAACATTTCCGTTTGTGTCAAAATGATCTTGTGCTGCAGGTGGTCACATTCATTAACAAGCTCTTTCTGGAAAGTTAATTTTAAACAAATTATAATGTGTACCAGATTAGAGGTAAATTGATTTTAAAAATGAGGAAATTCATCAGACATGCTTAAAATAACACTTTGTAAAACTTGTATTAAATCATTTCTTTATTTACCCTGTAAAAAAACAAAACATTGAAAATGTGATCACTATTATATTTTCAGAGAAAATGTAGTTCCTCTGCAAATCTATGTTGACTTCCTTACCCTTTATTAATTCATTTATAATATGAAGGCTATCATATTGACGTGATGACCAATCAGAAACTCCATAGTCCATGGAAATGTACCACTTCAAAGCCTTATTATCACTTGATTTTGATGACGCATTCACCAACACAGAAAACCAAACATCAATGCTTATCATTTGTGTGCACTTACCAAATATTGAAGAATAGGCTTTTCAAAGGCTTTTTTTTAGGTAAACGTACTTGAAATACTTTGAAAGATGTTCTATTTTGTGCTGAGCTTTGCAAGAAGATGTTGGCCTGTATTCTACCAAGGTTTTAAAACTGGCACTGCATAAAAGTGCGTTACTCGCTAGACCCATTCGCATATGCATGGGGAAAAATGCAAACAGTCCCATTACCACATAATCTACCACTTTTTGCGATACTGGTACCTTTCTGTTTCTCTTTATAACAAGAGTATTGTACCCCATGCATTGGAATTTGTATGAACAATGGTTTCATGAACACAGAATGACAAAATAACGTTAACCCCAAGAGATGTTTGCTGACAGAAGCCGAGATGAACATTTGGCGCTGGGAGTACCTTGACGATCATATGTGAATAGAAGATGTTCAAAGGTGAGTGGTGGACGTTCACATCAGGATGGTAGGTGATGAATTACATTCTGCTCGAATTGAAGAAGTAGATAAACTATGTTTAGAGCTGAAAGAGAACTCGCTCTTCCTAAAGTCTTTTATATAACAAGCGATGAGAGAAAGAACATACTTTCTCTAAATGTCTAATAAAATCTGTACACGGCTATTCAGCATGGAGGAAACTTGCAGAGTAGAATTTATCATTCCTCGCCATTTATCCTCTCTACGACTTGTCCGATTAGGTCTTGCATGACTCCTGCGCGCCACTTCCCGGTCTCCAGGACCTCCTCATGATTCGTCTCACCGTGGGTGGCGTAGTCCATGATGCAACAATTCGTGACCAGTGAGAAGCCAAGGACGCGCATCCCACAATGCCTTGCAGCTATCACTTCAGGGACAGTGCTCATACCTGTACAACGGAAAAAAAGGAAAAAGAATGTTTGAGCTCGAGGCAAAGTGACATTACGCTCATTTAGATTACAGTGTGGATACAATCCATTATCTTTTCATTAAATGATAACAAATTGTGTCTACCTGACAAAAGCAAATCTAAAATCATTGTACATTGACATACTAATTGTAAATCTACAGACGAATTCTGTTCAAATGATGGGGTTGGGACCCTGGAAGTTTCTTCATTTCTTTTCCAGGTACCTAATTGCATGAGAGAATAATAAACATCTTGATTATACATGCACCTTTTTCAAATTTTCCAAATTGTATGGCAAGATGCTTCCATGCCAGGCACCGCAATTATAAATTTGATGATTATGAAATCTGTTTTTGACTGATTATTTTTTACCAGCACACCTATTCCAAATTGGGATGAAAACATGCACTAGAGCCTATTTGTGTACAATGAACATAAAGCTGTGGTTTGAATCTTGTGCTTGTTGCAGGTACAGCAAATTATCTATGATATTTGAAGTAATCACTTCTTACACAATACAATCTCGCATGCAAGTAGGCATCTCTAGACCTGATGTACATGCTTGCTTCAAACATCATGATGATGCTCAGTGTATTTTAATTCAGTATTTTTAGTTCCAAAGTAAAAAGCATCATGGCTGTAGGCTCAGAAAATATCTCCCATGAACTTGACTCAATAAATTTATTACTATGAATAGAGGTAACATTTCGTGCTTAAATGACTATGGTGCATCAGTCTGTATGATTGCTTACACTAGCTGAATTACTAAGTCTAACCTTTGGCCTGACACTGTATGTTACTCTTACCCTTAACCTAACCCTCTTCCTTTGACAAAATAAAGTCTCAAACAAATGTCACATCAGTGTCTGCTTACTTTACTTTCATGTAAAATCTGTACTTTCATGAGATATTTCCATTTTGAGTTTGCCATTTTGACATCTGAGAGTCTATCACTTACCTACAACATCCGCTCCCAATGACCGTAGAAGCCTAAGTTCGGCTGGAGTCTCGTATGAAGGCCCTCCGACCATGACGTAAATGCCCTCTTTGACGAACGTCGAACACTGCAGATCCTGAGCGACCTTCATCGTTAGCTTCCTCAGCTTCTTGTCATAGACATCGGACATGTTGACAAACCTTGCTCCAAATCTATTATTACAAAAGAATAGGAATGATTAATATTGTGGTTCTTAAAGCCCCACTGCACTTCTGAAACTAGCTGCATAACAATCACAAAAACACCCATGTCTGGGAAAGTTCCAGATCTGTGATTCACATGCTTTTTATTCCATGAATTATATTACACATTCTTTTGTTTTGTAAATGCCATATCAAAACATCATATACCTCCACTCTCTTTCAAAATAATCACTGTAGCTTTGCCTTATCTTGAGTTCATCACCAATGAGCTTTGGAATAAATACTACCAGATATCCGTTATTGACACTAAGGTCACAGCAGAACACTGACACAAACACTAGGCAAGAATTATAAATGGGCCTCATCAATAATAAAACTCTAAATCTCAACTTGCTTAAATTACAATATCCTAAATATGTTTCAAACTTCCTAAACCCTTTCAAGATCAGTATTCCACCACATGTTGTATTTGGCTCAATAGCTATTCATTCAGATAAACATTAGGCTTGCGGTTATTCAGAGTAATACAAAAATATATAACAAGAAAAGGGAAAGGAAAGGGCAAAATTTCTGCACACGGATCCATTTTCGTTGCATGACCACATTGTGTTTGAAACCAGGAATGTTAAAAGGTAAAATAAGCTTTAAAATTCTTAGAATGGCAACACATTGACAGGATAAAATCCTGTTTTTCAAACAAACTAGTATTTAAAAATAATCAAAACATTTAGCTGTTAACCATGCATATTGCTTATAGAGATTGCATTTGATTTGAATAATGTAGCAATAAAATAAAAAAATGGAATTGTTGCCAATTTTAAGCAGAGAAGTGATCAATTTAGCCCTAACAAAATTTCTGTCCTAGAAGGGTAAAAAGTGACAGGATTGGTTACAGGTATTCTGGATCAATTGACCTAAAAATTGGGGATTTGAGAACAGAAAACAGTTCCAGGAAATCTTGCAAAGATCTTCTCTACTGGAACATTGTTAGTAAAGCCTCGGTCACAAATGCCCTTGCGATCGACTACGAACGCCGTACGAACGATTTTCAGACAATGGAAATTCGGGAAGACAATGGAAAAACAGGGAGATTCGTACAAATTAATCGTTTGTACAAACCTTTGTGACCGTAGCATTAGAGGAAGTACCTACCTTTCATCGTTAGGACCAACGAGAGGGTTAGAACCAGCCAATGTCGGCATTCCTATGTGATCGATCATGACCATGATGTCTCCGACCTTGTAGTTAGGATTCATTCCACCTGCCGCGTTGGTAACCACCAGGGTCTCGACTCCAAGGAGCTTCATGACCCTCACAGGTGCAACAAGCTGCGATAAGGAGGCATCAGATAAAACGTTATCACCCTCACGAATGTTACGCAAATTACAATTATGTTATTAGCTACCTTCCTCTATTTTTGTTTGGGGGGGGGGGGGAAGCAAGTGAAGCAGGATTTAAACCAGGAAAGCAACTGAGTATGAGATGAGTAGGCACAAATCAGTTGGTTAAGATCAGACTACTTGTGGGAATAATCGTTTTAAAAAAATGTATCATCACAGATGATGTTGTTCTTTTGTAAAAAACAGCTTGTACAATACCACTTATCAACATTTTCACTATGTGTCATCATCATGTGTATACCAGTATATCCTGCTTCTAATGGGTCACATGACAAATGTTTAATTAACCAAGGTTGAGGCTCTAGAGAGTAGGAATCAAAACCACTAAGACCAATATTACCTCTTTACATGTATTAGTCTAACAATGACACAGGCAGGGGATTTTTCGTCACACATACTGTGAACATACATGTATATACCCAGACGTGGTGTGTCTGGACAGTTGATTTAAAACAATCATTTGAAGAAGTTTACAAGCAATATTTTATCAATCGTCTAAGTTGGACAACATTATAAAGGACGATTATTCATGATGGTCAGTGCTATTTGATGAATACTTTCCTTTAAATTTGAGGCAAAAGAGAAGTCTCTATGTTTGTTCAGTGTGCGGACACCCAACCCTCCATCATATAATAGACTTGAAGAAGAAAAAAAAGCAGCCCAGGGTTTGGAGCCATGGCAAATAAAGAGTTAGAGACTGTATTTTGTATCAAGTGCAATATGAATCCATCTTATTATTATTTTAAAATCATGAAATAATGATCAATGATTCATTCAAAATGGCTACCTACCTTCCATGCTGGATATCCCTCGTAAAGATGAAACCTTCCCTGCATCATCACCACCGTCTTCCCATTCAATGTTCCAAATACAAACTGACCATGGTGTCCCTCAACTGAAAATAAGAAATGATTTATAAGATAAACTTTCACCAATTTGCCTCATAATGTAATAGAATTGGGGTATATTAATACGTAATTACTTCTTATCCACATGTACTTTCATCAATCAACAATGGTTGATTCAAAGCAATCTAGTGTCCTGTAAACCAAAAGGGCAGTAAATTAAACAAAATCATATCCTGCCAATTTTTCAACCAAAATGATTCATTTGTGAATCAAATGTTCAAAATCTTACGCTCTGAGAAAATTTCAATTTAATTCCTTTAATTTTCTTCTCTTTCAAATCAGTATCCTACTGAATGTACCGGTAGTCTGGAAAATGTACATTAATGTTAAGTGAGGGAAAGGAGAATGTCCTTCATTTAATTGGAGTTCATGTTGTCACTGCCATGACAAAGCAAAATCCTTGACCTGATGACTGATAACCAGTAAATGACAAAATCAATTATCTTTCTTCACTTCTTTGAAATTAAATCTCAACACTTGGAAAGCTGTCAAAATTAGTCTTCACAAATGACTCCCCACAAATATTAAAGGAGGTTTATTTTTAAGTATTTTATACTAATAATTACCATCAAAACAAGTGGGTCCTGTTATAAACCAAGGACTAAACCTAACACAAGAACACATCTCCCTTTAAAATAAAAATAAAAATAAAATTTTGTTTGTTTTGTATCGACTCAAGTTGGAACCTTTCATACTGATATTCATTTTCATGATTCTACATTCTATTCATGCTTCTTACCTGTACTGACGGGAAAGTTTGGAATCTTCTCGTACGGTATCGTGTACCTTTCCTCCAGCTTATTACCCAGGTTCATCAGGCCTGACCCACAGATGATGCCTATTGTTGGACGATGCGGTTGCCTTGACAACAGGCATTCTGCCATGGACTCAAAGTCCTCATAGGTATACCTGAAACAAATAAAAGGCAAATACAATTTTAATAAAAATGAAAATAACAAAAATTTCAGCAATATCGAATAAAAATCTTCAATCTGCATTTCTTTAAAGGACAAAATATCTCATACTGCAGTTTTACATTAAAAAATCTTGAACATATAGCAAGAATTATCGATAGGGAAGTCCACTAATCTGAACTGAGTATCCACAGGATACTCAACGGAATAATTCATATCAAAACTAAACTGTAATCTTTATGAAACTGCCACGTCAATGACACGATAAACGGAAAAGATTTGGAGGAATATTCATGACAGTGCAAAGAGGTACAGAGTAGGGAATTTCACAGGTAAACACAGGGAAAGACTTGTTTCAATTTCTACTATTACAACTAGTACATGTATCATGCACATTTATTACACAGAATATATATCTAAAAAACTTTTTCACTCATCAAACAAATGTGCAATTGACCATGCATGAACATCAACAGACAATTCAACGACAGATTATAAAATGAGAATCAAAATCTTTATTCAGCCAAATCTGCTACACACATATTTTGTCTTGGTGGCAAACATATTATACATACATGTACATGGATAAGTGTACAATCCCGATTACCGTATTTGCCGGCGTATAGCCCGCAGTATTTTTGGAAGAGAAAATATCAAAAAGTCGGGGTGCGGCCTATGCGGCGAAAGAGTAAATTTTTTTTTTTTTTTTTTTAGTTTCGATTTATGGCGCTATGCCTAGCAATGTCTCCCAGCTCAGTAATCAGTGTGTTGACTCACCACTCTTTGTTTGAAAGTAATCTTTTTAATAGATCTCAATATGTAGTTTATAATAATAATTCCTCAATTTTTGTTATATAACAAATGGTGTACCACAAGGTTCTATCCTAGGACCTAGTACTCTATTGTTTTTAATTCACATTAATGATCTTACACATTCTTCTAAAAACGACATTGTTACTATTATTTGTGACAAGTTTACAAGCACAAATCAGCGCCTTTAACTGCACCTCGATGTTAAATGAAGGTCCTTCCCCGCGTGGGTTTTCGGCAACAAAACAACAACAACAACCAAAAAAAAAAAAAATATATATATATATATATTTTTTTTTTTAATGTCAAAATCGGGGGTGCGGCCTATACGGCGCTGCGGCCTTATCGCCGGCAAATACATTTTTTTTTTTTTTTCAAAATGATCAGATTGGTAGAACCCATCTAAATCCCACCATTTAATTTTAATGGTAGGTTGGTAAAAAGCTTTAATTCTTTGAATTTGATTGTTGAAGAGTTTCGGATAAAAAGGACAGTTGAATAATATCTTTAGTGTGCCAACAGCAACTCTTGCTGCTCATTACATAACATTTGGTTCGATTAATTACTACTATTATTCAAGCAACTCAAATATTCAATGACCTTTCACACACAAAAAAAGGACTTCTAAATTCCTTTTGTTGTTGAATGATTTTGATTATTCAAGCAACTTATATATTCAATGATTTGGGACTTAGAAGGACAGTTGAATTCTACAGGTAAAGACCAGTATTGGAAATGCCCCAATTTCAAAAAATGAAATGGAAGCTCTCATTACCAATCATGTGAAAGAATATGTTTTAACTAATACATGATGATAACAAATTTGCCGGGAAACCGCCTACTAATTCATATATTTGGTAAATTTGTTTCTCTCATGGTCGTGTGAGAGATATAGGGTAGTCCCATATACATCTTTCTGTGTATAGTGCTTGTAACTTTACGAAGAATGGGCCAAATTTCTTATCATTTTGATGATTCCAGAACCTTGCAGATGCTAGATGCTAGATGATCAACCTTTTCTGATCGATTCCACAACGTTTCTTTCACAATGCGAACGCAGGACCATTACTGGTCTTTACCTTTAACCAACAATGATCTCAACATGTTACATCATACTTCGTAGAACTAGGGAATATTTGCTGTCAATTCTTTGTCCTTTGCTATAAATGGATTGTAAGTTGCACTAATACGCAAACATGGTTTTACATGTATTATGCAATCAAACTATCTGTTTCTAAGTAGTTTGACTTATTGACTGTGATAAAAATGTGAGATAAAGACAAGATAAAGACAAGATAAAGACATGTTCCCAAGAACACATCTACTAAACAGTTAAAAAAAATATTAAAAAACTGTTAAATCACATGCTTATTATTCATTCTACGAGAATATTCAATTTAAATAATATAAATGCATTTCAAAATGATGATGATGGTGATAATGATGGCGAGGATGATGAATAATAATAATGTAGAGTATTTATAATGTGCTAACCCCAAATGAATAATGCACTCACGGCGCAAAAGAAAAAACAGGAACATGAAAATATACGATAATGATCTAGGTACATGTAAGTTAGACAATATAAGTAGATCTACTGGAAAGCAATTTTGACAAGATGAGTTAGGCATTTTTAAAACAATCTTCACTTGAAATATTACCACCCTCTTGCAGCAACTGATTCCAAACATGTAGGTTTAGGGTCCAAAATATGCAAATAAATGCTGCAAATCTAGACTTACTTTTTCTTCCATCTATATTTATTCTCATTACAAGGGAATATATCCACTTAGAATCTATCTTTAATCAAGCCTTGGTTATAAAATAGAAACCAATACCATTTCCTCATTCTGAAACAAAAGTCATTAATTTGGTAGATAATTAGGCAATTAGCCAATGCCACGTTATGATGCAAGGAATAGGCAATAGGTCACTCAAAGTGCACCACACATTGTACGCTGTTGCCTATAAAGTTGGAATAATTTCCCTAACCTCTTCTCATGAAATAATTGTCACAATATTGTTTGTTCTTGATAGGTAGAGTTTATAAGTTCTGAGAATATATCAACTTTATCTATCCAGAATGAATCTTATTATCACATTCGTTCCAACTTTATGGGTAGCAGACTAGCAGTGTGCAATTTATTGTGCACTTTAGGTGACTATTCTGCCTACTATTCCTTGCAGCATAACATGGCATTGGTTAATCATCAACTCAATGATTGACTGGCTTTTATTTCTGGATGAGGAAATGGTATTGATTTCTATTTATAACCATAGCTTATAAATTAAAGAAAGGTAGTTAGGTACAAAGTGCACATATATTGACAGGGGGAACTTGGTATAACGGGGCACAGTGTATAATCTGTTTTCCTACAAACCGCTTAAACCCACAACATATCAACATAGTACGGTACTGTCTTGTTCTCCTACGTTAATCCTTCCATCTCTCTCTCTGTGAATGGAGATTCAGAATCAGGAAGTACAGTGAGACCTGATTTAGGGGAATTATTGGGTTCTGTTCATTAAAAGGGCCCCATTTCACAAAGCTTGTCATTAGTAACAAATGACAGTTTTTATTATAAGCTTGTGATTTTTTGTGTGTCATTTGTCATTGAAAAAAGGCTTTGTAAAACAGGTCCCAGATCTCGGGTTCAGAACAAAATCATTTCCTGTCAAAATCAAGCTCTTCATTATCATGTTCATTTTATAATTAGATACAATCGGGAATGTCTTGCATATATCCTAACTTGAAAACAGCACAAGCACATTTAATTCTGCCTCCATTTCTGCTTTATATATTTTTTTTAAGGTGAGGTCAATCTTCACACTACAGTATCCTTGCCTGCTGTAGATAATACCCGGTACGGGTAGAGATCTTGATTATTGTGCAAATACATGTACACACAAAGTCTACCGTCCACATATAGATGGAGGTCAATATGAAATTGATTACACAAACAGTCTATATTGAGAATGCACCTGGTGCATTTAGTCCATGCTGTTCACAGTCAACCCACTTGTAATATCTGCATGTATTGTAGCCAAAGAAAGGGTCAAATAAACAGTTTTTAGTTACTCGTGTGGCATTTTCCCTAGATCTAAATGACTTTTTTTATAAGAGGTTGGGGGGGGGGGGGGAGGGGGGAGGGGAGGGATGAAATTTCTAACTCTCTTTATCTCTATATTTATAAAAATAGATTCTGTTCAAGTTCACCTTCATGTACATACGTGTACAGTCAAACTAATTACAAAATGTGGATGATTTGAATTACCGGTAGACTATTTTGCACTGTAAATTTGATAAAGGTGGTAATAAAGCCAAAACGTAAATAATTTTCCTCTCCCCCGATGCATTTTGTAAATACAATCAAGAAATTACAATGTTTACTTAATGATTTGTTTTGTTATATATAAAAATGCATTGGCCAACAAGACAGGAAATAATTTGCAATTAGTGCTGTAACATCACGGATATTTCCAATTCCGTTTAACCGCCAGTCAAAACCGGACGGTTTTCGGTTAAACGAAAATTATTCACTTTTGCCAGGGTCGCCGCTGATTAAAAAAGAATAGTAGTATATCACGCACCCAGCACACGCCATGTATAAAGTTTCTAGGTCATTCATTGCACTCAATCACTCATCGGTGCGGTGCGATGTTATTGCTGTTCTGTTTGTAAATATTAAACCGCCCCTGACAGCTGAATTCTACTGCTTATCACTTGGTTGTCATTTCTTGTTCAGTTTGTAAATATCCAGCTGAAATCTAAGCCAGATACTACTGCTTATCACTTGGTTGTCATTTCTTGTTCATTTTTTAAATATCCAGCTGAAATCTAAGCTGAATACTACTGCTTATCACTTGGTTGTTATTTCTTGTTCAGTTTGTAAATATCTAGACACCGCGCGCGGTTTCAAAGAATATTACTGAATCATGTTTATTTTTATGACCCGTCACCGACCCGGTACCCTCATGCACGCATCTCTCTCTCTCTCTCTCTCTCTCTCGCACCATGCCCGCGCTGTCTGCATCGTGTCTCATGTAAGCGACCAATCATCGCTCACAATCAGCACCAACTTATCATTATTCATGACCAATCATGCTCTAATCGTCACTGCACTATCTCTCTCTCTCTCGATCTCCCTCGCAAAACTCCATGCATTGTGTGCGCGGACATTATCCATACATCGACTAGCCAATCATATCACTGCTTGTTAATTCAATTTCAGCAGCCGACACAAGGCATATGTAAATGAGTTGGGCATTCACGTGCTTCCTAAGTTCCTATGTTTTCCTTCCAAATATTAAACAGCGAGATGTTGACATGTGATTCGAAGAAAACACATTTACCGTACCACGACCCCTCGCTGATGCTATAACTTTTTTTGACTTTGAAATTCGGACTTCGGAGGTCAGTACATGGATCATCATTTTCATAAGCCTTGTGTCTAACTCTCTAAAGTTAACAATTTTAAATATGGCAATCGTGTCCTATTCATTGAATTACGGTAACAACAAATATACTGACAGGGAGACAAGACTAGTCAAGCACGCACATTTCAAAGATTAAAATGCCAAACTTCAGAGTTTTGGCTATTTATCTTTGACAAAGAAATAAAACAAATCGACAGTTCGACAGTACAGGCTATTTACAGGCGCATTATGTTTTGATACAATAATTATCCCAATACTACGTGTTAGGCAAGGATTATAAATTATAACATGCCTAGTTGTCTACCCCCTTTTTGCAAATGTGGCAAGAAAATGAAATATAACAAATACCGAGCATAGATAATTATTACGAAAGAACATTTAGAGATCTGCGCTCAGCAGTTAAGTTTGTGTCGGCTTAATAAACTACCGTTGTGAAAACTTGTGACCTTGATTCTAATAGTTGATTTTAATAATAATCGATTTTAGTTTGTACTTCAAAAATTTAACTTGTTCATTCGGTGATATCTCATTGCCTAAAAATGACATCACCATGAAAAAACTCAACAAATTTCAAACATTTTAGATGAATAGCGTATATTCAGACTTTGAAAGATAAGTCATAAAATAACATATTTTAATTATTTATAACAGAAACTAGAATCATATCGTACGAACGGGGATAAAAGGGTAAGTGAGGAATAAGTCTGTAACAAATTAACAATAACAAAGTGATGTCATCTTTATCGTTAAGAAGTATACTACAAGAGTAATAAAGAGCATGTAGTTTATGAAATAACATCATCAATTTAAGTCCTTTCTCAGATCAGAGGGATAGACTTTGCGTTATGTTTGAGAAATATCAGCATGTTCACATTCTCGGCCAAAAGGCAGCTCCGTTTCTTGGTGACTATATTGCCCGCAGTGGAGAACACCCTCTCGGATGGGACAGATGTTGCCGGTATTGTTAGAAACCTCTTTGCGACATTGCCGAGGAGAGGAAATGACGCTTCGTTCGCTTTCCACCACGCAACTGCGTCAGCAGTAGAGGGGACCACGGGCAGATCAAAGAATGTATGAATTTCTTCCACACTGTCACGCTGTTGTTGCGGAGCTGTAAACCTCCTTCCCGTAATAAGGAAATCAAGCGACGTTGATGGTTGCTCGACATCAGCGTTCTGTTCTTCGTCATCTCTTTCTGGGATAAGCTCATTCAGCTTGTTCTTTACGACGTTTCTCATGGCGCGTGGTAGATAAGTGAGGTTTGAGTAGCGGGGATCCAATGCTGAAGCAAGATGCAAAGCCGATACATCTTCTATCTCGTCATCCTCGTCTCGCTCTCGAGCGGATTTGATATGGAACCTAAGGATGAAACGAAAAATTTATGAATTAGAAATGTAATATTTGAGCATCAGCATTATATATGTTGTTGTTGCTTTTTTTTTAAAGTCTAGTGCTGTCATTTTATTTGCGATAGCAACATTTTATACAAGGTTTTTTTTTTTTTTTTTTACAATTGATATTAAAAATCGAATAAGTTGTTAATTTTTCCAATGAGATAGTGTCTCTTTTTTCTCTTTCTTTAATTAAATGAAGCATTTGCGTTTTGTTTAATATAATCGGTACCTTCTCTTCAATTGCTCTGATGTTGTTTCCTTGAACTGTCGGACTATTCCGCTATCGGTTTCCTCCACGATGAGGAAGTTGTCAAGTAGTCCCGTGATCATTGGAAGGACTGTTGATGCCGTTGGATGTTCTTCGCTGGAAAGTACCTTTGTTGCTACCTATTAAGTGAAAAAAGACAATGCAATGGTTACAGCTAGACCTAGCCACTAGTTACAAACTTACAACTTACAAACCCAATGCAATAATGTCAGTTTTTCTTTTCAAGTTTGCATCTCTGCAAATTGTTCATAAATTCATACTTACGAGCAAATATATTTATGTATATTATATTAATTAACATATTAAAAAATACGATAAAATCGTTAATGAAAAAATGATTATTTACAGTAGAATGGTTAATTGAAATTTCATTCCATATGATTGATGCATTCTAATTATTTCTTATTTGTGAAATTGAATAGAAAATTGTAAGATAATTAAAATATATTTAATGAAAATAATTTCAATTGTACTTACCAAAAAAGGTTCCAGTGTTTTCCCCATGTTGTCGACGATAGACCAGTGCTCGTCCTTGAGTTGCAGGGTTGTCGCATCACGATGAAGCGTCAAACGTTCATCGCTCAGAACGCTTGTGATGGCCCAGCGCTGTTCCGTAACTCGAGCAAACATATCGTACACCGAATTCCATCTCGTTTTGACAGATTGGATTAGGCGATGTTTTGGCAAGTTATGCTGGTCTTGCTTGGCAGTTAGAGCTTGTGATGCCACCACAGAGTGTTTGAAGTGCCCTACCAAGCGACTCACGGCTCCAATGACTCTTTGTAACTGGCCGTTCGAGTTCAAGCCAGCATTCACACAGAGTTGGAGGGTATGAGCTGTGCAAGGAACGTCCGGTGCTCCCACGGCCTCGCCAATCACCCTGACGTTGGCTGCGTTGTCGTGCACAACCCCACACACTTTATTGTTTATCTCCCAGGTTTGAGCAACTTCTCTGAGTTGCGACTTTAGCGCTTGGGAAGTATGCCGCTGTGGGAGTGGGGGATCGTTGTCGTCATCGTTGTCGTCGAGGCTCGCCACAGGGCTGGTGTTGAGAACGAAACTTCTCTTGATCCATTCGTTATCGATGCCGTGTGCGGTCACGGTCATAAATCCTTCCTGGCCCAAGCTTGTCCAGCAGTCGGTCGTTATTGCGATGTGTTCACATCCGCTCATCCAGTGCTTAATTTTGGTCTTCTGTTCTAGAAACTTTAGTTCAAGAATTCTCATCACAGTTTGTCGGCTAGGGATTGTGAAGTCTGGTTCGACGTCGTGCATGAGTGCTCGAAACCCCTCGCCCTCAACAAAGTTGATGGGCAGTCCATCCTTTGCGATCATATCGGCGATGAGATTAGAAATTCGCTGTGCTCTATCCGGGTTACATTGTCGGTTGAATGATGAAAGTCTCGGCTGTCTGTCATCTTCAATGGAGTTGGGATGAGTCTTCATGTGATTTAACATAGCTCCGGTCGACCCTCCCTTATAGCCCAGCACACGATCGCAAATAGTGCATTTCACGGTAGTCGACGAAACTTTCGTAAACACGCGCCAAACTTTGCTTGGCATCTTGACGTAATATTCGAATTCGAAGGCGAGAAAGATATAATTATAACCGTCGTGGACGAACGCAAACGAAAGGATGATAGTGATAGGTACTAGTTTCAGGAGTAAACTTGACTTATAAACAATATTATTTTACAAAAAAGGATTACCCCCTTCCAAAATCAGCCGGCGAAATTTTCTGGGTTATCTCAAACTCCTAATTTCAGTTAAAAGCTACATCATTAATCATTATGTTTAATAAATTAATATGTACGCTTGGACGAGATGACGTCCAAAACAAACAACCGCCAAAACAATCGGCAGCTTTTTAAAACAAAAATCGACACTCGGCTGAATGTTAGATTCTTTATTGACAATCGGAATTAAATGAAAGAATTGTTTCAGGAGTAAACTTGACTTACAATATTATTAAACAAAAAAGGATTACCCCCTTCCAAAATCAGCTGGCGAAATACCCTGGGTTATCTCAAACTCCTAACTTCAGTTAACAGTTACATCATTAATCATTTTGTTTAATACATTAAAATTAATATATACTCTTGAACGAAAATTACGAAATGACGTCCGAAAAAAAACAACCGCCAAAATAATCATCGGCAGTTTTTTAAACAAAAATCGACACTCGGCTGATTTATAGATTCTAATCGGAAACGTATTCTTCTCTAAGTTTATTTTCCGACGAACTTCTAAAAAAAGGCCGCCAGTGAAAACACAAGAACAACGGCACTCAAATAAACTATGAAGAGATAATAAATGATAAACTGTCGTCTGCGACTTGTCTGTCGACAAGTTAAGGAATTAACAACAACAACTAGGGCTTCCCCTAGATCCCAATTTCAATAAAATTACTGATCCGGGTTATTTCTAGTCACTAGATAATTCCACATGACAGATTAACACACCAGTAACGTAGCTGTTTACAAAATATGAACGTAACTCAAGTTAAG
Source organism: Strongylocentrotus droebachiensis (assembly GCA_035222895.1). Taxonomy (NCBI): domain Eukaryota; kingdom Metazoa; phylum Echinodermata; class Echinoidea; order Camarodonta; family Strongylocentrotidae; genus Strongylocentrotus; species Strongylocentrotus droebachiensis. The sequence goes on from JAVYIG010002572.1 coordinate 77,017, forward strand.
TATAAATCATAGACAAACACAAACATAAACTTCAAAACTTTATTGAAACTCAACATTTTGCCTGGGTTTATTGATTCATTCTTGAATATGATTCTTCAATAAATACCATAATCATGCTTTTCGTAGTTATCTTGTAAAGTTGAACATAATTTGTAAGTAACTTTAAAAATTAAAATGTGATTTGGAGTCTTTGGAGTTTGGGACGGTTACGCATTATCAGTGACTGAAAGTACAGACTATGTATTTCACCCGGCCTCGCCAAATTTGTTGTAATATTGCGCAAGAAAAACTGGGGCATGAGCTGGGGTCATTGTCTCATTGACCTCGTTTAATGGTTGGGACTTTCGATGCGTTGCGCGGTCACGTGAAGCCAGAGTTATTTTTACAATTTAGAGGCTTTTGATTGAACTGTTTTATTTTTAGGCTGGGCACTTAATAGTTTTACGGGTCAACTTCTCAGTTGATTGTGTTGCTCTACAATTCAACATCACAAGTCGGGGCTGACTTATAATGACTATAATGTCGGCAAAACTTGATTTATTAGATTCATAAACAAAGTGAAACCTAGTCAATGTTCCAATGCATGCCCGACAGTAAAGTCTCCGTTTTTGTTTTGTGATTTTGTTTCTAAATGTGTAAATTATTTGTAAATATTGTGATTTCTTTTGATTTTCCAATAAAAACACAAATTAAAAAAAAAAAAAAAAAAAAAAAAAAAAAAAAAAAAAAAAAATCGGGTAAACGAAACCGTCGAATTCAAACCGGAATCCGCCATGGGCGGTCGGATACCGGACGGTTAAACGTTTGGTTACAGCACTATTTGCAATGAAAGAAGGAAAAATCTTAGACCACTAGATGAAATTAATTCTGCTGAAAACTTGTCTAAATTACTCATTTCTATTTCTGACACTAGAGATAAAAAAATTGAAAAAGACCAGACTCTCGAAACTATGTTGAATCATCTCTTTAACCATTAAAACTATCATTGGGAGAGAGAGAACTTGGCTAAAGCGGAAATAAAGACTAAGTTCCGTCTGCTGAAATCTAAATTCATGACACTCAGGGAAGGAAAGGAATGCAATAATTATCCAAAGGCTTGATCACGTGAGGATATCTACATGTACATGTACGTAGGTCTTCCTGTTTTAGGTAAATGTACGGTAGTCTGGCAAATTCTAAAAAAAGGAAATGATGACGTTGTTTTACAGTTCAATCTTTGGATAGCGCACTTTACATGACTGTAAATATACCCTCTTATATTTACAGGGTAACTCTACACTGTAACTCCAATAGAAGTACCATTTAACATGTTGATATGATAATCATTTAAAAAAATCCATCAGTGCTCATGCAATGCCCCTTTCACTTTTTGTGATGATTTCAACAGTGTATTTTCAAAGTTAATGAAACACCACATGGTGATGGCAATGCAAGGTGGCATCAATAAGATACTCACATTTCAGATGAATTAGTTTGCACACAGACAACTTTCCTTTCCACGCTTTCTTCCATGCTTCTATGGCATTCACCAACCCGTTTCATCGTCTATACCTTCTACAGTCTACACACAATGACTCTTTGAGTGAAACTATCCTTTACTGATGAAAGAATGGATTCTGTTAAAGTGAGATCATGACAAGCAGTGAAAGGGACGATGACAAAAAGACCGCAAAGAACTGAAGGGAAAAATCTATACCAGACCAACTTAAGTATTGGAATACTGCCAAGATGGATTTAGCCCATGCAAGCTAACAGCCCTGTGCTGAATAACAGATCTATAAAGTACACACTGCAGGCCTATTCTATATGAACAAGCTGTGTAGCCTATATATTTTGCATGGCTTCTAAGCCATCTTGAAAAGTAATAATCATCTGGTAATTTGAGCAGTTCCTCAACCCCCCCCCCCCCCCCACGATGAGAGTAGAAGAAAACATAGTCTAAAATCATTGTAGCAAGACTAGTTACTGCCACCCTAAACTGAAACAAGACCCACAACATTCCTATTGCCTTGACGATAACTTTCCACCCCCCCCCCTCCTCAGACACAACATTCTTGACCTCTTTCTTTCTAAGTTCATGTTAGAATGTACCATACCAGACACAAAATGTACCTATAGTGTATAGTCTACATGTACCATTACAATTTACAAGAATTGAATTTGTTTAGTCTAATCCAGACACAAAAAATGAGAGTTAAAAACATGATAGATAAAAAAAATTAAAAAGAGTTAAAAAACATGGCATTTCATGTTTTGTATAATCAAGATACAAAGCATGAGATTTAAAAACATGGCTGATCACACAGCTATACCACGCATGGTGTAATAAGTATGAGCGATCGAGCGTGTTTGCTTTGTAGCTACGGTAATCAATAACACTCAGGACTGCTTGGATGGCTGTGTATGCAGACTAAAGGCCAAGCCTCCCACACACCCCCAAAATGATAGTCTCTGCAATCAGACCCCTTGTGGTTCAACACGTATCATGAACATATGCATGCAAATGTGTCTATACAAAGAAAGCTATATGAGCAAAATATATGAGATAGAACTACACTGTACAAGAACATGGTCATACTTTGTTTTTGTTTGTACATGGTTATAAACTTAAATGAAATTACAATTACTGCATCCCGATTTTTAAGCTAAATTGCCCTGTAAAAGTTTTATGAAACTCAAGGAATTGAATTGTACGCTACAATTAATAAATGATCAACTAAAAATTGAAATAATCAAACATCTACAACTGGAGTCTTGACTACATTGTAAACAAATTCAATATCATGTTGTGCTTACTTTTAACTGGACTGCAATGCAAAGACTAGACATTAATTGGCAGGATGACCCTTCAGGATCTGTGCTGCTGCTGTTGGCAAAAGGAGGCAATTTTTTTGGCACAGTGCCAATCTGATGCAAGAGACCTTTTTCAATGGTGTACTACACATGGAAAGTGGGCGTTGGCTTGGTCAACATCAAATACATACATGTACATGGGGCTATTAGTATTATGGATGCAGAGAACTTACATGTACATGTATGCACACACTGCAAGACTGGTAGCCTGTCCAGAATAATTGAAAGTCATACAAAAGTCTTTGTGAAAAGAAACGTTTTTTAAACAAACTATGTAGTTTGGAAAAAGTCAAATTGACAAGACAGCTGGCTAATTATTAATGTGCGCTCACAAAAAGCCCTGCCCAGTTTTACGATTATGGTATGATTCATACGACGTTCAGAGGCTAGAGCAGGACCCCAATTTTGTAATGTTTTTTTTCTTCTTCAAAACGATGCTCAAACATGCGTTTTATTATACGTTTTCTTTTTTATAAGTTCAGAACTTCAGACTACGAAAAAGGTATTTACTTATTGTATAGTTATTATACGATTTTTGAATAGCTACATCTATAAAAAGAATTCTGGTAGTCTGGTGGTGTTTCTACAAACTACATTGCAATCACAAGCTTGTATGTTGTGTGGTTACTTCCATCACTCGTGGCTATATGTAGATAGAATCTTAATTTCATCACAATTTTTGATAATAATTTTTAAATTACATCTTTGTACATGTATGTAAGTTTCAATTTCACCTACCTACCTACCCCCCCCCCCCCCCCCACAAAAAATGGATTCATCAAAGTTGTGAATTCTAAGTTCATACTTTTAACACAACAAGCATTGGAAAATATCTAAACAGAGAATTATGAGAGCCAAAATATTCATTTTGATAGGTACATGATTATGCCATAATAAGGACAATATCAAAAGTAAATTTAAAAAAAAAGGGAATGGAAGAGCTCACAAACACAATAATGTGGGAGTGAATAGACAGTGCTATACCAATACTCATAAATCATATTACAATGTACATATAAACCTAACACAAACATGCAGAACTAATACAAAACTAGAAACAGAATATACATCAATATTCAATAAACCAAAATATTAACCACCATGGTAATAATAATAAAGATAGATTTATTGATAGATTTATTGAGCGCATAATATCACTTACTTAACAGCCAAACGGGGACAGAAGTAATAATATATACTGGTACATATGTACATGTACAATGTAGGTGTAGGTGCAGATGTGCCTGGGCCTAAACAAGCCAATCTTGATTTTCAAAATGGTTACCCAATCCATTTTATTGTTAATTTTCATTATTTAGATACTTAAAGGGATCCGGTAACTTTGTCTCAGATTCTGAAATAAAATTCTGGATTTAGCTCATGATGCAATGATTATTATAAACCTTTAGGTCAGTCAGGAACCCCATGAATTTTACAAGCCGATCGCCTGTCTGATTATCAAGATATTTATGATTGGAATTACAAATTTTGAAAACCGTTCGCCTGACGGTTTTCATAACACTACAGTCTATTGGGGAAAACGAGTATGGTAAAACCGGTCACTCAAAGATTTTTACTTTTTTGAGGCACTTCTTGATCATTTTGAAGCGCAATTTTTTTAGAGCTTCAATATTACACCATATCACAGACACTGAAAACACATAGGGCCGTGTATCTCAGATTTAACATTGTTAAACGATCCCTTTAACTCGTGGGAATCGCCTGATAACAGATAAGTGCATGTATCTGACCATGCAGATGGTTTGATGTTTGATCATACTTAATAGTTCAAGTTCAAGTTCAAGTTCATTTATTCAAAACCACACAAAACATGATATAATCTTTTACATGAAAAAGAGACTGGTAATAGTACATCATTAAGTGAATGGTTTTAGGACCCCTGTAGAAGCTAAGCTTGTGAGCGGGGCCCTATAGTCAACAAAATACATACATTAACGATATATGGCAAGGTGAATAAAAAGAATGTAATGTTTATACAAGGGATGGAAACAAACTAAGCTACAAAATATAGAACACAAACAAATATTCACACACACGCGCGCACCCACACACACACACACAGTCCTTAGTGGTCTATAAGCATTTGAGAATGAGAAATTATTAAGATACAAAGTAGAATTATGTCAGTCTTCCAAGTAGGTACGTTTTAGATAACCTTCTAAACCTAGAAAGAGTTGTAACAAATTAGTGCACTACCCTAGTTTACCTTGATTTAATACAGAATTGGAATCAGATATTAAACATGTAGCCTCTAAATGTTTGTTTTTAATTTACCCAGTACACCACCAATAAACAATATGAATGTGCAAGATATACAATAATACGCAGGTATAAGCAGGACTACAAATTACAGAACCACCACTAACAACTACACCAGTAAAATTTTCAATATATCTGTAGGACCGAGACAGATTTACTTTAAAAAGAAAACCAATATCAATTATATATTATTATTCAACTGACAATAAGACAGAGTTACAACCATGCAGTTATAAGCCTTGCCACCACAACACAAATCACTGCCTTCACCATAATACAATCCATTACTATTTTTTAGTGGTACTATATTAGGTGAATATTTTAGTGCTATCATTCAAGCTCCCCTCTTTTTTTCTTTCTTTTTTTTTTTTTTATTGGGGGGGGGGGGGGGCCCTTTGATGATTAACATATATATCATAACAAATATATACCCCAAAATTTAGTACAAATACAAGTTGAATACACGTGCAAGCCGGGTAAAGAGACAAGAGGCAGCTATACTAACGACTGGTTGTCACACAGTACCTGGTAGCCTGACATGTGGAATGCGTGGTGGTAGGGGGGGCTCCCTCCAATCTAGGGGCACCCTCGGAGGTAGGGGCTTCACCGTTGGCCTGTGGTGCTGTCTCAGCAGACATGGCAAGCCGATCACGCTTGTCGGAGGCGATTGGATCTGTAAGGTTCCTGGTAGTCAAACACTCAAAAGATGTAATGACACTGTCACTGGAACTCTCCGATTCCACTACACTGCTATTGGATGCCATCCTACGCTACGTTAACGTCTACTGAAGCACTACGCTACGTGTCAATTGGTTTGTGTACATGCATGTACAAAAGCATACAAGTGGAGAGAACTTGTCCAAACTGTAGTCCTAACTGACAGATGTGCTGGATAAAGTGCATGTAGGCCACCCATTGTACAATGCATATTTCCTTACAAAGGGAGTCTTTAAAAAAAAAAATTGTAATGACGTGTGCATGCAAATATGACTTTTGTAGATGCATTGATTGTAAAGAATAGTTGTTCGACAAAACTGCGCATTCCTACCACCTCCAATCAATGCCTTTTCATTTCATAACCAAGCACGTGCTCAGCCGCATCACTGATTCCAAGGTATTTCGACAAGACAGTCTTTTAGTGAAATCACAAAGGCTTTGTTCATGGGTATTTATGGTTCAAACTAGCTTGAAAGTGCAATCTAAATTTGTGACTATGGCTGATTTGCCCACTTCTTTTCATTAAAAAAAAAAAAGATTCTGCAGAGCATTTAAATGTAGATATTCTAATAATTCTACCTATCCCACATGAGACATTTTCAGAAGAGATCATCTTTATACCGTATACCGGTAACTTTTTTTTCCTGCTGATGAATATCCTTACCAACAGGAAGTATGACTTCCTGATTAACAGTTTGATAAATGGATTCTTGCCTAATTTTTAAAATGTGCATCTTCATTCCATATACTGTAGCGAAAACAAATGGTGTACTGAATAAAACAAAATTTAAAAATCTTTTTTACTTTTGTTGCCATGGAGAAATTACTACGAAATGCATTTTTATCATAATATCAATATTATTATTCATAACGTTTTTGTGAGTGTGAAATTGAACTCTGCTTTCTTTTCAGCCAGCATCATAACTGCATGTAAATATTCACATGTATGCAGTTTGTTGAAATGCATAATAAATGTTCCTTTTATTTGTCTCTCCCATATTGACTTGTCATGTGGCATCTTTAGAATGTTCATTTCAAGAAGAAAGGTGTTTTTCCTGAAACAGTTGGACAATACTAAATAAATGCAACAAAATAGAGCAAGGTTTCAGCCGGTTCAGGATCATCTTCCTTGCGTAAAGATTGATTTTCAATTTCTATAAAAAATAATGTTCTTCTGTATCAATATTCAGCTGGTGATTTCTAGACTACATTACTTTTAACGGACTCATGATGCAAATATTTATCCAAGATAGCGGTACCTTGAGACTCAGACAGCATTCAAGCACATTATCAATAATTATTACATCTAAAGGTAGGTCACAAATATTTGTTTTAGATTAACTATCTGGCACATATCATTTGGGTTATATATTTGTTACATAAATGCGAACTGAAACGATAAAAATGTTGATAACCCATCTTGTCCAGGCTATAATCAAACAAAAATGAAGTGCGTGCAATTGTAAATTTATTGCTCTCTGATGAGTTAAAAAAGGCCTGGAACTCCCAATGATTATCTGTGCGTATATGAAGCCTTATGTATTTCCCAGTGTAGGCCTACTGTAATTTCATCGGGACAAGGTCAACTTTGTCAACAGGGCCTACACACAAGTACAATAACAGATCATGGGATACAATAAGTAGGTATAGTTTCCAATATCACCTCTACATGTATGTATACTATCACCCTCTAATAGACTATTGCTACTGCCTATACTACAGATGCCAACAAGAAAAGCAGACTGAAACCTACATGCTTGATTAAGATCATTTGTAAATTATAATTTCAGAGGTAAATAGGACAATGTCTGGTGAATACCACTTGAATACTACTGAACTGTGATTAACGGTGTATTAACCGCACTTTTTTTATTCTGGACCCCCCGCTCAGAAAAAGTTAGAGAGGTCTGATGCTCTTACATGCATGAACAATCTGTATCTGTATTATTATTTTATTATGTCAAAGAAAAAGTAAATACAAGAAAGTAGTAGTCCAGTCAACACACATCACATCGCAAATCAAAAAACAATAAAAGGGTTGATCCTGACCTTTGCATTTCAAGTCAAGTGCTTAGATCACTTGACTATAAAACCTCTACATTAGAACACTTAAAGTACGGATAGAGGATAAATAAAACATGGCAAGTACATAAGCCAAGTTCAACTTGAGTTCAGTATAGGGCCTTTTAGTTTGTTTTTATTTTCCCTCAAAGTTAACTTTATACATTCGAGGTAAAATATGAAGTTAACTTTATACATTCTAGGTGAACACAAATTATTTTTCAGGCCTTAAATTTCAATATTTTTAGGGCAAGGCCACTTTTCTGTAGGGCACATTCCTATATTACAGCACAAATCAGAAGTTTTGTTTAGTACTGAGGCGCACGCAAGGAGTTGCTGATTTTATCAAACTCCCTGCGCATGTTTTCTTACATTAATCGCTATCATCATAAAGTAAGAATCAAATTGACAATGCAAAAACAGTCATTTCCGTGTACACCATGTCATGTGTATTGGCATTTATGGGAGAACCAAAATGGCGAACTTTTTGAGAGGTTAGCATTTGTGTAATGTAAATCGCATATTACTTAGTTCCTTATCATCAGGTACATGTTTTGGTTAAATTGTTGATCAATTTCAAAGTGCTTTGTACGACTATGACAGTATGTGGAAAGAAAGAGTCCACTGCACTAGGCCTACTCACTAGCAAACTCTGCAAGTACAAAGTAGTTTGCTAGGTTTGTCGGATGAGGGAATGGGCGACTACGGACGCATTTTTGGTTTTGTTTACATCGCTCTTCACGCAGGGGTACGCCTAGGTGATATCAATATCATATCATCACTACCCATGCTAGACTACCCTACATTGATAATCCTTCTTCTTCTGTTGTCATGACTCGGTCTCAAGTCATGTTTGTATTATAAAATAATTCTACAGTATTTGTAAACCTGCCCCCCTCCCCCCTTCAAATTCAGATTTACCCGGTATATTTCAAACTTAGCCACCTTATTCTTGCTCGAGTCACATACCGACACACCAAACTTATCATAGATATTCAAATTTTGATTATTAGTTAGATCTAGATCTCGATGTAGGGTCTATAGTGATGATCAAAGGCTAACTTATAATCATCCATCTATCACATATCAGCATCACATGATATATCCATGCACAGTCACAGCACCACTGCATGCATGCTGCATGCTGGCGTGGCATATACAGAGATCGCCATTCATAATACATACACACACAAGTCGAGATCAAGACGCACACACATGCCGGTATTTTCAGACATGTTTTCACTAGATACAGACGATAATTACCACTTAAATTCATTTAGACCATATAATAATGTGAATAGCTTACTCGTTATTGTTCTTCTCAGACATTGTTAATCGGTGATATATTCGAAGTTCTCTTGCTATTTCTGTGTGACGATGCTACGTCGCTGTTTTCCAGTCGTTGTTTACTACGGGGCACGAGGTTTGGCGGGATCGGATCTCGTTCAGCAAAAAAGATAAACACGAGGCGGCGCGCCAAATGTGGAAGAAAGAGCGCGGTTACGTAGACATATACGTCAGACCCGTCATCAACATACGCATGCGCAATGCTGACGAAGCATTCATGATTAATCTTGTTTTGGGTACCTTTTTACTGTTATTTAATCCCCAAAGCCGGGATTGAATAACGTATTTCGTAATTGTGTATGTAACATAAACAGAAAGGGATGTATGAGTGTACTTGCTTCTTCGAATTTCATTGCATGACTCCCTAAGTTGCTCGGTTGTAAATTTTACTCATGAATATTCATAAGCTAAAACTATCAATGAGTACACATCCGCATTCCGAATTTGTGAATGGATCTTGAAGTGTATTTACTTATTTATTAATTCACAAAGTGTATATTACTTGTTGTTTTACGAGGCAAATTCCTCTATGCTATCTTGTCTATTGCAACATCATAGTGTGCTCAAGGGCGTATCCACGTCAGTAACAATTATCTTTTTGTTTTATAAATCCAATCTTGAATGTAGGCCTATAATAGATTCAACTGTAAATATTGTGGATTGCCTTTTGCTTTAGGCGCATCCAGGGAGCTGTCGATATTGTTACTAACCGTTTGATTCCCATTAAAAACATTTCAATTTGTTGAATACATTTACTTACAATGTTTTTTCAGTTCTTTGATTGTTAGTATTGCACATAGTATAACAAATATGAAGACAAAAATGATTTGAGAAGACATATAGAGCAGATGCACAGATTGATATCCTCTAGAACAACAAAGTAATGGGGGAAATGTGGAGGGGTCTCCTAAAAAGCTTGTATAGCTTGTAAAATGTAGACCCTGACTACCGGGTATATATATATTAAAAAAACTTTCTAAAAACTTGTTAATGTTTTATGATTTAGCTAAGCAAATTAACACAAATAAAAGATATAAACAATAAATATATAAATATATGTACACTATATATAAACATGTGAAATATATACGATACTGTGATAGTTACTGCACATGAAGTACATAAGAATTATACCGTATACTAGAGTCAAAGATGTGGAAAAACAAAGTAGAGTCATTATAATCTAAATCAGTAAGAATTCAATGTAGAGTTTTAAACAAGTGATGTAAATCTATTTAAGGTTGATGTTTCTTTATCTATTTTAAAAATATATCTCGTTTCAAAGGTCAATAGCCAGTGCTTTTTAAAAAAATCACTAGTATCACTATAAAGAATTTTTCTTTTCAGGGGCGGGGGAGGGGTGCGGCCGGCCGGGGGGCGAAATTTTTAGGTTTGCAATTTCTTATATTTCTGTTCCTCTCAATGGTTGATATGTTCTACGTCATTAGCAGCTTGGAAAGAGGTCACAAACAATTAGACTTTGATTTTTTATTGCTTTGCCTCACTATTTATAAAGGCAAAAAAACTGAATAAACTGAGACTTGAACCGCCACAACCGTTCTACTTCTACTTCTACTTCTATGGTGATACTCATCAACGCCTGTTCAGCATCTAGATGAGGCTGACCCTGCCGATTGAGCCAACGATGGGTTAATCAGAAAGGTTATTCTGCATGATTTCTATAACCTTATCACTCACCCTGGCCATGTTATTGTTATGATGAATAATCATATGCAAATGTTTTTTTTTTTGGTAAGCTTCTTTACATCAAACGGTATAGTCCCATCCCCCCCCCCCCCCCCGATTTTTTCCTCGGGGGGACATCATATCAAATGTCCCCCCTCCCCCATATTTCGTCACCAGGGAATCACCTCACGAATTGACCCCCCAAAAAGTGCCTCTTAACCCCCCTCCCACCCCCCCCCCCCCCCCCCCCCCCCCCCCCTCTGTATTCACTGGCTTTTAGCTTGAATTCCTCTATATTAAAGTCTGAACTTAAGGCTAATTTGTACCAGGCGTAGCGGATGTATGTAAAATCTGATTATTTTATATTTATGAATTATAGATATGATATATTTGTACGTTTTAAAGACTGTATATTGTTGAACTGTATATGAAATTTTAGAGTTTCTTTGCATGTTTGAATGGCTCTTTTAGATATCTATATTAAGGATTATTTCTAAGCCTGGCGTAGTTTTCTGTTTTGTGTTGTCCCGCGTGTTTGTATTCGTGCTGGCTGCATCCGCCTCACTCCAGCAAAGAATATCACTCATTCACTGGTCAATGCTGAGCTCCTCGCTGAACACCTTGATAGACACCGATGGCGAGACCATAATCTTCACAATTTGTTTTCTAAGACCAGAAGTGCCCTAATTTAGTGTCTTCTTTAGATAATAATGCCTTAGAGTCTAGCTAGTGTTTCTATTCTAGACCCTATATTAGGGAGGCCAATGCCCAAATCTAACTTTTTAATTACTAATTTGTTTATAATGAAACAAAGATTAAAAGAAAGCATTTACTTTCACTAAGAAAACTCACCCATCTGCCGACTCCAGAAGTTCCATAAAATAGGAGATATCCAGCTTGTAAACACTCCCTTCCTTCTACGCCTTGGCCGTACGCAAGAGCCTTGAAACAGATAAATTCATGTCGCGAAGTTACGTTCATAATTAGACAGGCCCGAGGGAATGGGCATGTCATTGTCCGGACAAAGTTCATGATGAAGTTTAAAACTTCGCGCGAAAGTGCAATCACTCAACAGCGGCTAGCCTTGAATCGGTCGCACACGTACACACCGCGCAGGCAAGCCCCAATGCAGGCTGAAATCCAGCCATCAATGTGCGAACGATTCCATCTTCTACTACTACTACGAGCCGAAGGCGATGGTTCAAAAATGAAGAAGAGATATACAAATTGGCAGCTAAGAAACATATATAATTCATTGATATTTACCTTAGATGTGTATTCCAACAATTTGATTTCCTCATGAGTATTCCTTATTATCAACGATCGAGAAGTTACGAGGTCCAATTAACATCCATCTTGCAGCGAACACAGCAGCATGATCCATGCAACGTACGTCATGTACGTGTACTAATATTTCTCTCACTCTCTCTCTCTCTCTCTCCCTTTCGCTATACGTAACATACACACTCACTAACCATGTATCATACAACACACACCTTCAAATCATGGCTTTCATTTCAATTCTCAATTGGAGTATAGACTGCTCACGTAGACTTTTTTTTTTACTGAAATATCTTTTTTAACACTTCTCATACATTACTGCACGACACTCGTATCTAGTGCTGTGAGAATAAGGTACTAGGGTCTATAAATAAGACTACGCTTTGCGCACGCTCTGACCGGAGCTCAGTTGAGCTCAGACATATGTCGCAATACCCTTTATTTTTGGCGCGAACAATGACGTCACTGTTCACAGTTTTTCTTCTCATTTTGAGATGGATGTAGCTATAGGGCTCAAACCAACGCAAGATTGACAGAAACATCGTACTCTATCTACTTTCGAATGTTCAGTTTGTAAAAATCTGTATTTACAAAGATAAAATCTTTTTTCTTTATATTTTCTAGTTGTTAGAAGTGGCAATTGTGAACATCTGAAATGTTGATCTCTATCAAAAGTTCTTTACTCAAAACGGATCCCATATTTTTAGTGTCTACCTTCAGCCCATGAGAAGGTTTTTAGTGAGCAAACCTCTACGCCCTCTAGGATTTTCTTAGTCTGTGATGCGCGTCCGTAAAGTTGTTCTGCTACGAGAATTATTGGACTCAAATACGTCAAAATCTGCAAGATTGTCAACAAATGGTGAAAGACTGTTACAGATCCGTGATTATAGGTATGTTGTGAAATGTATAATTGTATTTTCTTTTCTTATTTTCATCAATTTTTTTTTTTACATCATTTTTTCCCCTCTGCTAATTTTTTGAAGTGGGCGACGAGCGCACAAATTGTAGGCGTAGAAGCCTTACGCCCGGGCATTGGCCTCCCTACCTATATTTTCTGAAGTTGTGGATGAAATTAAAGACAGACTCACTATTAAAGTCGCTGACTAGACTAAGGCTAAGCCTAAGCAGTAAGCTAAGTAATCATCAATGAATAACGGCAACATCAAAAGTTGGGATATTGATCATTCCAAATTCAATTACTGGTACTCCTATAGGGTATTCCAAACTTTTAGATCTACCAATAGTACCATGCATCACTGATAGTGTCGGCTAGGAGTATTTGAGCGTAATTTTGTTTTAGACACTCTAAGTCTCTCTATCGATTCTCAAACACCACTTTACGGAACTCACCAGTAAGAAATACAGTCAATTCAACACGCTCGGGCCCATGGGCATGTCATGAAAGAAAAAATACTTTGAAAATGTAAATCGGACATCTATCTATCAATTATCGATCACGATCAATTGGGCAAAAAGAATTTCCGTTTCGGTTTAATAAAATTTGGAGTGGACTATTAGGCTATTATTTATTATTATATTCTTTCATCATGTGCAGAATCTTCTTGTAAAGCCCCTCCTCCACGGAGATCAACTCTGATATCAATTCTAGAATTGTGGAATCTGAACTTACCATTAAATTGTGTTTTTGTATTTATATCGCATTAAAGATGATCAATGTATAGATAGTCTATCTATAGATATATATTTTGACCACCAAATGTTTGTACAGATAAGGCATTGTGTTTTTAAAGACATTCATCCATCAGTTTTTTTCCGGGGATCGACCTTTAACACCACCCGTAATGCATGATTTAGTTTCAAGTCAGTTTATATGCACAAACAGAAGTCAGAAGGTTGACCAAGTAAATGTACATACATACAGCTAAACCAACTCACATCTAACCATATTAGCAATTAGACCCTTTGTTTTCTTCGCAGTGATTCCAACAATTCACCTTTCATCACCATGGCAACAATTGGTTCATTTGTCACCAATGTACTCATCGTTCTCTTTCTGGGATACCTGTGCAATACGGTTTACACCATGTATAACCTCTTCAACCCACCTCAGTGCGATGTCAACGAGGGTGTCAACAAATGCCTTATACGACACCAACAAGGAAACAAAGGAAATACGCCTTATCAGGTAATTACACCCCTTTCCACCTTCTCGGTAGATTGGATGGTTATAAATCAATTCCTTTACGGTCAAGAATAATGGCCAGTGTATTTGAGTAGAGACAGGATTCATGATCTAACATTCATGATATTTCAAGAAAAGGGCAGTCAATATTATGTAGTTTGTCACTAATTGCCTGTTGAGATCTGCAATAGTATTTACGCTTATTCATCAAAAATAAACTAAATGTAACATATAGTTTATGCCCTTTTTATCTCTCACCTGGGCCATGTTGCATAAAACTTACCAGTGATGGTAACTTTGCCATCAATATTAACTAACATGGCAACATCAGTCAACAGCCAATCAAATCAATGTTTCCATAGAAATAACCATTAATGGCAAAGTTACTGTCAAGTTAATCAATAGTAATTTTTATGCAATGAGGCCTAGATTATATTGTAGGCCCTTTTCAAGGAATTCATGTTTGAGCTGTTAACCTGTAAATTTCAGTTTTCTCAGGCTTATAACAATTTGCAATAAACCAGAATAGTTTCTTCATAAAGATTTTCTTTTTTTTAATGGAGAGACACTGGCAATCACTAACTCCTCCACATCTGTAGCATTTTAAGTAACTACCATAAAGTCACTGTTATTCATTTGATTTAGTGCACAATTAGAGATCACACTTCATCGCAGTTCAATGTAATTAGGGTATAACTATAATTTGTTTATTCCTATCAAAGTAAATCACAGTTTAGATATCTGCTAATGTTTGCTGTTTTTGTTTGTTTTTTTACAGCTAAGATTGTTTTCATCGCAGAGCAAGTCAAGATATCCTCGAGAAAACCAACTCACAGAAATTTTAAATGTTCCAAAATTTAACTTATCAGGGGAGCAATCATGGTAGGTACCCATTCAGGTGAATTATTATATTTTTTTACAAAGATTTTAAAATTCTTTTGATAGGATGAATTTTTCAAAAACTTCCGGTTTACTAATTATATCTTATATCAAAATTAATAAAATAAAAAAATGATAAGGAATTTTCAATGTGCCATGCCAATTTAGAGAATCCATGGTGTTTAGGGTGATATGTTTGAAATTTGCTGTGTGCTATATGGGACATCTCTGCCTCTCCCCTCTCTCTCTCTCTCTCTCCCTCTCTTTCTCTCTCTCACTCTCTCCCTCTCTCTCTCTTGCTCTCTCTCCCTCTCTTTCTCTCTCTCTCTCTCTCTCTCTCTCTCTCTCGCTCTCTCAGTGATCTTCACTGTCTACCTTTGCTTTTAATCATTCCTCCTGTCATTGCGTCTCCCTTTTTTATCTCTCTCTCTGTTTCTCTATTTCTCTCTCCCTCTCTCTCTCTTTCTCTCTCCCTCTCTCTCTCTTTCTCTCTCTCTCTCCCACCCTTCCTTCCTCCCTCCCCTCCCTCCCTCCTTCCCTCCCACCCTCCCACCCTCCCACCCTCCCACCACCATCTCTCTCTGCTTTTCACTTTTTGTTTAAATTTCTCTTTTTTCCCCCATGTCCAGGACAGTGAATGTTTCTCTCCCAGCAAGGACGTGCAAGAATGGCACACTGTACATCCATGTGTACCTCCAAGCTTCGAGCACAGCAAGATTAGATCAGAGCATGGCCTCGTATCAGACGTCATCCCTCACCAAATACTCGCCTCCTAAGGTGGTAGCATTCAATCTACTTGGAGACAACAAACCTCAGGTTAGAAATAATTAAGTCAAGATCAAGATACTGACAAGCTGAAGCAATGAATTAATTTGTTTCTCTGTCTCAACCATTTGTGCATAGGGCACAAATGCATTTTAGTTATTATCTTATTCAAATGTTACTTGAACAGGCAACAGTATTTTGATTAATCTTTGAAAATGTTAACATTAAAATACATCCACATGTTGAAGAAAAATATTCATATTTTATCAAAGTTTTTGGTACACCATCGTGAGAAAGATGCAGTACCGTAATTAACGTTGTATAAACCGCCCTCGTTTATAACCGCACCCCTCTTTTTCGCCCTTAAAAAAAAATAAAAAAATTGTGTACCGTGTATAAGCCGCACCCCCGACTTTGAATTTTTTTCGGCGGCAAAAAGGTGCGGTTAATACACCGTTAATTACGGTATGTAAATTTGTATTTTAATGATATTCAATTCTATCTTGCAAAACTTCATCATGGAAAAAAAATGTATCCATCTCTTACTTTAGGATTTTGTGATGGCATTAATCATTTGAAATGTATGTAATGTGTTTCTTGGCAGGATGATTCTGAGCAAGTTGCCATCGTACCCATATCACACTTGAAACCTAAACTAATTTAACACTATCTTGCAAAATGTATCCATCTCTCACTTTAAAATTTGTTGATGGCATTACTCATATGACCTATATTTAATGTATTTGTGCAGGATGATTCTGAGCAAGTTTCCATCATACCCATATCACACTGGAAACCTAAACTACACCTCAGGGTTCTGGAGGAGCCGTTTATCTTCCATAGGATGGAGGTCCCAGCGGATATCTACAAACACATCAAGTACTTTCACTCTTACAATTGTACTTTGTAATTTACTTACCGTATCATACGTTTAGTTGATTTCAAGGTGTAAAATATACAAAATAGTCTTTAAAACATGCATTCAATTAGAAACATATCAATATCTGCAGATTGACCAAAATACTTGTAGAACTCTGTTTAAAGTTCTCCTCACTGGTGTTTAGCACAGTAGTAACGTTATTTGTTTTTTTTCGTTGAGAATCAGCTGAAGTTATTTCATTGAATATTTTCAGAATGGGTGTTCTTTGAGAAATTGTATATATCATGTTTTTTGTGTGTGACATAGACATCCCAAACTAAGTCAACTTATGGGGTAAGCATATTTATCTGTTGGAAATATGAAATTGTGAATTAATTGTATGTATTTTCAGATTGACACCTAAAGGGGATTATCTGCCTATCCTGTACTTACATGAGATGGCTCAAAAGCTGAGAGATCTTCAGGTAAGTCATTGCTCATTATGCTTTTATATAATTATATAATAATAATCTTTTATTTTAAATTAGTTGGTAAATGAATAATACAGTCAACTATGTTTGCTAAGCTGGAAACTTGACAAAGGTAAATAATATTTCTAGACATACAAATTATCACATTCAACAATCTGTGCATGCTCGGTTCAATTGTGTGTTGTGGGTTTTTTTGGGGGGGGGAGGAGGGAGGTCTTTTTTTTCTAGAAATTGCAATGATTTCTTCTTATTCATTTATCATTTTTTATTTCATATCAAGTAATCTTGAAAAATATTACATAAAAGCAAATAGTAATGATGAGGTTTTATTGCATTCTTTTGAAGTCTTTGATGGTTCTTTTGGTTGTATGTCCAGCCTATCAATACCACCAGTAAGGAGATGCCACTGACCATAGAGTACAGTCCACTATCGATTGGTCAGCTAAGATTGTTCAGCAGTCTTGAAGAAGGCATGAGTACCATGTATCAGTTAGGTGAGTAATATTTATTTGTGAATGGTGGCAGTTCTTTTCTTTTTTAATTTTTAATCACAAAATTCTTCCCATTTTTGTCTATCTATTTTGTGTAGCTCTCTTGACTCAATTTTTCTTTTTTCTGTCTATCACTTTATTTCAATTCAATTCAATTAAAGGTTTATTTCAAAAAACATAGAATACAATGATGCACATGCTGAAATGTAAATGTTTACAACTAGCGAGGATACATATAAATAGAAAATAATATGTCTTTCAGTCTTGTCTCTCTATCCTTAGTCACATTCCAACTATTTGGACATCTCTTGCTGTCTGCTTTTCTATCTCTTTCTTTCACTTTCTCCTTTGTCTCTTTTCATCTCTGTGAACAAACACCTCTTTCTCTTCCTGTCTGTCTTTATATTTTTATCTCCTTGTTTCATATATCTGTTTTTCCTCTTTCTGTTGTTTGTCTGTCTGACTTATCTATCTTTTTCTCTCTCACTCTCTGTTTTGTCTCTTCGTCCATATATCTCTCTCACTAATGTTTTTCATATTTACTTTCTTTTCCAAGGTTTCAAGGAGAAGGATACAGAGGAGGTTATGTCAATATTCACAGACATAAATATGGTACTACTCAGTGCAACAATATTTGTGTCCTTCTTCCATGTGAGTATCATAGATTATCTCTTTATTCACAGACATAAAAATACATAATGTCATACTGAAAGTTGCAATAGTTAGGCCTTTCCTTCTCAGTATCTCAGATTATTTCTTTATTCACAAATAGTCCCAATGTTTCATTCCTGGGGACATAGTGTCTACCGGTAGTTATTCCATTAACCTGTTATTAATGTTATTATTTGCCATCCAGTCTGCATATATTACTTGTTGCTTTGTCCGGTGAGCCTCGGACAAGCTTTTGGGATGTCAAGAACAACCTTTGTCTAAAGCGTATGCATAATATTTGAATATGTTAGTACGGTAAACGGGTCTATTCAAGTATGTGCTTGACAACCTGCAAAATGTCAAATGAGGCTAATACTCAAATTAGTAATTTAACTAATTATTTGCTATGCATATGAATGATTCTTCTTTTAACTAAGTTTATCGATTGATTAATCTATTTATTCATTGATGCATAGAACTCTTTTTTTAATAGCAGTATTTAAAAAAGAATATTCATATTTGTAACATTAATGGCAAACAATTGTGTTTAAAAAGGAATATTATGATGTGTACAGTAAAAATCTAAACTCGCTATTAAACTAATATAATTTTGTTCTCGCTTCCTGGTCGTCTTTTGTTTCTTCTCAGCTCCTCTTTGATTTCTTAGCCTTCAAAAATGACATTGCATACTGGAAAGCCAGAAATAGTATGGTTGGCCTTTCTATTAGAACAGGTAAGAGGGTGAACAAGATTTCTGTTTTATACTTGCTATTTATTGTAATATTTTTTTAACTGCAGTATAAGCCATGTGCTTTTATATATTTCATTTAATACAACAGGATTAGATTGTAGAGATTATTACCCCGGTCATCGGCTTCATTCACTCTTCATTAAGGACTTGGTTGATGATAATAAGAAATGTACGGGTACTAATAAGCACTATTTAAATGCCAATGTCATTATAATTATTATCAAGTAAAGTGTACAGAAAATGTTCACTCTGCTACATGCTCTGTATTTCATTGTCATTAACAATCTTAAATGGGAAAATGTGAATCATGAATGGATGATACCTTTATACCAATCAACTCGTTGTATTTTTTTCTTCACCAGTCACATGGCGGTGTGTGAGTCAGATCATCGTCTTTTTCTATCTACTGGACCAGAATACCAGTCTCCTAATAACAGTGCCTTGTGGGATAGGAGCTCTTATCGAGGTAAGATACACCCCTCTCTCTCCAACCGCAAAAATATCATGTGATGGCAGAATCAATGTTAGTTTCTAGCTCCAGTTGGAATTTTACCTCTTGCGAGCCACTCGGTGTACATCCAATTATGAAGTAATTTTGGATTATCAAAACTTTTGTTTCATTTTTAACTACCTATTTCATTTGGGCATAAACTGTCGGCCATATAGCAACTTTTCAGTTCAAGTACCCCTTTTCTCCGTCAATAAATAAGAATAGCTGTTCTTAATCCAAACATGAGCCCATAGATTCTTGTGTGGGTTTCTGTATAAAGTGGAGAATGGGATATTTATACTCTTACAAAGAAATTTGAGATAAACCTAGTTGAAATCACATAATTCAAACAATTGAACTAAATTTTGAATTTCGCTAATACAATTCTGATAACTATTGTCCTGTGGAATTCTAAGCCAGTGATTTACTCGGATGGAAACCTATTCAATTTTTTTTTTGGTAAATGATGAAATCATTTTGATTGGGGGTAAACTGGATAGTATACTTAAATCGTCTTTTACACATGCACCAATAGAGCATTTTGGTAAACTCCATCAGTAACTATTTCTATTATTAATCTTACTTTGTGATATCACATTTAAGGTGTGGAAAGTGAAGAAAGCATTCAAGGTCAGCATATCCTTTGAGGGCTGGAGACCAAGCTTAACTTTTGGTTCAGCTACAGATTCAGAGAAAGCAACAGCAGAGTTTGATACAACAGCTATGAAGTACCTCTCATATCTACTATACCCTCTGTGTGCATTAGGAGCTATCTACTCTCTTGTATACGTCCCTCATAAAAGGTGAGATTCTCAAAAGAGGACCATTGTTTTGAAAAATTTTAACAAAGAATTCCTCACTTAATCTGACTTTCAAAATTATTTGAGTCATTTTTCTGTGAAAGCTTTGACTCAATGTGAAACAAGTAAAGATTTTTGTAAGAATTTCCAGATATTTAAAAACTCTAAGCTGAACTAGAACACATTCTTCTTAAACCTTTATAGATCTTTTGACGATAAATCCATCATAGTTTTAGGACTTATAGCATTACTTTGCATTGGCGTCAAGTGAAAAAATAACCAGATAATGACAGAGTTCACACCCAATCTCAAAGAATGTGGTGTACAATGGCATTCAGGTAGTCATACTCATTTAATGATTTATATCATTATATTGGGATACTTCTGATGATGACACTATTGTCTTTTGTGAGTTATTGTCTTTTGTGAGTAATGAAAACCTCTGACATTCTTGTTATTTTTGCAGCTGGTGGTCATGGCTAATAAACAGCCTGGTGAATGGAGTCTATGCTTTTGGTTTCCTGTTCATGTTGCCTCAGCTCTTTGTCAATTATAAGGTAAATTCGTCTTTTGAAGAAAAAAAAACTGTTTCAATTTATATATTAGTTTCAAGACCAATATTTAAAAGAAAATAAGTATGATAACTCATTTTAAAACTGATATCTTATGTGTCTTTAATAGATAATTAATTTCATTCATTTAGAAATAAGAAAAATTAACTCACTTCCAATGTTTAAGACTGCAGTCAAAACTTATCTATTTTCAAAGTAATTATTATTTGTTGTAGCGGAATATCATTTGATGTAATCTGTATGTAATAATGCAATTATCTATAATTTGTATGTAATAATATAGGCCTTTACGTATATGTAATTTGTATGTGATGATGTAAATTGTATGAATGTAAAAATGTAAAGCGCATAGAGGATTATCTTTGATGATTATTATGTGCTATATAAATCACAATTATTATTATTATTTATATACAACAATAAACTCTGTAAAAGAAGTTTATTATTGATTCTGTTGATATCATTGTCCAAATTTTAGGTCGCTCCTGCTTGTAATTATATACCTGCTTGTAGTTACATTGATGTTTGCTAATTCATCACTTTTTTAAAGCTTATATGTCTGATTAGTAGTCTAATTCATTGTCCTTTGATGGAAAAAGTAACAGCCATTTTAAGGATTATAACATTATGGATTTACAAAAAAATAATTACTTACTGTAGTTGTTCTTGATTGTTTTTTACAGTTGAAGTCAGTAGCACATCTACCCTGGAGAGCTTTCATGTATAAGGTAAGTCCCTACCTCTCTTGTTAAAACCAGGGAGTGGAGATTGTGCACACAGTGTCTGCGGGCAAGCACTGAATCCAATGACCAGGGTAATAGTATATTTGTAAAACGCTTAGAGACATTTGTATTTAAGCGCTATATTAAAGCTAAATATTATTATTATTTATTATTATATTAAAACAAAGGTCTGATTACAACATTACCATACAGCTAACAGTAGTATGGTTACATCATAATTAGACCTTTATTTTGCAAAACACTGTATATTTTAAGAAATTGTTGAATTTTAGGCCTAAGGCAGCTATGATAGCCTTGCTGGATCTATAGAATGGAAAAAAATTATACTCCATGTTTGCAAATTGTAAATTTTTGCCAACAGCCAACCTATATTTAACTTGGTCTTTTAGATATTTTGGTCAGAGGATATGATATTATAATGTAATTTCTCAATGGCCAGCTCGAAAACATGTGGTGGACCTTGCAAAATGTGGAAGGAAACACTACAAGAAGATGAGAAGTATCTGGTCTCACCCAGTTGGATGCTAAAGACCGTAAGGCTTGGGGAGGGGCCATCAAGGAAATAAAACGTCCGACCCCACAGCGTGTGAAAAATAGATGTTAAATGATCACGATGATGATGATGATGATATAGTTGATGCATGTTTATGCCCAGATGGATGGCATTCAAGATAAGTGATAAAGTGTTTCATAAGGGAAGTTCATGTTTTTGTAAGCCTTTGTTCTCTTAATTTTCAAAATACATCTTTCAACAGGCCTTCAACACATTCATCGATGATGTGTTTGCATTCATCATCACCATGCCAACGGCTCACCGAGTTGCATGTTTCCGTGACGATATTGTATTTGTTATTTACCTTTACCAAAGATGGTGAGTACATGTGGCATTTCATCTTCTTTTTTTTGTCTTTCTATTATTATTTGCTTTTTACTATCTGTATACTTTGATGAAGAACATGGTTACAAGTGTGTGTTGAGGAAAAAAAAAATTTAGTGCTCACTATCACCCCTGCATTAATTCTACCCAGTTGCAAATTGATAATTACTTGACTGCAATACCTAAATTATCATCATGAAATTTCTATTAAACTTGTACACTGTAGATCAGCAAAACGTAAATTTAGGTGAGTCAGCTAGGTTTTCAAGGATATTTTACAAAAAGTTAAATACTTTTTCTGTGCTTAGAATACATGTGATTGTTTCCTTATTGCAGTTCATGATTCGTTTTGTGATATGCCTATGATTATTGAAGGTGAAATCTTTATTCAGATTATATTTCAACTCTGGCAGCTTCTTTCTAAATCCTATTTGGATGAAGTGATTCAAATATGACAGCAGACATCTTTACTATAATGATGATTATTGTTCCTCGTTTCTCCCAGACCAAATCAATATTTGTATAAATAACTCTTTGATTTCATTACACAGGTTGTACCCAGTTGACAAGACTCGAGCCAATGAGTATGGAGTTTCATATGAAGAGGATAAGGATAAGAAGGAACATAAAGAGTGATGGGAGAAATACAGCTTACCGGTACATCATTAGGTTTGCAGCCATCAAGTATCCAAACCGTGCCAAGTTTATAGTAGCAGAGTCTCTCAATTAAAACCGTGTTAAGTCTAAGTTTGTGCACATTCCATTAAAATATATATGTGACAATTATTGACAATGATAATGACAATGATGAGGACAATGATTTGTATCACTTAATTGGACCCTTCTGGGTCATAGAAAAATACAGTTGACAGTCACTGACAACAAACAAACTTATTTTACAACAATAAACAAAAACATGAAAGTATCAAAACAATCTTTTACAGCAAACAAGTGAAAACATGAGTCATTTTTGATATACATGTAAATCATATCAACTGACAACAAAAATTAACTCTACTATTGATATGATTTTACAATGGAGCATTAAACCAATTTTGGTTTTATGCATTGACAAAATAAAGAGAAAATAATTATCTAAACTTCGACATAATCATGTCACAGAATTTTGAAAGGTTCTTGTTGCCATGTCAGTCAGGCATAAGACAGCTATGCAAAGAACTACTTTTATATACACAACATTGACATACTGTATAAATATCAGAAATAAATAAATAAATACTGGACAGGGTTAACTTTGAGGGCACGAGTGAATAAATCTATTCAGATATATTCTGTTAGGATGTCGATATATGTTGTAGAGCAATAAAACTGGATTATTTCCTTGCCTTTTACTGTAAAACCCAAAACTTCTGTGTGCATTTAATTGTTTGCCAATTTCACAAGTTGTTCAGTTTTATGCTACTTTAGTTGTTGGTTTTATATCATGTTCATGTGCCTTTCTTCATATGTCTATTTTGTAAAGTGTAGGACATCTCTTGCATCAAAATCATATTGAATGCTTTATCTTGTGCATGCATAATTGAGCATATCTAGAAAATAGTTCTCACTCTACCAATATATTGTTATTATTTAGTATTGTTGTTATTGAAGGTGTGGATTTGAACTTTGATATGAAAACCTCAATTATTAAAGAAAGTTTCATCCCAGATATTCACAGTATATATGACAAAGTACGATTTATATATAATTACACATACATCAAATCTATTGCTCAGTTTGAGTCAAATGTGATATAGTTTCCACTTGTGTGTGACCTCACTTGCCTATAGCAGCCACTGCTTTCTATCCCCAATATAATTTGTATTGAATTGTACATCTAGGCTGAATTTGAAAGCAAACAATGACCACATTACTATCTCCAAATGAAAGCAAAACTTGTGAAAAGGACCATATTGGTGTGGATGTATTTCATTTCTGAACTGACTTTATATGAAAGTGTGGTTAATAAGTTCTTTTAGCATATATTTGTGGAATGTGACTTCATTACCGAAGAATTTATTGGAAGTTTGTGGTATACTGATATCACAAACTTGGTGCCTTTAGTTCCTTCCTTTATGTAGTCTTATGTATGTACCGGTAGTCCTAATTTTTCCTTGCCTTGTGTGAACACTGGAATTGTTTAAAAAGAATAAATGTTTGAAATGGAAATAGATTATTTTGCTTTTTTATGCATTTAGAGGGAAAATAATGGCAACTTCTTTATATAGTCCATTAGTTATCCCTTTTCCCTGTCATTTCAAGTGCCAATTGTATCAACATTCCTTGAGTGAACACCCATCATTACCATGATTCCGTTCCAAGTGCCTTTTATTTTATTGATCACTACATCAAGTTATGTTTCACCTTTACATTAAACTGTAATAAATAGAAAGTGTGTATGCTGGAGAAGATAAGCCGTGGATGAGAATGGAAGGAGAATTTCCTTCTGCTATTTGTCTACAAATACATCCTATATAATGCTTACAAACTTCAGAACTTCAGTATCTGTTTACTGGTTCATTTTAAGAAGTCATGTTGCCTTGTTTAAAAAAAACACACAAATGAATTTCAACTTTTTTTTCTCATGGTGTTGTGAATTATTTATGCATTATTTGGCTGTAATATTCCACATCTTAGAGGCCCCGGTTAGAGGCAATAACATTTCATTCCATCTTATCTGTAAGTACATGGATGCTCCATTAATATTTCATATTTATGGTGTTTGCTTTTGAGTATTACTCATTTCTTCATGATGCAATGTGATTTTGAATGAAATTCTATGGAAGAAAGAAAATATATTAAAAGATCTGCATGACATGATTCACAGTAATATTCTGTTTCGTTCTTCATACTTTGGTATTTTCTGATAAAACATGTGAACAGCAACATTAGAAATAGGATTAGAAGTAGACTACTTTTATGTGGAAAAGAACTAGCAGTAGAGGGAGGAAAGAAAGAATGCAGTGCAGAGGAGAGAGAGAGAGAGAGAGAGAGAGAGAGAGAGAGAGAGAGAGAGAGAGAGAGAGAGAGAGAGAGAGAGAGAGAGAGAGAGAGAGAGAGAGAGAGAGCGCAAGAAAAATTGATAATAAAAAGCAAGAAAAAATCCTCGTACACTTCATGGAGAAAAAAACCATGTCACATTTTAATGCATAAAAAAAGCTTTCAAAAGTAGAATTGTAAGAGTAATCTTGTAGAACTTTTTTTTGTATCCTCGACTTCCACCCCCCCCCCCCTCCCCCTCACTTCTCTTTTTGTTATTTGAACACTGCATTCTCATTCTCTCTCTCTCTCCCCCCCCCCCCCTCCTTCCCTCCATCTCCCTCTTTCATCAAAACTTCCTGATCATACAACTTACAAATAAACAATTTCAAGCTTCGTTCATGTTGTAAATGATTTAATGTACACTCCACACAACAACAAAAAATGCCATGAAAATATGGCAATAATACTAATGCAACTGACACACGTAGCATTACAAAATGTGATTAAATTCAGTCTTTGCTTATGTCGAAAAAGATACTTTAAAAATGATATAATATCAAGCAGCTCAAGAAGTTACAATATTCATATCTTTAAGATGAAGAACAGAGTAAATATTAAACCTTTGTTTCGACCTACTGAAATATTTTAGGTTATCACATTAAAAAGCCAGACACAATTTCCATATAAATTTCTATAAAAAAAGAATCAAACATAACTTTTATGGGTGACTATTGTGTCAGATGTCACATAAATAATGGGACAAAAAATATCAATATTAGTCTTCTCAAGCACATATCAAGCATTTTTGCATGGATAATGTAGATGCATTAAAAAGGGCTGATACAGCTTCTGCAAGTATTTTAAAGTAGAACTTATGTTTTGTCATAGAGGGCAGAATTCTAAAGCTGATTACTACTTTTTTATAAGCAAAAATCACAATAAACATGAACATAGAAATCCATATTCATTGTAACTCTTTGTGACGATTTAACTTTTATAATTATTATTGCATTCAATGCATTGCAAAAAATATTTTTTAAAGAAATTTGCTAATTTTACGATTTCTTTCTATCATTATACATTAGTTACACACAGATATATACACATACATAAATAGGCGGTGACATTCTGAAAACTTTTATCCTTTAAATATTAAAGTGAGAGATATGTTAATTGTCATAACAAATCTCAATCTGGTAAATTAATTGGCTAATTTCTGCAATCAGATACAGTTCAGAGAGACATTTATATACAAAAGCACCAGGAAATGATCATTCTGCGCAATTTTGTTTTTTTATGACAATGAACATACCTAAAATGTAAGTTTTCAGAATACCATCCCTAGATGGTGTTCTATAAAAGATCCCATTGCATACATAAAATGACTTTCATTATAAATGAAAATGTACAGATGTTAATCTTGTACTACCTTTTGCTTTCACCACAGACCTTTATACCAATCTTGAAGTAATTCATAAACTGATGATATACTTATCTCAAAGGGAGAGAGTTGTCAGCTCCTATGTGGAGATGGCCATAATTTACCGACACCAGACTTGTTGGAAATACCATTAATGAGTGTAGAAGTCTGCACATAGTAAACCCATAGTCATATCAAGAAATACCCCCTGGTAGTCTCTCGGAGAGTCTTTGGGTGAGGGAAACGTAAGATAATAACTTAACCATATGGGGGAATGGGTGGAGAATGCAAAGCATTACATGAGGCCTGTTGGTCATACAACTGAAGGGTAAGGGAAAGGAGCATTCCTTTCTACACAAGAACTTGAGATATACAGTAATAGAAGTGCAGTATAAACAAAAATAAGGAAATAAATGGCAACTAATACAGAACAATCTTCAACCCAGGTGATTTAAATGGGTACCTGGCAGGAATTAATTCCTTGAAATGCTGGAGCGCTGTATATACGGCAGCTAGGCTAAAGCCGGGGTTATATTAAAATGCGCCTCGGAATAGATTTATCTAGATAGAGGGCGCTATAGAAATGCCTATTATTATTATTATTATATTCTATAGTTGATATTAATTCCTTATAACAAAAGAAAGTGGGAATATGTACCAGAAATGGATAATGCACATTTCGACTTGAATATAAGTTAGCAACTCGGACATCTCATTGACATCCATTGAACCTGTGGTGTAGTCATGCCTTTTACAATTAAACAGCCTTATGGTCAAACGCTACTGATGATATCTTCATAACCACCATGGATTGCTTTTAAGTCGGGAAACGGAAAATGTTATGCTTCAGAAGTTTAAAAACTTCCTTTTCAATTTACACAGGTGGCTCAAGGTTTGTATGGAAAAATATTATACGTGAGAGAGTACATTATCTACATGTACGTTTCACAACAAAATGAGCATTAAAAAATTCATGGGTACATTTCATTTTCCTATAACATGCATATTGTTATGAAAATTTCAACAAGCAAAAGAGAAAACATGATTTTGGATTTAAGATGCTGAAGAAAATCTGCATCTCCCTGCATTTTATTGGCTGTTGATTGATATGAAATACAGTTAGCCCAAGAGATTATATCTTCTGGAGTATGTTTACCACCGGCATCATTATACAGACCAGTACCCTCATGGTTGTGCAGCATATAATCCATTTTGCTTAGTTTCAAAGCTTTCAAAATGGCTGCCCAGTCAAGTCAAACATTTCACTCTTTTTGTAGATTGGTTCCTCGAGCAAAGGAAGTACACTTGTTATAATGCAGGACTTCTTTTAAAGATAATTCAAGAATGCAGCTAATAGTCATCGTCATCATCTGAATCCATTGCATACCTCCTTTTAAACTGTATAAGGGAAGAGGTAAAATATATATATATTTATTTGATCAGATGCATCATTGTGCAAAATATTTTTGAAGCAACATTTGTTCATCCAAAGAAATGACTTTCTGTAAAAATTTGAATTTTTTAAGTTCTGCAAATATGGACACAAATAGAAATGTCATATTTACATCTCACATGGTTTTGAAATAATCACTTATTAGATATTAATGATTAATCTTCATTATTTCATAAACCTATTAGGAATCTCTGTTCTGACCATGCTTGTGCAGCAGTTTTTGTCAAGGTGCTGTAAGTGAGGGTTTAATTATAAAATTTCAAATAAACAAAAATATTGAAGGCTATAGAGCCATCACTTCAAGTGGCTGAAGAAAACAAAATGTTTCCACAAATACAGAAAAAATACAGGGGGTGCGATGCGCGTGTGTGTGTGTAATTGGGTTTTTACAGAAATGTATCAATCAGATATGATTATTTATGTCACCATCCGAAAGACGTGACTCATTTTCGAACCTGCGTCCTCGGCTGAATCAGTTTCTAACTTCCACTGTTAGCTGGATTACAAGCGCAGGGCATGCCACAGCACCCAGTGCACCCTTCCCCTAGTCCTTTAAATGCAAGTCAAAGGAACTTGTTTTTTTAAAACGAATGTGATGAAAGACTGACCTTGACCTTGGATGAATGACTAGTCTGTACGTTGACCTTTTCTAGAAGACCCTTTAGCGAATCCTCATTAATCTATACAAACAGAGAAAGGAACCAAAGATATGTTAAGACTCCAAAGCAGAAATAAATTATATTGATGGATTGTGAAAAGAATGACGTTTATTAAACATTTACGATTAAGATCACGTAAAACATAAATAACCCTAGCTGTTTTTGATCAGCGCAGTTACGCACATTGGAATAATCATCAGACGTAAATTGAATGCTGTTCCATTTAACACTGTCCTGAAATTAAAACTTTTCTGCAAATAATAATAATAATAATATTCAGTTCTTGTATAGCGCAAAGAGCTTTTGGAAATTCTCAGCCTAGCTTTAGCTCCGGCAGCCATTATCACCACACAATGCATTACAAGGAATAATCCTACCAGGAGGCAGGTACCCATTACCTCACCTGAGTCGAGTGTGGAAAATTTAGATTAATGTCTTGCCATAGGACATTAGTGCCGCGACGCGACTTGAACCGCGGACCTTGTCATCAACAGTCTGGTGACATATCCACTCGACCACGACACCTCTACATAATAACTGTGGTACTGTTGACAACTTTAAGGCGAGTCTTAAAACATTTCTTTTCAAAAATACTTTCCAATGGTAACGCAAGGAAATATGTTGAGCAAACCTCACTCTTCTTATGTTACTCAACTTACTCTATCCACATTTCCATCTTACTCTTTCTTACAGCGCATAGAGACATATTGTGATATGTGCTAAATAAGTATGATATATTATTATTATTAATAAAGTCTTATTCTTCCAAACTCAGAATTTTTTTTCTTGTGTTTGCTTTCTACATCATTCACTGCAAATTGTTAATTATTTTTGTGAAAACTACAACCATCTACATTCACCATCAGGGGGAGTGTTTCACAAAGCCTGTATTCAATGACAAATGACAAAAATCAGTGACAAACCTGCTGATAACCAATCAGAAGCATGGATTTCACTAGCTTATAACAAAAACTGTCGCTTGTCACTGATGACAAGTTTTGTGGAACACCCCCAGGTATTCAGCAGCAATCGCACAATGATGATTGTTACCCTACCTTTCCACCAATCTGACCCTGCCGTGCCATCTGGATTAACATATTTTCTATCATCTTTGCCTTCTCAGGCTTCACAAGAGCAATGCTGTTTACTGTAGAGAGAGACAAGAGGAAATGGTGAAATTTCTTTGTATAAATTGACTTATAACTAAGGCAGAGGCATGTGTGGTTCCAGAAGAATAATCGTTACTCTTTATTTTATTTTTTAAATCAATTTATTCATTTGTTTATGTTTCATTCATTTATAATTTTATTTAATTATTTATTTATTTTATTTATATTTTTTCTTAAATCATTATCATAATACTTTGACATTATCTATTACAGGTAAAGAACTTAATTTGAGGAATTTGTATATATCCCAATATGGAAATGATGACAATGAGCCTTTCCATCAGTACAATGCTCAAATATAACAGTGTTTAATTGTTGTTCCTAATTGAAGCTACTACTTACATCTTGCCCTGGCAGATTGATCAAGGAGTTGAGCTAACATAGAATGCTTCATTTCTTGTTCCCTGGATACGAAGAAATGATTACATCATATATGAACAAGCAATAGCAAAAGACACAAAACAAAAAAATGAAAAGAAAAAAAGGTTAATGACGGCATTAAAAACGACTGAGCAAATTACGCTACTGCAATGCCAGTCAGCGTCACTTTCATATGTCTCAATCTCTCCATATATATAGAAATGTAATAGCATCATTAAACAGCAATCTTCAGAACTGAATCTGCTCGAAAGCTCAAATTTTCTTTGTTATTCAATCATTATTTCAAATCTAATGAATTTTTTCATGACTAAATTTACATGTACTTTATTTTCAATTTTCTCTGATATTTAGATCTTTTTCCTGTGTTTTCTATTTGGTGTTATCAAGCAAAACACAGTACACAGATTTAAATTTTGATGTTAAGGTATGCCTACTTTTGTTAAGAATCTTAAGCAAAAAGGAATACTTATGTGAATGTTTAATCTTACTTCTGGGCTTGTTCCATCTTTTTTTGTTCATTCTGCCCATCTTGCCCCTGAAAGATAAATAATTTAATTCATTTAAGTTACAAGAAGAAAAGTAGCAGGCAGTAAAAAAACAAATTTAAAGGTAATCTACACATTCGACTTGAAGACTGGATTCCTACACTTATTTCTACCAGGTCTTCTTGTTTGAATTTGTGCAAATAGGTCATTCATAATTCAAGAAAACATGTGTTACTTACGACATCTAAATATTGATAAAAATTTATGAAACTAAAGGTTGCTTTAGAGTTTAGAGACGGTGAATCAAAATTTGCAAGTAAGAGGATAACATAATCCTTATCCAACAGAAAAAAAAATCATATCACTGATAAGATGTGATCTGTGGATTAAGAGCTTGAAGATCAGGAAATAAGTTTTCAAATAATTTTTCATTTTTCATTTTTTTTGCCGCCCATCGACTAACTTAAAGTTGACTTGAGTTGAGACGAATAAAAAAAAAATACAGACGGGTTTGAATTTGCGACAAGTCTTTTGTTGGGGAAGTTGTTGCTCGTCTTGGCAAATATGGTAGTGTAAAACACTTAGCGGACAAGTCGAGCAACAGTGTCGAAATGTGGTTCATCCTGTAGTTATTACGGCTTCGTGAAACAAACCCTGGGTGTTCTGTTCATATTTAAATATAATCAGAGCAAGACATGCAGGGCTGCAGAGGGAGATATGCATTATTCATATGTGTTGCTGGTTCGAGGCCCGAGGATGAGGGGGAGCTGGGAGGGGTACAATTTCGACCACTGTTCACTAATTTTGACTGGTGTGTTAGTCTGCAGTCAAACTTCTTTTTGTCTGTTTATCAAATACATGTCATAACTTCAGCTAATGTAATACGTTCTTCTTCTTCTTCTAGCTAATCTGCCTCCTTCAATACTGAAGATTCTTGCAGATGCCGTATACTCGGCCTGGTTGGGGGATGCAGGTGGACCACTACACCGGGGTTTCCCCCTACTCGTATACGAATAGTGCAATGGGTTCTTAATGTGCAAGGGTTCTTAACGTGCAAGGGTTGTGACTCTCCTGTACACGGGGCCTCCATTTAATGTCCTATCCGAGGGACGGAGTGTTTTCCACTTGACATAACCTGCATCTATGAACAAGGGAAGGGGCACGTTAACACACAACGCAGGCTTCAGTCATCCGCCTGGGTGGGAGTCGAACCCGGGATCTTTGGTTCGACAGGCAGACCCTTTACCGACTGAGCCAACTCGCCTCCTAATATCCAAATAAGATTGCATCACTGCTGACTACATATCCGACTGTGCAGTACAGTGTTAACTACTACTACGCACTGCACTGGGTAGACCGAAAACTTCAGTCTCTCTAATCGTCGGTTGTTCCACTGAGACTACGTCTGGCTCCACTAGACCTCCGATTATAGAGACTGAAGATTGTCCTATCGGGACTGTACGGAACCAATGGTTCGGTTCGGCAGGACCGCGATGAATGAGATATGCTACGAGATTTTCATTCTTTACATCCTCACACATGCTGCAATATGACAATAATTAGAGTCTAATTAAAAATAACATATATATAGCTTATTTGACTTACGATAGCTTGCTCATTTAGATCCTAAATTAATGATTAATCCGAGAAAGTCTCGTCGTCAACATTATCCGTCTTGGTTTTAGTTGATGAATATTAATTTTTTCTTTTCTAACGTCCAATAGCTACCGTAGCTACATACGAGTCGGCCCGGCTTGACCAACGAACTTCCACGAAACGAGTGCTCTGATTGGCCATTGGCTATGTTTTGGTAGGTGGACCCGGAAATATATCGGCCGCCGGGTAATATTTCGAATGCATGAACGTACTGCTTCACGGTTCTGAGGTACAAATTGGATAATTCATATAAGTAAGTCCGTAAATTATTTATTTAATATTAAGTTATCAAATTTTGAAAACTGTAATTAGGACAAATGACATACCGACCTAATTTACATCTGATTTAGAAATCAGAAAATTAGATCTAGACTTCTAAATAAAGAAAATCGGGGGAGAAATGTCGGAAACGAAAAGCTGTTCCGCTGTGGCTCTAATTTACCCGCACGGTACGAGATCTCTGGGTTGCCATCTGTATTGGGGAATGACAAAAAATGTCAGTTTTATTAAAGAAATGACCCAAATCAGATGGTTATTGCTGTCTATGCACTGGGGGGCCGTTTCTCGAAACCGTCATAACTACAAGATCAACGACATCTCGCCACTGTCACGCAACTTGTCAGCTAAGTGTTTCACGAAGCCGTCTTTGCCAAGATGAGCGACAACTTCCGCGACAATGAGTTGTCACTGCTCCGAACCCGTCATATCTTTTTAATTGCTGTAAAGCGCCATCACAAGTCAGTTTATTGCCATTCCGTGGGCCGCGAAATGTACGATTAGTTTCACTCTCATTTTGAGAAAAATATAGACGAGTTCGGTACGTAATTCTCTGGGATGCGAAATGCAAATGTAAAGAAGTGATAATACAAATTATACAGAAATTTTAAAAAGCTGAATATAAACATTAAATCACAAATCATTAAACTATAACATATAAATAAAAGAGATAAGAATGTTACACACCGTTGTCCATATTCAATCCATAGTCTTTCTTAGGATACCATCATACCTTTGGGGCCTATGTGCATTATTATTCCCTCTCTAATTACTTCTTTTAAATCATATTTTTAATATTAAATCAATTATATGACGAGTATTGTGAGACTCTAGAATAAAAACTGGCAGAGAAAAGGTATTTTTCCTAAAATTCCTCGTCACAACAAACAAAAAAGTACGTATTGATAAACTATCACATTACGGTATCCTTCAACTACGTTTTGAGTGGATTGTCAAGAAAAAAAAACTCACCGGATTTTCTTCAATTTAAGAATCTTTACAGAAATATGCAAATCGTTTGATGATCTACATTTGATATTGACACTATTTATTATTTATTTTAGGAGAATTAATATGTATAGAGGTCTATGTTTCTTTTTGAACAAGTTTAGCCCCAAAACTTGGTTTGGGTTATTCGTGATAAATCAAATGGATCGTGACAAAGACTATGTTCTTGAGCTGCTAGTATCGCTATATATCGATATCATGTCTGTCATGGCTTTGTGAAACGGTTTATCCACTTCATGACATCTCCGTAGGTCGCCGACAAAGATATGACTGTCATGGAGTTGGTTTCGAGAAACGGCCCCCTGGTTACTAAATCTCATTCACACAACACAGTTTTATGCCTTTGGGACCAAAGGCAAGATTTATACCACACCTAGAGACACCAAAACATTTATAACAAAAGAATATGACTACTTACACCCATTTGCTGTTGTATTTCAGCCATTCTACGTGCTCTTATTGCTTCAAGCTCACTGTCACCCATCTTTGATTCCAGTTATACAGATTTTATATTAACAAAAAATTGATATTAGTTCGACTTTCGACGAGCAGTCCGCATGAGCAGTTGAGTGGAATCGGAATTGAATGTTAAGTACCAAGATTGGAAATTGTCTTACAGCCTTACAGGATTAGGAAAAGTTATTTATTTTACCAGTTAGTAATACAGAGACAAGGCGACCAGAAGAGGAAAGCAGAAAGAGGCTAATTTTGTGAAGAAACTTTGGTAATTTCATTAAAGTTCCCTCTGAAATTTTTGCAGTGAACTGGGTATTCAGTCCCACCTTATTCCATTCGTGTTAGCTGTGCAGATGTTGTTAGCACTTGTGAGACTGTGAGGAGGAATTACGACGAGACAGAATAAGAAGAGGATATTTGCGATCCATTTAATCTAGTGAGCTAATACTGCACTAACAGAAAATGGCACTTGGGTTTTTGGTAAGTGGTTCTATGAATGATAGACATTTTTTAGATGTGTTTGAGTTTTATATTTGTTTGTTTCTTTGTGTTTTTCATATCGGTTTTCATATAACTTTTTATCAGTTTCCATATGCATATCAGTTTTCAATTTTATATCAAATTTTCATGTTCATGTCAAAGTTTTAAAAAGTAATAATAACAAAGATGCAACAACTTTAAAATGTCAACCTGTCAATTCATAATGAGTTGCACTTTAGCTCCACATTGCAAGCAAAAATATATAGAGTCTAGTCTAAAAAGATACATTTACAGGTAGTGTGATAAAGTTGTTTGTAAATTGTAGATCTGAGATATATTAGAAGTAGAAGTTAGAACCCAGTGTACATGTACTTAGTCAAAAGATTCATGATCAATGAAAGGTCTTCTTTTAACTTGGAGGTCTTCAAATTTCATGTTCATGTATTTCCCTCCTGCTTCTCTTTCTTTTCTTTTTTCTCTTTTTGTTCCAATAATTGTATAGACTTATCTAGACTATATAATTTTATCTTTCTTTTATATTGTCTTTTCCCTTTTTGATTTTGTTTTGTTTTTCTGTCAGCTTTCTCCCTCAGTTAGCTTTGTTCTTTCTTCCTGTTCTGAGAGAATACATGCATTGTCAGAATATGAAACAAACACTTATATCATTGTCTTTATTATTACGATTATTTTATTAACAAATATTTTATTACTTTGTGGTAGGGCCTATGTATTAGATGTTCTTGTATTACATATTGAATAATTCCACAGCAACCTTTTTTTAAACCAAATCTTTGTCTTTGTCATCTGATTTCTATCTACTTTTACATGCAGGCTGGCTTTGCATCTGGGACTCTTTTTGGTGTATATCTTTCTCAGCATTATGATGTAAGTGAATATCAAAGTAGTTATCCTTCTATTTTCAAGATTTGATGAAGGGCTCCCTTACCATAGAAAACTGCTTAATAAGCCTTCGATAAGCCTTTGCTAAGCCTTCACAAAGCCTTCAAAGACTTCATAAGCCTTCGAAGGCTTGTTTTAGTCTTTGACTGCTTATTAGTTTGCGAGAGCTAAGCCTTCAAAGACTTTCATATAAGCAGTCCAAAAATGTTGACTGCTTATTAAGCAGTCAGTAGAAAATAAGCCTTCAAGATAAGCAGTCGCTGAAAATAAGCCTTCAAAGATAAGCAGTCACTGAAAATAAGCCTTTAAAGAAGACCGCGAAGGCCTTCATTTTGGCGCTAAAATTGTTGAACAAAAATCACAGACGACTTTCAATCATCGTGTGCGGCAGAATTGAAAACACGAATCGTAAGTAAATCGATGTATTACCGTCGGTAACATTCATTTACTAGTTATCAAATGTGTTTGTTCAATTTATTTCTCGTTCATTTGATGAATCTATAAATTCCACTCGTAATCAGACCATGCCTCCAGCTTAGATAACTAAGATACGGTCATATCTGTTTGTGCATAAGAGGGTCTCAGTATCTTTTTGTTCTTTTGTAACATTTGGTATTTATATGTCAACGACTTCATCAACTAAATCTTAGCTTTTCCAGTAATGTATGTAATTATGTATTTTCAAAATTACTACAAGTTTGAAACTCCAAAAATTAATCTAGATGATATTTGTGCAATTAGTAAATGCTCCAAAATATTGAATTTATCAAATAGCAGTGTTCATGGATTATACATCACTACTTTGCAAATAAAGTGAATTTAAAAGTAGCCCAGCAGTGATGTGCAGGAGCTGCAACTAAGATTTTGAGATAGGGATTTGATCTAATGTATGGATGTGCTATAAATAATTTATTATTCTGAACGATTTATTTAGATTCCAGATGTAGCCAACTTGCTGGCAACATTCAAAGAAGCTTCCAAGAAATATGAGAAGAAGGACGACAAGAAAGATTCATAACCGTGATTATGTAAAGGTAGTCTATCTCTTTATTCCTTGTGTCATGATTTTGAATACTGCTAGTTTTATTGACAGGCCACTTAGGCTAGGTAGTAAAAAGTACTTGCTATTGTTCTTTGAGATAAACAGCCAGTCATTATTACACGACAGCAAGGTGGAAAGTGAAAAAAATCATTTTTGTCAAAATAAATAGATTTAATGCTATGCAGTTAAAGGTATTATCAGTAGAGAAGTGAATGAATTATCTGTAAATTATTGTATTACATTTTAACAATCAATTTAAAATCAAATTGGGCCCTCTGAAGATGTTAGATTATTATCAAATTATCACAATTATTTTTTCAATTCCCCTTAACATTTTATTTTCACAAAGTTCATAAAAACATATCGCAAAACTGTTAGTTGTCGGTCATTCAAATAATTATCAAAACATTTAATTTTACTCATACATAATGCAGTGTATGTGCTTTCATACAGTGTCAAAATATATATGTTAATGGTATAACTTAAGCCACATAACTTTTTTTTTTTTATTTTAGTCACGGGAAATGTTATTAAGTTAATGTAATAATCACTAAGTAAACATTTCTTTAAATCAACACTTTAACATAAACTTTTACTATTACTTGTAGAGAAACTGTCAGCTTGATTATGGATAGACTTGTGTTGCTACAAAATAATTGTTTTTTCTTGAATAAATGCAATGAAGTTTTTTTTTTTTTTCATTTTTGTCCTCAATTTCAGATTCCAGAATATTTGTAATGTGGTGGTGACAGCTTAGCTATTGGACCTATTCTCATCATCTGTGGGCCACCTTGAAAGACCACTATTCTTGTAATTCCATATGAAAAAGAGTAGAAATATTAAGAAATTGAGATGAAGCTATTTATAGTGAAGACTGCAATCCCAAATGTCTAGAATTTCCATACATGGTAGCTATTTTGTAATGATTTGTTTCACTTCCGGTCCCGCTTTCATCAAAATTTGTAATAAGAGCAAGTCATAATTAGTCATATAAGCTACAGAAATCACTGCATTTGATTGGCTGTTAGCAAATTTTGTTACAAATTCTGACAGTTTCGGTTCATAAAAAGTTTAATGGAACAGGTGATAACATGTTATAATGATATCACCAATCATTGCAATACAATTGTAGATTTTTGAAAGTGTAACATTCATGTAATATACATATGTTCATGTATCACTAAATACCATACATGTTTTGCCTTAAGATGTCATCTTAGATGGGATTTTCTCATATGACCAATAGGTCTTAAGCGTTTGAAGTCAAATTGATCTGTACATATTGAAAGATGGAATGTACATGTATATCACAATTATATGAGATTTGAATTAAAAGCATTTTAATTGTTGTAATTTGTTCATGTGTGTGTACCATAGGTTAATTCATATAGATGAGTGATACTTTTGTCGCTAACGTAACCCTTTTCTTTTCAATTATCTTTCATTTTTACTTCTTCAGAGGGTGTAATTTTGTCCAGGGGGGGGGGGGGGGATAAAGATAGAACATTCAACATAGAATGATGATCAATTGCTGATAGAGACGTGATTTATATCCTTTAAAGTAAAAGGTTATTTTCTGTTCGAAGAAAACAGGTGAAAAGTAAGCACTCTTGAATTTCAAGTTTTCTATCTCAAAGACAGAAAACTACAAAAACCCAAGTACCACTGATATTACTGTAATTTTTCTTGTCAAGATTCTTGGGTTGAGAAAAACAGCGAAGGAGGACTGAATCTAATCTAATATCTTGTGAATTTGCCTTGATTTGAACAAAGAGAAGAAATCCTGCTTCTTTTCCTTCTCATCTCCCACAAGTCAACTGATGTTGTCTTCATTTGGACAGTTTGCTCAGCTAATGTAGAGATTGTAAGATTATGTAGCCCCAAAACACTTTATCAACTAAAATTAGATAAAACTAATAATAATAATAATTATAAAGCGATTTCCACCGAAGTCTCTAAGCACTTTAATAAACAAATAAACATTGATGCTCACAAAGATGATTACACGAAGGCTATATTCCAATCTGCATCTCTAAAAATACACAATATGGAAAGTATGGATACTCATCAGTGATAAATATTTTTTTATAATAATGTTTATGTTTGTTAATGTAATTTGATATCTTCTTTGATATTTTAGTACATGCAATGTAAATTAAAATGACTTTACACTGACTGCACTCTGAAACTTTGTCTTATTTGAACTATACTGTGTTATATTTCTTTACACTTATGTTGGAAATAATGCTAATTTTATTATTATGAACTGATTTACTTAATAATAATAAAATAAAGATTATTACAATTTGAGAGCTGAACCAATTCAGAATTAGTTTAGCTCACAAAGGTCTTATAGACTACTATTTTATCACAGCAATATAGACATTCTGATGGTGATGCTTTCATTGTGGGAGAATTCATTGTTATTTGGTATTATTTCACACTCCCTGCATAAGAGTTCCTTTATTGCAGAAAATCAGGTTAATTATATTTTCCCTCTTTTTGAAAAGATGTTATTTAAATAAATCAACCAAACCTATCAAAGAAAAACATGCAACTTTAGTAAACAAAGATATGTGTCAAAATCGTTTTTAACAATTTCAAAGTTGATGAGTGTTCATTTCAAAGTGCATCCAACCTTTTTTGAGCAAACTGAAGTGTGCCAAAGAAAGAAGACCATGGACACATACATGCATAAGTGAGAGTTTAAAAATTTGACAAAAGAATTACGGTAGAAATTTTTGAAATTTTGGGGAAATTTAAAATCACATGTTAATCTCAGATAATGGATTTGCCATTCGAATATGAAATTATAGGGGACAGCTTTCCCTTTTGTTGTATACTAAACTGTCATGATTTTAAATTTATCTTAAAAGCCACCTTTTCCTTGATGCTGCCCCTTATAAAAAAAGTACCATGGTAACCATGTTTTTTTAGTCCAAATTACCATCCACCATGGTAACCATGGTTACCATGGTATCAAACAATGATAAACATAGGGTCATCAAACAATGTATTTCATTGTTTGGTACCATGATTACCATGGTAGATGGTAATTTGGACCAAAAAAAAACATGGTTACCATGGTACTTTTTTATAGACCTGCTTGGGGTACATGGTAGCATGTTGATATAAAAGATCCTTCTCATAAACATTTTGATAAATGATGTTCATGCCAATTTTGTTTGCATTACATTTGGGAAATTGTTGATATGCCCTCGTTACCTCATTTAATATCATTGTGATATCCTTTTTTTTTTAATGATCAGAAAATTAATAGGATCATCATGATGAAGAAAGAAATAAAGTGAAAATTATTCAGGCATTTATACTGTACACGCTATGTCTGCCTCACACATTGTACCAAGCAATGACAGTTTACCTGAAATTTGTTTAAAAGACAGCAAAATGAAAATGTAAAAACAGACGGCATGAACATTTTGGGTGTGGGAGCTCATCTCAAATAATCAACAAGGGACATATCTGCCGTTATGAATATGCATTTTGTAATCTAATTTGCATAATTGATATCGGTCTTCATGACTCCGTTTTACGCCCTGCCGCCGTTCCCCGAGTCTGGAGATTTGCCCACATTTTCACATGTTTTGTTCCTCATTCTGGAGCTAAGGTTGAGCTATCCTGCTACAAGATGAGTCAAGCATTATTTGATGCCCTTGCTGGTAAGTAAAATGTTCTTAAATTATATTTTATAGCAAATCCATCTCAAATTTTCAGTCCGAGTTGCTTGTCTGTCTGCATCTGCTGCGCTGCGCCGCTATCCACACACAAGGCGATTGTATACTCGCGGTACATGTACATGCCAGGCGGCTGGGCCCGGGCGATAAACGTTAGGACATGCAAGTGTTGTGCGCAGCTGTGGCGCTTTCAAAGCAAATTATTTTCAGCTTGCCAATTTCCCTACAATTCAGAGCCTTATTTTCAAATTAAGTTGAACCTAAAGGCTAGCATGCTATCAGTTATTTGATATGCAATTTTCTACAGGGCAATATACAATTACAAATAAATCTACGAGTAATTATTTTCATGCTATATTTTCAAAAGACAAATTTTGGGGGTGTAGGAATCTTTGCTGGAAAAGCAACAACAACCCATCGCCATGTTGGCTTTGTCCGGTACGAAATGAATATTCATGATGGGTATTTTCTTGTAGAGCTTTGACCAATCACAGCATAGTATCGTGGACTACATTTTCAAAGCACCTGTAACAGATATAGACCTATTATATTTTTCCAAAAATATTGTTTTGTCAGGGTTATCTAGATCTATAAAAAATTTACAGAAGTAAAATGGACAAAACATGAGTATCTCTATTGCTATATCATGATTGAACAATCAGTGAAAAATGTATAACGGTATGTGAAAAAAAGTTATAAATCGGTTGCTAACATAGTAGGCCAACATAAGATCTTTTTTAAACAAATAAATGAAATTTACTTGTTGAAGCTGACAATTCAATCCTATTTTCTTTTGAAGATCAACTACCAAAGCATTAAATGTTTGAATATAGGTCTAATTAGTTTTCTATGTTCTAAATCTAGAGGATCTATTATGTTTTTGTTTTTTAAATTTAAACAAATGTAAAAATATATACATGTATAATATATATCACAAAAACATACATCATTTTATTTTCAGTGACCTACTTAAGTGTAAAAGTTTTAGTTTCATTTGATGTTTATTTGATATACATTGTCATATATGTAACATTGTTCAGATGAGAGATAGTGGTGCTAAGGTTAAAGGTAGTGACTTCAATGCTAGATGTACAATTAAAGATAATCTGAAAATTTGAGCGAAAACCGACCATTATTCATGGTACAAATTGGGAAAAACTGATCCGATCGATTCCTTAATTCTCCCAACTATATTATTACAATTTAATTACATTTTAGGTGAAGGGAAATCTCACAAAGCAATAAAATGGCTCTACATTCCATTCCAGACATTTAAGTGTTGACATATTTTTTATAGCCTGTTTTTATGTCTTTTTTTCATGGAAAAATGGTTGGGAAAATTCAAAAATGGTTGGGAGAATTTAGATTCAGAAGTGCCTCCCATCGAAGCCCGTTCGAAAACCTGTTGAACTTTGTTAAAAATCTTCATATGCCTGAATTAATTTCGGATTTGGGGCATCGTAGTTGGATAATCCATACATACACACATAATTTTACGTGTTTTGCATCCTGATTCAACAGATTTGTGAAATCAACCATCACAATGTTACTAAGTACCTTTAAAATGTAATATGAAATTAATTGAAAAATGGGTTGTCACAAAAATTCATTAAATCAATTTTATAGAGTTGTATGAACTACCTGTATTGATGACAAGGCTTATATGTGATAAATATCAGTGCACTGGAATACTTTTATGAAATAGATTTACTCTAAATGCCAACTTGACTGGCTTTGATACTGGAAAAGACAGCTTGCCATGTCAAAATGCTGGAGAAAAAAAGCTGTTATCCTATTTGTGATTGTTTCTTGTTTGTTTTCTCCCTATACACAGGCATCGATGGGAGTGGTTTAGGAATGCAGGGTCTCTTAGAGACCACTCCCACACACACCATGACAACCATTGTTCAAGACCAAAATGCAGGTAAGTTATGTTCCTCGATCTCAATCTTTGTTGAAGTAAAAAGTGTATTAAATAAAAATTGATTAATTTAGCCTGACCGTCATGCCAACATTTTGTCATTTACAAAAAGGGGGGCTTTGACATTGTGGCATTCACATATATTGTAATAGAGATATAAACATGTAATAGATCATGGACTTACTTTACGGTTTTTCGTCAATAGTCTCAAGACCAAACTGTTACTTTGGGCAATATTTCATACAAATTCTCATATTCCTAACCCAAACAAGCCAATGGTTAATTTTATTCATTATAATTCACTAGTGTCTTTATCAATTGATGTAGACTAAGATGCATTTATGTAGCTGCCATAGACCGAGTTGTAGTACATGTATGTGTTGCTTATGTATTCCCTGAATGTAGTCTGGATACATAATGTATTACTGATATGCCCTTACTTAATATGGTTGATTATACAGGTGTGGATGAAGAAGATATCTTCCAGTGTGGCAAATGCAAGAAGCAGTTCACATCGCTCAACTCCTTCATGAACCACAAGAGAGAGCACTGCATACTACCCATCTCAACGCATCCCATCCATACCATAACAACCCTCCCCCGCCCTCAACCCATCCCTGCTGCTGCTCCACACTCTGTCAACAGTGCCTTCTCCACCCTCACCCAGAGCTCCTTGGGGAACCGTCTATCCCTGGGCGGGGGCGGTATGGGACCGGTGCCCCAGTCCCCGTTGTCTCAGCTACCATCCAACATGGTGCTGGGGGAGGAGGTGCTGATCTCGCAGTTTGCCAACGTGGAGCAGAACATTCAGCAGCTTCAGAATACCCTGATGAACTCTGGTTCGTTATCCTCAGCACCGTTCATCACGTCTCAAGCTGCTTCCAGGCTTCTCACCTCCACCACACCGGTCTCATCAGGTGGCTCTTTGATGTCTTCTAACTCTGTACAACAGACTCTCAATATTGGCCAGGTATGCACCACACTACAGTGCTGTAATGCTAGATTATGGGATGATTTTTGTCATATATCAAGTGTTTTAATATTATATGTATACTATTTCGAGTTATAACATATGATTGAGAAACTGAGTTGACAACATGAATAAATATTTGTTGTTATATATCAAAATGATGCAATTAGATTTTTTAATTTTTTAATTTATATTGATTTGTAATAGAATTTCAAAGATGAATTGAGCCTATGGATTTATCTCCAGAGTTGTAAATAAAACTGGATAATGCAGGATTCCATCCTAGATTTTAATAATTTTACAAAGGGTGAAATTATTTTTCATTTTATTTTTTCTGAATGTCTACAGCATACCGATACATTTCGAATAGAGATATGTTGAGTAAATACAGATTGCGGAGCTGCCAAGTAGTACGGATTGGCCGTATTCCGTACGGAAATCAACTTAAAATACGGACGTACGTTTTTATGCCTCCGTTACGAAGTAGCCGGAGGCATTATGTTTTCGGGTTGTCCGTCCGTCCGTCCGTCCGTACGTCCCGTTCTCGTTATCGCGTTATCTGAAGAACCGATTGATGGATTCCTGCCAAACTTTGGTCATGTATGTTACTTGCAGAGCCAATGAACTGATTAGATTTTGGGGTCATGAGGTCAAAAGTCAAAGGTCACAGGGCTCATGTATTTAAAAACAGCTCGTGATCGCGTTATCTGAAGAACCGATTGATGGATTCCTGCCAAATTTTGGTCATGTATGTATCATGTAGAGCCGATGAACTGGTTAGATTTTGGGGTCACGAGGTCAAAGGTCACAGGGCTCATTATGTATGCAAAAACAGCTCGTGATCGCGTTATCTGAAGAACCGATTGATGGATTCCTGCCAAACTTAGGTCATGTATGTTACTTGCAGAGCCAATGAACTGATTAGATTTTGGGGCCATGAGGTCAAGGTCAAAGGTCATGCGGCTCATTATGTATGCAAAAATAGCTTGTAATCGCATTATCATTAGAACAGATTGATGGATTCCTGCCAAACTTAGATCATGTATGTATCTTGCAGAGCCAATGAACTGAGTAGATTCTTGGGTCATGAGGTCAAAGGTCATGGGCTCATTATGTATGCTAAAATAGCTTGTGAACGCATTCTCATTAGAACTGACAGATGGATTACTATTTAACTCGGGACATCTTGCAGAGCCAATGAACTGAGTAGATGTTAGGGTCATGAGGTCAAAGATCAAAGGGTCATATATGTATATGAGAAATTGCTTGTAATCACG
Organism: Strongylocentrotus droebachiensis; assembly: GCA_035222895.1. Lineage (NCBI taxonomy): Eukaryota > Metazoa > Echinodermata > Echinoidea > Camarodonta > Strongylocentrotidae > Strongylocentrotus > Strongylocentrotus droebachiensis. The sequence goes on from JAVYIG010002572.1 coordinate 121,984, forward strand.
ATATTCTGAGAACCTTATAATGGATTACAATTGAACTTGAATTTGAAAAATTTCATCTGTTTTGGTTTGTAAAATTGCTCTATGACGGAGGCATCATTTCGACTGCGCGCAGTCAAAGTTCCATCTAGTTTCATGTTAGAATACGGATTCTGTCGGCAGCGGGAAGGACTTTCATTTAACTGCAAGGTGCAGTTGAATGTGTAAGATCATTAATGTAAAATAAAAAACAGTTAAGGACCTAAGATAGAACCCTGTGGTACGCCATGTGTAATAGAAGAAAAATTGGAGGAATTATTATTTTAAACTTCATATTGAGATCTATCAAAAAGATAACTTTCGAACCAAGATGACAGACAAATTTGAGTGTTCTAATTTCCTAGTGGTGAGTCAAGACACCCATTACTGAGCTGTGAGACATTGCCAGCCATAGCGCCAAGTGGAGGGGCATAAATCGAAACTTAATTATTTTTTTTTGGGTAAACTGTGTATAAGACACATCCCCGACTTTTAATTTTTTTCGGCTGCAAAAAAGTGCGTCTTATATACTGAGATTTACAGTAATGTAGATCTAGTACAACACAATGGTTAAAGTGTGGGACGGAAATGTAATAAGCGATCGAACATTGCCGATATGCATGCATATTTTTTTCACGCGGAAAAAATACTGATTTTGGGGGATAGGAATACTGTAAATGCAAATTACAACTTGGCAGCTCTGAGATTGTTGCAAGAGGGATATTTATGGACTTGCAGTCTGATGTCCTCTACGGATAATTATACTGTGATTTTATATTGCTTTCTTCCAGGTGACCAATATTCAGATAGTTCAACCCAACGGTAACATCACATTACAGCAGGTCCTCCCCAACCCCAACCAACAGGATCAACACCAGCTCCTCCAGCAACAGGGTCAAACCCTGATCCAACCTGCGACCATGATGCAGCAGCAGCCCCCTCGGGGTTCAGGGGTACAGGAACTGACCCGCATCGCCCCCATGACTAGCCTGGTTCAAGGGGGTGGTGATGGTAGTGACCCTCTGAACAGACCTGATCATATCTACAGCCTGACTGCCAGGAGGAAACGTAGGGGAGAAGCTGAGAGCAAGAAGCCAGGAAAGCTGAGGTATACAGAGCAATACCTGCAGAATAATTGGCTTTGCCTCTTTCGATGGCATACATGCACATCACAACAGTCTCAGTGTGCTTTGAAAATCCTTATCCTAGAATAATGTAGTTTTACAACCAACTTACACTGTATAAAGCTCAAAGATACTTGTCTTGACTAAACTTGGTGCGAGAGAGACACTAAACATAAAATACTTTGTTTTCTAAAGTTTTTTTTAACCAGACCAGATTTGAACCCTGTGTTTAAAAGAAACCTGCATTTCCACAGTGCCCCTATTATTAGATAATGAAGAAGATTTTTGTATGGTTCTAGAATTTTTTTCAAACCCACATGATTTCAACTGATATTTATTTGTAATATTGATACTCAAATCTTTCATTCTGTCTCCATGTATTCATGTACATGTTCAGAGACATGTCAAACAATACTCCATATGTTTTGGTGTTCACAAATTCTTATTCAATCATATATTCAATCTCATGCGCTCATCCTCACCTCAGATGTAACTACTGCGACAGGACATTCGCAAAGAACTTTGATCTGAACCAGCATCTACGCAGTCATACAGGAGAGAAACCATTCCAATGTATTGTATGTGGAAGAGCATTCGCGCAGAAGTCTAATGTCAAGAAACACATGCAGACACACAAAGTATGGCCACAGGGCAAGAGAGCAACCTTGCCTAATAAAGTAAGTTAGACTTATAATATTAACGTGTAGTTCAATTTTCATTTTCTGAATGTAGTACTTACATCATGAAAGATGGATTTGTTTGGCTGTACGCTTAGGGCTAGGGATCTGCTGTATGTCTGCGTACTAGAAATACAAGTGCCAGTGTTATTTCTTAAGAATCTCTCCTGTGGTTCTTCCTAAGAATCCCCAAATTTGAATTTGTATGTGTGTATTTTTGCTTACATTTTGAGTATTTACATTCTACAAAAACTATGTAAATGCAGCTGTCCATATCAGTATGTAAGGGGTCAATGGTATTGTGTTTCTTTAATCACTGCTGTCTGTCTTTGTAGCTGAATGACTAAAACCTCATCAGAAATCAGGAAATGAGTGTGATGCTGCTGTGTTTACTTCTATCATGAAAATAAATTGTCTGTTTCAGAAGAGATGATGCATGTTTCTATTCTTTTTTCAGATTTTTCAAGTATTGGTTGTAACTGCTATTTCGTCTTTTTTTCTTTCAGCCTATTTTGAAGGTTACCAATCTTGGAGAAGAGAATAGTGCCAAAAATGCCAAGATCCGGTTGGATGCAGGTATGTTACTTTTATGAATTGGTAACAAACTACATAGAGAGATATAAGGAGAGATAAAGAAAGACTGAGACAACTTGAGGAAGAAAATGAGTGAGAGAGAGAGAGAGAGAGAGAAAGAAAGAGAGCCCTGGGGCAAAAACTCCTATATTTTCATTTTGAGTGCCATCCCTACTATTTATTATATGCTATGAGACAAGGTACGTGCATTAGTCTAAATAAGACTGTCCAAACTCATTCAAAATGTGGAAACGTAATGTTGTACCCATGTCTGATTATCATCATCATAAAATAAACCATTAGAATTCAAATAAAGAGATGACATTAAAATTATCACCAAAGAAAATTAAAGGGCTATTTCAAGCAATTCTAACGTCAAACCTTATCAATTTGTATCTTTCTTCTAGGTGGCAGTCAGGATTTGCTAGAACCCATCCCGAGAGAAGAAATGCTGATTGATAACTCCTACGTGTGTAACTTCTGCAATGAGAAGTATAAGAACTACTACCTGCTGAAGACACACATGAGACAACACAAAGATGAACAGGTATTATCGTATGATGATTTACCTATGATTTACAGCGGTTTACACTTTTCTATTTACTAGCACACATGGAATTTACTGACGATGGGCAAAATTTGGATGACATATTATAATCGATTGATGATGAGGTCATACTATTCTGTGTTTTATACTTCATACCGCCTCTACTGCTTTAATGGTGGATGTTTTTATATCAATACCTTTGCCTGGCCTTGAACATTGTCACTTTAAAGCCTGTCTGTACTAGTTTGGCCAGGGGGATCAGACCTCCATGCAAAGTCACTGACAGGTGGTTAGCTAATCAAATCAGCTCTCAATTAACATAAGAAAAAGGGCATCATAGGGGTTCAACAGGCACCGATTAGGCATTGTTTGCTATATAGAGGGCGCAAGTAGCTATAAGTAGTGCAGTGGGGCTTTAATGACATTTAATTAATAGGAAACTGCCTCTTGGATGATTTCACTTTCCATGGAGACCTCAATCTCAATCAACCAAGATCTTAAAAAGTAGGGTTATTGTAAGACTCTTGGGAGGATGGGAGGGGTGGTACCTGATATGGAGCTAAAAGCTGAAACTTTTTTTGTGGTGACATGTTACATGTACATGAATGATTTTGAGGGGTCAGTGACACAAAGACGTAACTCCATTTTGTCCATTTTGAGAAAAAGTGGTTTAAGTGTCACTGAGCACTTGGGCCTTAAGAAGTTAAGTCGATGTTTCACTAGCCATTGACTTCAATGGGGTGTTGGGTGGAGTTAAGTCTTTGTGTTTTCTGGAAAGCCCACATTTTCTGAACATTTTGATATCAAATACTCATTTTGGCAAAATATGGAGTTACGTCTTTATGTCACTGAACCCTCGATTTGTTCTTCTTTCATTTTCAGCTGTACAAGTGCATAGTAAAGTCCTGCTCACAGAACTTCAAGAATCTGGATGAATTCCTGGAACACATCCGAGCACATGACAAGGAACTGTCCTATAGATGTCACCTATGCAACAAGCAGTTCAACGATCTCAATGACCTAGGTGTTCATCAATATTCACACAGTCTCTATCCTAACCAAGGACCAAAGCTTATTCAAAAGTAAGTCTATATATATATATAAAGCGATGCTACAGCAGGGGGAATTGCAAAGTGCAAACTATGTACATTATTATCTTTGCAAGGAGTTTTTGATTGTGGAATATCAACATATCTAACTTGTGATTTGTTGTCATTTCTTAAGACAGGTCTCACCATTAGAATTCTTTTTATAATTCATTGGTATGTATGAAGGTGTTATAACCAAGAATTGACCAGACCCAACTATTAGCATGCCAATTTGTATAATCTACCGGTACTTATTACAAAGTGTTTTCCCAAGTGCTTGGTTTTTTACTAGATTTGCTTGTGAAATGAACGTGTACGATACAAAACGACAATCAGTGAAAATTGTATGTGAAAAAAAAGTTATGAATAGGTTGCTAACAACGTAGGCCTACAAAACATTTTTTTTTTAAATAAACAAAATTATACTGGCAAAATCTACTTGCTGATGCTGATAATTCAATCCTATTTTTTCTCTGGAATATGACTGTACGAAACAAAGACCTTCAAATGTTTTCTCTGCTGTGCGTGAGAATTTTAATCTAGAATGAACCATGCCATTTTCTTTCTCTTTTGCAGAGAATTCAAGTGTCCCAAATGTAACAGCAAGTACTCGTCACCCGATGCTCTAGATCACCACATGAACACCTCATCACACAAGTTCAACTGTCCAGAATGCAACAAGATCTTCACCTGTGAGCGATACCTGCGACGCCATCTTGTCTCCCACTGCACCCAATCCCTGCATGAATGCCTCATCTGTAACAAGAAGTTCAAGAGTGAGCACTATCTCAAGTCTCACATTCTCATCCACACCGGCCAGAAACCATTCAGCTGTCAGGTCTGCACGACAGAGTTCAACCGCAAGGACAAACTCAAGAGACACATGTTGATCCATGAACCTCATAAAAAATTCAAGTGTCCATTCCATTCCGTAGCAGGCTGCAACATGGCGTTCAACCGAGCCGACAAACTCAAAGCTCACATCATCACGCACAGTGGGATCAAACCCTTCAAATGTTTCCACTGCTCAAAGACATTCAGTCGCAGACCTAACCTGGCTGAACACATGAAGCTCCACACCAATGATTTTCCTTTCCACTGCGACAAGTGCAACAAGGGATACGCCAGGGAGAAGTACTTGAAGAACCATAACTGTAATGCCAAGACGGGTCCCAAACGGACATCATCCATTGAAGGCATCAGCCTTGAGTATGCTGCAAAGCTGATCGATGCTGGAGCGATCATGGACCCAGAACAAGAGCAGATACAGAACAGCATCGTTGAGGCCTTGGCGGAGAAGGGGAAGAAGAAGAGAGGTAGAAAAAGGAAAAGTGATCTTCAGAGAGCAAAAGAGGATGCTATGGAGGAAGAGGAGGTTAGGATTGTCCACACAAAGACAAGACAGGTCAGGATGAGAGCTGGTTCTATGCTCAACAAATCAAAGCGAGCCAGGAAACCAAGGACACCTAGTTATAAAATGAAACAATCCAAAATGCAGCAAACCCCATTAATGTCAGAGAAATCCACCATTGCTGCCATTGAAGAAGACCTTGCTATCATCCAGAATGTACTTGCCCAACATAGCAACAACGTCAATGTGGACGTGAGTATGGAAGACCTTGACACAGACCATACGGACAGTGGACATAGCCTTGCCTCCTCTCTCTCTCGTCAATCTGGGGTGAACATCAGTCTCCCTTCGGAGTCTCTGATCCAGGATCCTATCAACTTGGAACCTGGAGATTTGAGTGGACAGATGGTTCCTGTGGTCACGCATCGACTTCATCGACTCGATGATGAGAATCAAGTGGTGGTTGTTGTATCGCAACCTTGAGTGTTCCAATTGCCTCTTCCCTTGTGGGGAAGACAAGTCTTTAAAGAAAGTTGCAGGAACATGTCTCTATTCTCTATTAATATCTAAATAACAATGATTTTAAGTGATAATCATGTCGGCAGAATCACTAAACAAGGATTTTGTTACAATATTTATGACTGCCGTTCAATACGATTCTCTTATTCTCATATACACCTGTCTATAGGCTTACTATAAATTACAATGCCCAACTTCTAACAGGATGAGATAGAGTGGGGGTGTGCGAGCTCCCTATTTAGACCATTGGTATCGGGTGTTATGAACCAAATCCACAAAGGACAAGAACCCTCTTTCAACTATTTCCTAAATCGACCCCAGCCCCCTCTCTCCTCAAATAAAAAAACATAACAACAACATATGTTTGATTGTCTGTTATAATTTTTGTATTCATTTATAAATGTACGTGTTACTAAGAATTTAGACAAATAGTTGAATCATTTATAAATGAATATGTGAAATGAGAAATACTCCTGACTAGTATTATGAGGATAGCCAATTGCAAAATGGTTCGTTATACGAGGCTTTCTTCAAATCTTTGTGGTTTGCAAAATTTTCAAATTCAAGGCATTCTACCTATGGTATTATTAGCAAAGATAATTCTTAAAAGATTGATTAAGAAATAATAATCAAAATAAAAGCAATCAAGGGACATCACTAGTAGTATCTAACGGAGAAAGAAATATAGGATGTGATATGAAGAGAAAGATTGGTACACATATAATAGTAAATTCCATAGAGTAAAATACATGAAGCTGATGGTGACATGATTGGGAGAGAGAAGCTCATAAAAATGAAATTGGTAGAATTGTTTTTAATGGACTCTGAATGGTATGCCAAATTCATGAAGATTAGTGTACGCTGCAAGTGTTTTTCATTCATTTTGAAAGCCCAAAAGCCAAAGTGGTAATATTGAAACTGCATAGAGGTCTATTTGTAAAAAAAGAATACAGATTTAAATATTATTAATTTATTTCTATGATGGATTGATGATGAAAACTATTTCATTTGCCCATACATTTATACCAAATCATGAACTTTGAGATTATATGTAGTTGGTTTCACTAATGAGATTTCAAATGCATTTTGCTGCAATGATTTGATGTATGGCATTCACTGCCATGACATTAATTACATTTATTAGTGTAAATTTGATGTTAAACATCATTGTTAATTGTTACCAAAGTTTATCTTAAAGTAATAGTATTCATATTTTTCTGCCATATACCATAGTTAATTTAAAATTGATCTCCATTGACGGCATAAAGGCATAGCGCTTCCTGTATTTAATAATTGTAAATCCTTTCTTGCAATTGTTGAGACGGAACTTTTTCTTTTGAAGCCCAGTAATTGCTTTCTCAGTACTGTGGTAGTTCAAGGAATGCTTGGTGCCACCTTCAGTGAATAAATAGCAAAATATGATGTTCATTTCAGTACTTAATTTTCTGGGTGGGCTTTCCAGGATATTGTCATAATTTTGGTATTACATGTATGTCAAAGATGTCGTCTGCTGAAAGCCAGAAGGGTGTTAACTCTTTGTAAAAGTAACTACCTTCCAGCTCTCAGCAGATGGGGGCACAATGAAATGTTGTGAGATTTGCTGAAATAAGAAAGAAAATGCCAGTGATGAAATTATTTAAAAGTAAAAGATGAGAAATGTGTATAAACTGAGATATGTGAGTGACACTAAAATACATTATTTGCCTTTAACCTCAGAAAAATGGATATGCTTATAAGTGATTAAATGCACTAATTGAGTATAATGTAAATGCTCATTTTTGTTTCTATACTGCAGATGATTTATTAATTTTAGATTGTGTGAATTGCATTATTACATGTATTCCAAGAATTGTGTAACACAGGTACTATTTTACATTTGTCACCACTCATAGTTGAATTGTATATAAATCTTTTCTAAAAATATTTTTGAATTGCAAAGTTGTGATCGCTTGGTGTGCTGAAAGTAAAAGTGTTTTATATTCCTAATTGGCTCTAAAAGAAGAAAAAAAATGAGTTGTCAAACCTGCCTCTTCATCTTCAATGATCAGTTTTGACAACTTTATCCAGTGACCGTGTTATTGTCTATCTTGTCTTTGAGAACAGCATTATAATATTTTCAAGTGCCCATTACAATATAATTCTCTGAATTTTTAGTAAACATCGAAAGATAAAATGAGGCATGATGAAGTCTATTAGTGTGATAAATTCACAGAAAAGAGAATACAGAAATAGAAATGACCGGAACAGGAGGAGGGGAGAGGAGAGAGAGAAACCGAGAAGGGGAAAAAAGGGTAGACAGAGAGAGGGGGCCAGAGAAGGGACACAAAAGAGGTGAATGAAAAAAACATATTTAAATGAAAATGCAATGGGTACAGGTAAATACTTCAGTGCTTTCACAGATATCTCACTCCTGAACTCTTATCATTGTTGGCTGTCCCCAAGAAGGTCGTTACTGCCATTGACAATAAGTAGCTCTCACAGCCTTCTTACAGGCAGCCCACAATTTGTTCATACTTTTACTTTTCACAGCAGATTGGTAGTGTTTACTATTATACCATTTCTACTTCACACTTTCTCTCAGTCCATTTTCCACAATATCTAATATTTCATTCTTTTCTTCCCTCTTATTCTCCCATTCCCTTCATTTCACTTTATGCACCCTCTTTCTCTCCTCCACTTTCTCTCTTCTTTTTCTTTAATACCTCCTTCACTCATACTTATATTTTTCCTCATATCAGTCTTTCATACTCTCTCCCTTAGCTCTCTCTCCTTTTCTCTGTCTCTCTCTTTTCATTATTGCTTGCATCTATGTTTTAACCTCTCCCTATTCTCCCCCAAATGGAATTGCTTTTTGCAATCATTATACAAGCCAAGTTTGGCTGGGATGACCTTTTAAGGTGTCAGAACATGGTTTAGAGCTCAAAATAATACACAAGAATATCGATACAACCCCCCCCCCCCCCTCTTTCCCAATAAAAACAGCCACAAACATTTCTCCATGATCATAAAACATTTATTATCGATCATTACTACACCAACAAATCTGAACATATATATAATCTATAAAATACAACCCGCATAATCCCGTAATAATTTATTTCACAGTCTACTTAACTTCTCATAATCTTGGAAGACATGAACACTCTCCTATTTTGTACCGTAACTACCATATCAAAAAATGTGAGGAAGACAATTCATGGAAGATTGTTTTTTTGATGACACATCAAGAAAGTGAACATTATAGACGACAGGGGCTATTCATTTCAAGTCAACAATACATAGATCAAGGCACGAGTGGCTATAGAGAATCTATTTTCTTAACCAAACTAAAGCATTAGCTTGACCGACATTGTATAAAAAAAAATTTGTGGTCAGATTTTGAAGAGGGACTCAATCCAGGTTGAAAATTCACCTTTTTCTAATGAACATACATATTTAAAATCATGCATAACTCAATGACATTATATTTGCTAGTCTTCATGATTTTCGACATATTTTGCAGACCTTTTCTTTAACATGTTGAGGACAATTTGAGTTTGCTATAACATTTCCCATAGATGACGGCCGGAGTATACTTGTGTACCGCCCTCATCGGACAAAGCATGAGGAATCATCATAAGCAAATCATATAAAGCAAAATTTTGATCCCAAAAAATCAAACTGATGTTGTAACGCATTTGTTTCATTTCACCCATTTTGAATAAGGCCACATGATGCCAGACAACGTACATGTCATGTATTATCAAAATATGACAAGTCTTTTTACTAAGTGTTTAAAAGCTTAAAATGATATGCTATGGCCACATGAATATCTACATACTTCCAACCCAGATAACATTTGCAGAAGAAGAAGGATAGGATTTTTATTTTAAAATTTTGCAGCAATTACAGATATAAAAGAGGGCCAGAAGCAAGGAGATCTTAATATTTCCTATTTCATGGAGATTACAGAAATAACAAAAATGTACATATATTTTCAGAAATAAACAAAAATAGTTACAATTGCCACAACCTTTCATAAATCATAAAATTATCTTTTATAAATTCAATAAACAAATATGAAATCCCAATTTAATACATTCTGATCCGTTTCTATTTTTTCATAAAGATTTCTGTCAATCAATGACGTATGTTAAAGACTCATTTTGATTTTATAAATGATTTAAATTAATCAGTATTAACACAATCAATGTGCTTTGTAATAACCTAAAATTATCAACGAACATATGCAAACGTCTTTTTTTTTACCATTTCAAATGTGAAAAGAAAAATTCAACTCAATAATTTTGATAGTTCCCTTTAAAACAGAGAGTCACATAACTCTGAGGAATCAATACTTTCCATAATAATTTTAATATTTTACATTCACCAGGTAAAAGCCTTAGTAAAGTATGATATAAACATTATTACACACCTGTCATAGTAGTACAATATCTTCATACAGTGATTGCTTGTGCCCAGTCTAAAACACATAAATATTTACAACCCTTTTTTTTCTCCCGAAAGATATATTCTGTGAATTAATCTCAAACTATCAATTCTTTCATGTCCCTCCACTGGATATACAACTGTATGACTACCTATATGCAAGGAGGTTAAAACAATGTGTATGAAATAAATGCACCATTATCAAGTCTTAGTCAGGTTAACCATTTAAAAAAAAAAAAAATCATTTATGGACATATAATTTCCAATAAAATATTGCAGCAATTCGAATTCAAACAATTCAAGCCCTGTGGTATAACACATTTCTTGATTTTGCTATTGATAAATGTGCCTGTATGGAGAAAATAACAACAAATACATATACGTGATACAGCATGATCATATCAAATAACAACAATCAGAATCAAGGATAACAACTTTTCAAGTTTTCAGAAGAAAAGAACTCATAACATAACACATTTAAATGTTTATAGAACGATCCTTTCAACACTATTAGTCAACTTTACCTTATACATGATATTTCATTCCAGTTGATAAAAATTCTAACTGTTAAATGAAAAACAAATCCCACTTAGAAATACATTTCATTTACATAAAAGTACAAAAACAGAATATGCAAATTATTGTTCAGAATTTTAACTAGACTGTTTAGAAAGTAAGTTGATGTCTTTTCTTCTTTTAATATTTGAAGATCACGATCAAGTATAAACAACCAGAAATAGATTACATCAATATGTTTCAGAAAAGGGAACCATATTTTCCACACACAAATAGAATAGTTGAATCTATACCAGTATATCGGGTCCCACTTCAACAGGGTAGTCACGACATGGGAATACCAAGACTTACTTTTTGCCAGCCCATTGAACTTCACCTTTTAACATCCCTGTATTTCAAGACTTTGCACATACAGGCACAAGTTATGACATAATACAACCGAAACATATATTTCAATTAATGAAGTCTTATTATTGCAGAGGTATATGGATTCCGGCAAGGCAGAATTATTTTTGAAAAGGCACAAGACATGCAAGATGAAAATACTGAAGTGGAAGTTTGAGAAAATAGGAAAATACAAAGGAATGTGAAACTGGAAAAAAGATTCAGAAATGTCAAAAATTGTAGAAAATGGAAGAGATACTAAATTGAAAGATCGATATCAAAGAGGCACGTATACATTATAATAAATTCTAAAGATAGAAAGGTGACATTTTCTTCTTCTTTCATGAAATGCTCAAGACAATCAAGATAGTTTAGTGATGGAATGTAAATCACACAAGGATATGTACAGACAAAAGGTTTATAATGCTATCTATCCATTGGATACTCCTAGAAGTCTAGCAGCGGAGTCAGCAGATTCAAGCATCTGATCCAGAACGGAAGAGTCTTGGATTCCTAGAAGATTTGAGATGATGTCATTCTTTTCCTCACCTTGTCCACCAGAGAAGACATCAGAGGGGTCGGCAACATCCTGAGCCACCAAAGAGTCTTCGTCTTCTAAGAAACTGGACACGTACAGCCCCTGCTGCTGGGTGGGTTTCCTGGAGCCACCAGCATTAGCAGAGTTTGCAGAGTTGCGTTGGCTTTCTTGCGTAGATGTGGGCGACTCTGGGTTAAGGATGGGAATGGCTCCGTCATAGTTGATCTCATCATCAGAACCATAGCCATTCAGGTCAAGGTCAGAGTTCAACCAGTTCTCAACTGCCATTAGTTTGTCAGTGCTACCCTGTAGATCTTGTACTGCACCGGTCCTCAGGGCCTCATCAAGCTTTGGACACTTGGTCATCTTTACAAGTTGAGCCATGCTGGGACGTTTCTTACCCTTCTGACCAAGACGGAATGGGACAGGAGTGCCATTTCTGCTGCCCTTGTTGGACTCCCCTAGGGCACTGACACTGTCTCCAAGATTAAGAGAAATATGGGACATATCATCTAGTTCTTGTTTGGCTTGATGATTATTACCTTCTGCAGCTTGTTGCCCATTTTCTCCATTCATAACACTGTTCTTGAGACTTCCAGAGCCATCCTCTTTCAATGACCAATTAGCCATTTCTTCTCTGCTCTTCTTGTGTAACTTCATCATATGGCGATGACAGTTGAACTTGGTGGTGAAAGTTGCCTTGCAATCAGTACAGTGGAAAGGGTGTTCAACTTCATGTACTTTCTCATGCTTCTCGAGTGTTGCAGCAGTCTTGAAACGCTTGCAGCATTGAGTGCATTCAAATCGAGCTCTGTTTTTCTTTCCCTTAGAACGAGGCTTTGAATTGGAAGAGCCCAGTCCAGCAGCTGCAGCGAGTTGAGGCTCAGTTTCATCTACTTCATCACCAGAGTGCTGAATGCCTTCCATTCCTTCTTCTTCTAAAACCTCTTCTCCATCTTCCCCTTCCTCTTCACCCAACCCTTGTGAGACCTCCTCAGCAAGTGAATCTCTAGCTTCATCTTCAACCGTTGATCCTTGATTAGTAGCACTAGCTGCACCTTCTTCTTCCCCTAAAATATTAGTAGATTTTCCGTTCACTGCACCAACCTTGATAACTCCCTTGCCAGTAAACATTTTCACTTTCAGAGGAACACCTTTAGACTTTTTCTGTGACTTGGAATGGGTAGTTGACAAATCTGCTGGAATGTCTTCAGACTGTGTGGTGTCCTCATCGTTGCTCTTTTCACCATTAGTGTTGTCCACTGTCAAACACAAGGGAGCTTCTGCAAGTTTAGCATCCAGTTGTTGATTCGCAATATCAACCGAAGTGGAAGCTACTTTCTTGGCCTCTGGGTAGATGCCTGCAAAGTCAATTTGTGGATGGTTCTGTTCATAGTGACCTTGCAGCTGGGTTCTTGTTGTACACTTAAACCCTTTGCATTCTGGACACATGAAGGGATGATCTTGTCCACCAGGCACTGAGCCTCCAAGACTACCAGGCCTTGCACCACCATGACGCCTTACTATGTGTCTCTCGCAGTTTGATTTGGTTGAGAAGTTAGCACCACACTGAGGGCATTGGTAAGGCTTCAGCCCAGTATGGGTGAGGATGTGCCTTCGGAGAGAACTGATCCATGGGAAGCGCCGGCCACAGTATGGACAGCACTGTTTGCTCTCAAACTTTGTTCCCCTCCTTTCCTTTTTGTCTTCCTTGACATCCTTCTCACTGCCATCTGTTACTTTCTCATCTTCCACAATCTGGAGTGGACCACCTAGTTCATCATCTGCAAATGATTGATCCAGCTCTGGTTCCTCTACCTTGACTGACATACTTAGATCCATCGTGTCACTCACATTATCTTGATAAAAAACATTGCCATTTTGAATGCGGTCAAGTCTTACTTCTGGCGGTTCCTTAATGTTGGTAAACATTTCCTGGCTCTCTTCATCTCTGTAGTCATCATCTGTTTCACGGAAAATTTCTGAAACTGTGAGCGGTGATCGAGATTCTGGTGGTGACAAGAAAAGCTTGAACTGATTAGAGTCAGTAGCTGCCAACATCTTGCTGACACTGGCAAGCTCTCCACTAGAGTCTGACCCAACACTGTTATGTGGAGAAGGACCAAGTTTGATCTGTTGAGATGCACCAACTGGAGTGTTGGGCGAGATGAGGGGGACAGCGGTCTTTGATGCTCTTGATGTGAAACGATGACCTGATGAGGACTTGGCCATGAGTTTGAACTGCATAGGTGTGGCACTCTTTGGGATGAAGGATTGTTGGGATTCACACTCATCAGAGTTGTTGTGGCGACGTACAATATGAGCTTCGAGGTTTGCTTTCATGGTGAAGGCTGCTTGACAGAGGTGACAGCGATAAGGTCTCTCATTGGTATGGCTTCTGATATGTGACTTTAGATGACTACCACGGTTGAAATGCAGAGGGCAGTGTGGACACATTAACGCATCAGTACCTTCATCGTAGAACTTATGATAGACTTCCTTGAAACGATGCAGGCCGAGAGAATTTGCAGGCTTGACAGAGAAGTTCAGTGGAAGAGCTGATTTAGGCATGGACAGATCGATAGGGGTGTCTTCTGTAAATATTGAGGTTCTGCGCTGTCCAACCCTTGCAACGGTGCTACCATTCTCGGGACTTTTCTTCAGGCTAAAATCTAGTGGCTCTACCTGCTCTCCTTGAGTGTCTAACACAGGGGTGACACTTCTTGACTCAGTCTTTATAAATTTTGGAACTTTGATGATGGGGGCATTCTTTTCATCCTCATGCTGGAACACAGTAATGTAGGTCTCCACTTCATCTGCTTTCACTTCTTCATGTCGCCTCATGATGTGGCGGGCACAGTTGCTGAGGCTACTGAAGCCTACCTGACACTTGGTGCATGTGAAGGGCTTCTGAGGTGTCTTCTCATGAACACGCAGATGGTTTTGAAGATCTCTGAAGAACTTAAAGTCTCTGTCACATATCTTGCAGACCGTGCAGGGGGAGCTGTACTTGCCTTCATCGTCGTGCTTGGGGCTTGGGTTGTGAAGAATCACCTCCTCTGCTTCTTCTTTGGTATTCTTGTTGTGTCGCTTCCTGACGTGACGCTCACAGTTGGCTTTGGTGGTGAATGCAAAATCGCAGACCTTGCATGAATATGGGCGTTCTCCGCTATGAGTGCGCATGTGTCTAACAAGGGTGCTCTTGTCTGCACTGGCATAATCACACAGCATACATTTGTAAGGCATGAGGCCCATGTGGCTGCGTGTATGAACCTTCAAGGTGCTAGAGAAGGGGAAGACTTTCTTGCAGTATTTGCAGGTATGGGTGCCTTTCTTCTTGTTGGCATTTGATAAATCACAAGGCTCCTCTTCAATTTCCTCCAGTGATGCAACAAAATCTCCTTCAGCTTCAGCTGCTGTTATGTCACCAGCTTGATTCTCAGGAACTTCTGCCGTTGAATTATTCTGATTGGCAAACTCACGAGGCGTGTGCATTTCCATGGCTACATCACCAGATTTTGGTTCAACCGCACTCTCGATTCTACTCTCTGATCCTTCAGCGACATCCATTTCCGACTTGATCTGTGGGACACTTCCAGCTGTGACACCCTTGACTGGGGAGTGCTTCATAGGTGTTGACTTGGTCTGTGCAATATGGACCTGTGCACCTAGGGGATTGGAGAAGTGCTTCATAGCTAGTAGAGGTGAAGCTTGAAGATGTTGTTGAAGCAAAGAGCTCTTTGCTTTCTCTGGAGATGCGAGAGAGGGTCTGCTCAGCATACTATTCAGGATAGGTGCAGGACGGCTGCTCTCTGCTTTGTCATTGTCTTTGGATTTCTGTGGTGACTTATTGGGTGAAGTTTGAGGTACTTTCTGAGGTGACTGAGGAGGGGATATTGGTTTCAGATTCAGCGCAGCAAGGAATTCATCACGTGAAACGTCTTCGTTTGAAAGCTCAATATTCTCACTGTCAACATACATCTCTTCATCCCCAATTATGGAATGTGATTTTTCATGATGAAGGTTTAAGGCACTTTGGCAGGGGAAAGATTTGTTGCAGTCTTTACAGGCATATAAACTGTCCATGTCGGTCGTTGTGGGTGAATTCTTCTCGCACCACAACTGAGCAATGAGGGCAAACTTTGGGGAGGAGAATTCAGCAAAACCCAACTCCGCCATACTTGAGAATTCTTTCTCTCCCGTTGTGATAGGGGATGGGGCTTTGCTTCTTCGATGAGCCATATGGACATGCATACGTAGACCCTTCTGGTTGCGGAATGTTGCATGACAAATCATGCATTCCAGTACTTTGTTAGGGTGTTGGTCGACATGTGTCTGGAGTCCATTCCGACATAAGAATGTCTTACCGCATATAGGGCATGACAGTTCCTCCTCTATTTTCTTCTCCTCATCGATGCTCGCACTCACATGTGTGTGTGTTTCCCCTGAGGACAGGTCCATGGGTTCATCCGAGATCGCTTCATCAGAGCTTTTCACAACGTTCATACTCAAGTTCAGAGGCCTTTTCCTTTCTACCATCAGCTGCTTCTTCTCTGAATGCTTCTTCTCACCATGATGTCTCTTCTTAGCTGGTTGACCTCCTTCTCGCTGCGGAGACCCACCTTCCATGTCCAGGTTCTCAATGAGCCGTCTGGAGGGAACACGCTTACGAGGCTTGGCGTAGTCATGCTTCACCACGTAATCCGGAGGAGGCAGCTCGCCTCCTTTCTCGTGGGTGCGGAGGTGACGATGCATGTTGCCGTTGGTGGTGAAGGACATGGCACACAGAGGACAGGTAAAGGGACGCTCTCCAGAATGGATCAACATGTGGCGGTCCAAGGAACTGGTAGAACTCAGCTTCTTACCACACATGGTGCAGGAGTGAGAGCTAGCAGCGTTGTGGGTCCGGACATGGAGAGTCAGCTCATGGGCGTTTACAAAGTCGATGTTGCACACCTGACATGTCAAGGACTCGGGACACTCAAAAGGACGCCTTCTCTTCATAGAGTTCTGCAAAGATAAGAAAAAAGTAGAATACCTTTCGTTAATATTTTATCTCAAATTTAATCATGAAATTTTAAAGAGAAAACATGTGACTAATTCAATTAATTATTCCTTACATAAGACCTATGATCGATATATTCATATAGCCATTAAAAGATAAGTCTCAATTACTACAAATATAAAGAACAGATGAAACTTTGTCCTTTTTTAAAATTAATCATCTAAAATGCAGCATCTGGATATGGTTTAAAAAAAAGACAATTGCCATGCTGACTATATATGAAATCACAACAACAAAAGAGCAAGAGTGATCAAATATAAATACAGACATAAATCAAGGAAACTAATTCTCATTTTAATATATTTAATGAAAAAAGCCATAATTTGGTAATGTGCCAATACTCCTAACTTTGTTTATTCATCAGTTCCACATAAATATAGAGCATGTACATGTTTCATGGACCAAAATAAATGACTAAACTAAAGCCAGAGATCATGTTTTAGGGTTTTTACAGCATCGATAAAATGACAGTTATGATGGGGGAAAGGGCTGATATTCAAAACTGAGTATCATATAACACCACACGGTATGTGGTGTACATGTAGTTCTTGATGCGAGTGATGTGTCATGATTTTTTTCCCTGTATACTTGTGTGTGTATCCCATTACAAGTTTACAACCAAGTTGTCACTTCTCTGCTTCAGTTTTATAGCTGCACTCTCATAATTTCTTCTGATTATGCATCGTATCACTCTCTGAAACTTGAACGACCTCATCGATTCTTAAAACATAGCTCAAAATGCCAGCAAACACTTTTGAGTTTCATTTAAACTGTTTCAGTCCTGATTCATTCAGCCTGCATCACTTCATCTACACAGCCACATTCACTCAAAGAGGGGGGAAATAGGGGTACTAGAAAACCTCAAGGACTTTGCAAGATTAGAAGTAAATCTTTACTCCCCAATGCCTCAACTCATAAACCCCCACGGTTTCCATGACGACAACAGGACTATGTGCACTATTTTGTTTCCCAACGAGCAAGCAGGCAGGGAGGGAGTAAGACGAGGAGTGCTAAAGCAGTCTGCTGAAGATGAATATTACATTACTAACACACCCTGGATTTGTAACACTCGCAGGATGTGGGTCAATTTCTATCGTTCTAGTCGATAGTTTGAGGGGGAAAGGAGGAAAAGTTCAACCTTAGACTGGAGATAACAAAATGGCTGAAATTAGAGAACATGTAGGCCTATTACTGATACTGCTAGGGGTATCACCTTCTTCTCTCATTAGTTTCATGTTCATCTCCACTGTACACAAATAGCTGCAATGATGCAACCACACTGAGAACCGTAACTGTATTGCCCCCTAAACCTACGGTGAACATTTCATTTACCATACTTCAACCAGCTAGCAAAAAAACGAAAACCTTTTTTTATAAAACTTATCACTGGTCTTTAATGCTCTTTTTTTAAAACTTATCAAATGGATCTGATCAAGCAGTGCTATAAGCCAAATCCTTTCACTTTTCTTTTTTTCTATGTCACACATCATTGAGTAAAGAGAAGAGTTATTAAAATGCAGATTTATAAAAAGTTTGCCAATTATTGGAACCATAATAATAAACTCAAGTACGGTATAATGATTAAGGGTAAGGATTAAAGTAAACTGGTGTATAATAAAAAAAAAATTACCAAAAGTAATGTGAATAAAATACTGCTGATTGTTGTAAGTTTCAAAATATTCAGAATAGCTCTTCGTCAGTTCTTTCAAGACAAAAATCATATTGAAAAAAATGGAACAGCAATATTGATAGTATTAATGTAATTATTCCTATCAATGTGGAACCTTAAAGAAGGGTTTCCATCATAAATATTTCATCATATTTCTCCATCTCCTTACACAGCTTCATAAGCCAAGAAATCAAAGGATTCCCTAAAATTAGCTCAAAATTGGCCTTGGTTGAGGGGCAAAACTTGGCAGTGTTTTCGAATTGTTTCTATGCAGATTTAAGATACCCTGTATGCTAAATAGGGTTTTCTCACAAGCCTCCTTCATTGAAGAAAGAAGATTTGTTATAGTAGCTGCTGAAATATGTAACAAACTGGCAAACTGCAAAAGGTTATGACGTCACACTGGAAATGTTTCCATAAACAGAATTAAATGAAATTCATCTTTCCCCTCCCTTTAACGTATGACTTTGTTTTATCTGTTTTCCATAAATACAGCCATTGTTCTGAGTGTATAATCAATTTTCCCATTAATATGACATCTTAGATTGAAAGATGAAAGATTTGTCAGTTATAATCAATGTCACCAAATTGAATTAGTGATGGAAGTCCCGTATATTTAAAATATGGACAAACAAAATATCAAATAAGCAATAAGCTTCAACATACAAAGAAAAAGAAATTTTCTCCGGATGAAAAGCATGCAGAGATCATAATATGATTATGTTGTTATCACAATCTGTAATTTTTAACCATCTTTTGGGGAGGGGTAATTAAAAGGTATTAAATTGACCACATTTTCTTTCAATTTCTTTTATATTTCAGTAAAAATGCATATATTTAACTATATGAAGGACACTTTTTCTATAACGCTCCATTAACAAAACAAGACAAGACAGTACACGGTCTAAAAGATGAGCTCAAAGGAAGCAAACAGTTGGGATCTCAAAAAACGAAAGAGGAGACAAAGACAAAGAGATTGCAAAGATGCTAGACAATGTAATTGAGACTCGTAAGAGAGGCAAGATGGCTGCCATCCACTGATGGCTGGCTAGCTAACCGGCTGCGCCCCTTTCCCTCAAATGACTGCATCCTGCTCTGAGAGCCATGAGAGACAGAGACGACATCATGTGACTGGGCTAGCTCCTGGAGGTTGTTATGCCAGTCGAACCCAAGCGAGGGCAGTGCAGAGAGTCGCTAACAGGGAGGATGTAGAGATTGGCATGGGTAAATTGGTACATCCTGTTAGGGCTGCATCCATCCCAAGCCCAGCTCTATAATGCTTCATGATAAACCAGTCCATGCTGTCTTCTAATATATGGCTGGGGTCTGTCTAACCACACGTAGCCAAGAGGCCCACTCATCTATTCCTCATTGTCTTCAACACAAACTTTCAAAGCACTTTATGTCCATTTTCTATCCACCCCTTTTTATTCTGTTTTAATATATCCCTTCATTTTTCTCATCTTAAGTACCTCTCTCCTTTCTAAATTCCTTTCAATCATCTTTTCATCATTTCATTGAATTCTATTTTCTCTCATTTTCTTTTAATCATTACCTTCAAACAAAAGAGTAAGCTCCCAAACTAGCAACTGCAGAATATTTTGTGTTCATATTTTAGGAATTGAGTCTCACTAAT
Organism: Strongylocentrotus droebachiensis; assembly: GCA_035222895.1. NCBI lineage: Eukaryota > Metazoa > Echinodermata > Echinoidea > Camarodonta > Strongylocentrotidae > Strongylocentrotus > Strongylocentrotus droebachiensis. The sequence goes on from JAVYIG010002572.1 coordinate 142,114, forward strand.
CTCTCACATGAATTGTTTAGACTTCAAATCAGGTTTATTATATACTGTACAATCTTGAGTAAAATAGATGTTACTGCCATAAACCTGAAGATTTAAACTTTGCAAAAATCAATACATAGTCTGAAACATACATTAATTCCTAACGTATTGATCACACATCCATCCAAATGATGATAACATAAGTTCTAATAACTTTGTCTCAACATCTTTAAAAGCTCAAACACCCAAAACTAGATTTTGGGTAAAACACATCCAAAACCATCATAATTTCGGCAAATGTACAGTCATAGCTGTTTGCAGGGGAGTTTTTCAAAAGCAAGCATCTAAATTCCATCAATCTACAAATCAACTTTGACTTTGACTAGACTCATCTCTTGCTCCTTAAGCCCGAGTCAATTTCCAAGCGCACAAATTCATCACCACTGCTCCGCTCTTCAAACTTTGTTCAAAGTTGTGTGCTGTGATTGAAGCGATAACTGAAAGGGTCTCTGGCGATGATTCATATGCAGGATTAGGATGCTGAGAGCTTGTTATCACCCCATAGCAGCAGCTTGCTTTATACAACCAAAGCTACATGGTACACGCTTGTCGTCTGCATTACAGAGAACTCTCATGTTCCTCCCTGATGCAAACGTGCTTGATTCAATGTAATACTACAGATGGGTTTCAAAGATAAGCAGTGCTCTAGAGTTATAGAAGAGGAGGAAAAACTAGGTTCGGAAACTTTTGAGGAGGAAGTAAATCGTTCGTACAAAGTTCGCTTCTTTCTCTCCATCTGCTTGTAACTGGCAGGATACCTTGTAGGGTCTATGTTAGTTTTTTTTCCCCTGTTCTTTAGAAACTGTAAATCATCAATGTTACCATCTTTTCATCGATCATACTACATAGTCCCATTTCTTGGTAATTGATCAATCATCATCGTAAATAAAATTAATCTACTGTTAAAGTATTGAGAGCTGCTACAAAAGGATATGCAAACAAAGGGCTGAAATTGTACGAACAAGCTCCATCAATTGACTTGTACAGAATGAATTATTACATTTCCACACAGGAAGCAGAGTTTAGTATATTGATGTTAGCTAGTGATTAACAACAACAATGTGTAATTGATCACGTTTAAAATGATGATTTTATCTATATGTTTAGATCTATAAATGACCCGTTTAAAAGTTATCCCCTTTTGTCCCCTTCCTTTTGATATCTTTCATAATACTTTAGTTCAATCGTTTGTACTTTCCTTTTTATTTATTCATTCATATTTTCAATTTATCCATCCATCCATATTTTTTAAATCAATAGAGGAACTTGAAAGGAATCCTAATTTTTGACTTGATTGATAAAGAACCATTAATGTTGGACAAAATAAAAAGTTTATCATATTTACTGATATTCTCCATCAACTCCTCAACTCCCTCCTTCAAGTTGTAGGTGGCATAATTACTTAGGGAAAGTAATAAATGCCATGAACCAATTCTTTTAATTCAAATAACAGGAAACTCCTAGAGAGAGAAAAAAGAAACCCAACCTTTTTTTCTCTCAAAAGAATCTTCATAGCCATCTAACCAAGGGAAGGTTTAACAAACATGTTTTCTCTTCTTTGAGCAGGCTGGGAAGTCATCTCCTTAAACATTCCCTCGAGACTTTAGCATTTATCTGAAACTTATTCAAACAAAGAAGACCCAGCAAAAAAAGGGGGGCAATGACTACAGTATCATGAAGGCTTTTACAAAACAATACTCACCAAATTATATTCTTTAAGTCAGATGAGGAAATTTGAAAATGTAACTTAAGATATGAAGATTCATTTCTTGAAGAGATATGCTGAAGTCTGACAATGAAGAAGTCAAATTCAACCTAAAAGAAATAGTCAGTCACTTAGAATCTTAAAATATCTTTATGGCAATCTTATTATTTGGATGGAATTAATTATTTTATGATGTGAAACATGCTTATACTCCTGTTATGTGAACTATAGGCCTATCACTAAATTTGTGTAACTCCAAATACAGGAAACATTAAATCATATATTTTATTATTTTTCTTTTATTTCTTGGCCAGAAAAGTACCTCTCTCATAGTGGTCCCTTAGTCACTGTTACATATTAAGAGGGAATAAGATATATTATGTAAATCTTTTATTCAATTCTAGTACTTCATTTTCTGAGTTGGCTAAAATTTCACCTCCCCCTCCCACAAAAAACACAACATAAACTTTACAAGGGGTATGAATAATTTATTTGTTATCTGTATAAAGATCATAACACTTACAAAATCTGCTATGATTGAGTTGTTCCTGTTGTTGCTATTGTTTGTTTGTTTGTTTTTTATTGCTTCTTTATTTGTTTTTCTCTACAATCCAACCCATTGTGCCCAGATGCCTCGAAGGCTATGCATCGTGAGCGAAGATAATATAAAATAATTCATATCTACCGTTTTCTACCAGGATGCAAAATAGATGCAAAGCATTTTATATGATAATGGATTCACTGTCATTTCCAATATCATCGCAGTTCAAAGTCCACCCTGGTTACAGATCATAGATACATTCCTATTCACAATTTTCTGTTCATAATGTATTGTTAAACTGAACAGTGACAAAACTGCTAACGTTATATGAAAGACATCTCGTTCCAGTACGAGTGGTGATGTTTTTAATAAAACCTAAATAATGTTGAGTATTCCTACTTAGAAAAAACAAAGTTTTCTCCTTATACAATGAAGTGTACCAAAAGGAAATTGTGAGTACCGGTATTTATAAAGGAACTGCATCACAAATGTACGATCAGATTACATGTGCATTGACTATATATATATCTGAATAGCAGAGGAGATGGTTTTACATGTTTTCAGAGAAGAGAAACCTTGCTGTGGTAGGAAATCAGGAAATGATAAAGGGAAAGAACTGAGCTTTGTAGGAAGTAGGAGCGTTAGATTGGTATGTGGACAAACAATTATCACTTTCTTTACATGGCGGTCAGTCCCCGATTCTCTACGTGCAACTTTCTCAATGTTCTCTGAGTGCCGCACCTTACATTAAGAAGTTTGTCATTATTTGTGATAATATTGTACATGACTGGGGTTTGTTGAGGGTATCAGGGTGGAGGCTCTAAGAATATTTGTTTTTTCTTGGAGAGGGGATAATTACATTTTAAAATTAAATCAATTTTGGGCATTCAGAAGTATCTTGTGTTGTACAAGGTCAATAACAAAAGTGATTTTAAGTGTAGACAGTATACAATGTAGATGCCAGCAGACATAATTCATCATATATTTTCACTCTATGAAAAGTTTTATCTCCAAAGAGCACAGACTCGTTTCAAACTCTTTAGTTGTTGCCAAAATATGTCACCATGAAATGCAGACGACCATTTCCCAGAGTCATCTGAATAAAGATGGTGTTATCAGCATCTCATCGCCGTCGTTCCAACAAGCTAGTCAGAGCAAACATCACCTCACAGCCATGTGACCCACGTCTTCTACTTGGGTCCAAAGTTCGAATGCCAAATTGACAACTCAAGTAAAGAGATCAAATTGCATTAATCTCTTATCTCAAAGCTCAGAGTGTCATTTGGTCATAAAACAAGGCATCACAAACTTTTATCGATTTAATATTCTATATTACTGAAAATGAAATGCCAACTAAAGGACTAATCAAAAATATCTTCTAATGAATGTTAACATGCAAGGATATCTCTAGATTAAACATGCAAGCACGCAGCATTAGAATGTACATGGTAAAATCTATGGTACTTTAAATGACACAACTTTTCTGCAGTTGCTCATGATCTGTAAAATGATGCTTTTTGCAATTTCCTCCTTTTTGTTATTTTCAAAAAGAAATTGACATCCTTATCTTCTCTGACTTATATATCCAAATTTAATGTAAGTTTATCAGTTTGAAATGCTAAAACATGTCAATATGGCATTACATTCTCCTGAAGGTAGCCAGGGCCTGACCCTAAAAGGCGCTGGGGACACACGGGTGCCCAAATCTAGGTCCAGGCCTCCTCCCCAAAAAGTTAATGTGGAGGGCCGCCTGACATAGGATGGTATACCATACAGAGAAGGCATCACAACAGTATACATGTATGTAGTTCCTATTAGGCATGTATCATGCAAGTGGGAAAATGAGCATCTGGTGGTGAATTATGAATAGATAGGTGCAATTGTCTCGCTTTAATCAACCCTGCATCTTTGCCTACATGTACGTCAGATCCAGCATCTGTCCTCTCACAATAACCCTCACTCCATCTCGAATGTCACAAGATATATTTGAGGATGCAGCAAAAAATTTTAATAACAGGCTCTTCGTCAAAAGCAAGTCATCCCAATCGACTGCAACATCATCATCATCATCACTGGTAGCCGTTACCATGGATATGATGCTGGGAGACGAGGTGAGGAGAATCTATATTGCTTGAAGGACTGTGGGATCCTCCAGAGCGTGTCAAGGAGAAAGACTTCATCAAAGCAGCAGAGCGTTGCTAGCAACCGTCTCGCAGGGTGCTGACGACGCAAGATGAGAGATAGAGAGAGAGAGAGAGAGAGAGAGAAAGAGAGAGAGAGAGAGGGGGGAGGATACCAGACCGAGATGAGATATTGGAAGACAGACTGAATTGTCATTAAGGGAGAGAGAGAGAGGAGTCATCATCCTCATGGCAACCTGGCAGAAAGGATGAGAATCTTCACATATGGTGCCGTCTATTCAATAGCATTGCTCATCATCACCTGCCTCTCCAAGTCTCCATCTACAATTAGCCAGAATCTCTTTTCCTTCTCTCCTGATGTTTTATTTCCTAACCTGGCCATCTTCACTCAATTCATAATTCCTGACAGTACATGTTATCTTCTTCATCTATTTTCTACTGCTTCTCTTTAAAATTACACCTCTCTTTCTTTCTCACTCTCTCCCACCCTCCCCCAACTCATTTCCTCTCTCTCTCTCTCTCTCTCTCTCTCCCTCCTTCCTTCCCCCTTCTTTCTCTCTCTCATTTTCTCTCTCTCTCTCTCACTATCTCTCTCTCTCTTTCTCTCTCTCTTTCTCTTTCTAAGCTCTCTTTAAAGCTCTCACCCAAGCACTGTTAATTCTAACATCTCCTAAAGTAGGTCTAATTTTTTTTGTAATTGAGTACAATAGCAAAAATTTCACATCAATATTTCTTTTAAACACCCATCTTATTTTGTGGGTTTTTACAATCCTTTTCTTACACTTCCCTTCAAATCTATCCATCTATCCATCTATCCACTTCCTGGTGAGACCTTGCTCATTGCCACTCTCTCAGTTTCATTTCATATGTACAAACCAACGAGCCTCTTGTAATAAATCTTGCCCTTTAACTTGAATTCCCTGTTCAGTAGATGGAAACATGGTCTGTATTGGAAAGCCAGATGGTGAGACGCTTCTACGCTCCGGTATCAAGTCCCGATTTCTACCCATAACCATCTGATCGAAAAGTTACAATACTCCAGCATGGATGAAAATATGACCATGGACTCTCGAACATGCAACGACATGTTGGATATAACATTCCTTTTTTTCCAGTTTAATCTAAATTATGGAGACACAAATCACATTAATGAAGTGCCCTTTGTATCCATCATAAGGCAAGTCCATGTAGTAAACTTGGGTCATTTTGTAACCTTAAGCTTAATATTATGTGATGATAAGCAAGGGAGATGGTGGGCTTTTAGAGAAAAGGAATCAGGATCCTGTTTCATAAAACTTGTTATCACTAACAAATGCTAAATTTTTATGACAAATTTGCTCTCAGCCAATTAAACGCCACGATTTCAGTGGCTTGTAACAGATATTGTAATTTGTTAGTGAAAACAAGTTTTATGAAACAGGGGCCAGATCTAGCTCACTGGGATGAGATGCAAGATTGCACTTCAGAGGGTACATGAAACAAAAGAAGAGAAAGAGAGAGAGAGAGAGAGAGAGAGAGAGAGAGGAGAGACTACCAGCACAAACTCCCAATTAAACAAATATCGCTGGTTGTATGCATTGTAGAGGTAGTCAATGCTATTGTGCGATATATCTACAGTGAGTAGCAATTATAGGCCTGTTTCAACAATCCCATTCCAACCTTTGGACTCTCCGTGAGAGAGGCGGCAGAGAGGAGAGAAAGATAAAGCCAGGGATAGAAAGAGAAAGAGATTGTGAAATAGAAACAGAGATACAGAGAGAGAAAGATAGAGAGAGATGGACGGATATTGGGAAGAGAATAGAAATAGGCAGTGACTTGGAAATTAAAGGGAAGAGAACAGCCTTATAACCCATGCTCTATGGTCGACATTAATTGGAAAATGCAAGACTGCCAAACATGGGAACACTTTAAAAGAGAAGAAGAAAAAAGTGAGGAAAAATAAGCAGAGGAGTGGAGAAAATATGAACAAAAATTTAGGGATAATGAATGAAGATGACAAGAAACATCATTTTAAGCCTAGATATCAATTATAATGAAAAAGAAACAAATTTCTTACATACCTTACCACCCCCCCCCCCCCCCCGCATCTCTCTCTCTCTTTTCCTCTCTTCCCTCTCTTCCCCTCTACCCCTCTCCCCCTCTCACTCTCTCACATTTTCAAATCCTATATATCTAATGTTTGGGGTGTCTTTCTAAAACTTCACATTCTCTAGAAATTTATTAATCCTAAGCAAATATGCTTACACCTAACCAGGCATACAGTGCATCCATACACGTATGCAGCAGCTTGATATATAAATACAGCTAATCTGAATACATGTACATTACATGGTATCACATACCAATCCAGTCAGAAGCCGTATTTAGGATGATAAATACCCTAGTAACCAAAACCAAAGTTCATTAGTACATCAGACTTCAAGGAAAAAGATAGGCATACACTCCCGACAATGCATAGGCAAGATAGCATCATAAAGTCCCTTGGTCTCGGCTCTGCTTGAGTTATCTATTTGAGTACAAAGTACCTCTATTTCCATGTCATCATGGAGCTTATTATTGAGCTAGGGAGGACTGTAAAACAGTGAGGTACTAAACTAAAACCCAAATCAGTACATTTCCATGCATGCCTAGCGGAGCACCTCCTCCCTCTGTAAACAAGACCTCTCTCTAACAATGAATGACATTCTCCGCAAATCAGAACAAAATGAACCCACAACAATACGCTGGATTTCAATTATCATTATCAAAGTCTATGACGCAGTCAAATCATCTTGTTCTTGTGGAATGCACACATGATGTATCTATTTGCTGGAGGTCACTTTCTGCTATTTTCATCTTTTAAGTATTGGCTAAAACTGGTTCAAAATACATAATCAATGATGATTCCTACAATTGTATCATTTTCTCAATATATTTGTTTTTCTAATTGATTCTTAATGTGATTTGTAATACTTTTTAAACTTCCATTTTCTTTTAAAGGATAAGTTTCATCACAGCTGACATGTTGTCTCATTATTCTAACAGTATGGAGTAATTAACCTCAAATCTTCAGTTGGTGTGGACTGATTGATTGATTGATTGATGTATTTGTGATGTTGATGGACAACAGTACATGTACACTGCACCTGATGGCATTGAGACGAAAACAGAAGAACACCTGTTGATATGATTCTTACCTTTGATGGAGTGCTGTCATTGGATAGAGAGCTGGTAGGCGACGTTGCTCTTGCCTTCAGTGACCCTCCATCTACCCCATTCTGAGTCTCCCCCTCCTGGTTCAGACATCTGTCACTCCACGTCGCTGACTCACCCCTCCCCGTTTCCTCACAACCTCTCATGCTGCCACTGCCAAAGCTACTAGCATTCGACAGCTCATCCTCCATCAATGCCGCTGTAGCTAGGGCCACCCCCGATACGACTGCTGCCGCTGCTGCCTTGGCGCTCAGAAAGTCTACCTGCTCGTCGGGGATAGCGTCGTTCTCCTGTAAGACTGACATTGATGAGTTTGATGTCTCTGCCTCATCATCAAGCTTTGTGTCACCATCCTCCCCCTCCTCAGTTGGATTCTGCCCCCTCTCCATTGCCCCAACACCTGTCATGGGTTGCTGTGATGAAGCCACTTGATCCGCGCCGGCTGTCGTGCCCCCTCCTCCTAAGGCTGACTCACCACCAGCAAGCTCTGCTTCAGATACAGGGCAGCCAGCATTGCCAACAGAGCTATCCTGCAAGTCATCAACGGTGGTAGCAGCATCATCATCATCAGCGCTGCGGGACGACACATGCTCAGGCGTTGCTGTGTCACACGGCTTTACACCATCCACAATCTCACCATTAACATCTTGTTCTATTCCATCTTGTTCTTTACAATCTTGTTCTTTTCCATCCTGTTCTTTCTCCTCCCGTTCTTTCTCCTCCTGTTCTTTTTTCACCACAACATCAGCATTAGCCTTTTTTAAAGATTTCCTAGTATTCATTTGCGGCTCATGAACATCTCCATTTTGCAGTTCTGACTTTGTCGCTGTTGATCGCTTCTGAACTTGAGTTTTCTTATCCTTGGCTAATGAGTTCCGCCTCTTTGCCGTGGGTCTCTCTCTGCTATGACCATTCACTGATCTTACTGGGGGCTGCTTTCTGTCCACGGATTGACGACCCTTAACAGACGACCTCCTCGTCACTTCTGATGCTGGCTCTGACTTGGCTTTCTTCCCTCTTCCTGTCCCCTCTCCTTCAAGGTCTGTAAAGAGAGGCGATACACAAACAGGGATATTCAGATTAATTACCTCAATGATACTCTATCTCACTGTATCAAATGCCTAATTCCAACTTCAAGCAGAGAGAGAAATAGGGTCTTCCTCCGCAAGTTGCCTATTAATTGGGAAACTATTTCATACAGGAAAGGGAATGGATCTTCAGATTAATTCTTTCAATGAGAAATGACTTCAGAATATCAAATGTCTTAGGTCATTACACACAAATGAATAAGAGCTCTTCATTCAAGAACAAAACCAGCATAATATGCGCATGCATGTCAAAACTTAAAGTAGCCCGTTTCACAATTGCTTATCTCATAATTGTTATAGCTGGCATATTTTTGTTAGTGTTTTTTGTTTACATTAAAATACAAATCATTATATGGAAATATAGTGATGATCTTAAACTTTGAACAAACACTCTGTTGACTAGTTACATCTCAATTTTCCAGCCTTTTACTCACTGATTAAATGCATCATAGCCTACGAGTTGGAGATTGAATACAAAATATGTGAATAGAAGTGAATACATACAATAATGTCCAAGTTAGTAACATATGACGGATTAAGTTAAAAGTAAACCATCATTTTAAGGACATCATTGACATCATTCTTTCATCCCCTCATTGATCTCTTTCCCTCTCTCCTTTTATTTCTATTTCTCTCTATCGCCCTCCCTTCTATTCCATTTTCCCGCCCCTCCCTCTCCTCTCTCTCTCTCTCTCTCACAATCTCTTATTACCTGTCGTCCATCCCTCTCCTTCCCCTTTTTCTATCCCTCCCTCTTCCTCCAATTCTTTCTCTCTCTCTCTCTCTCTCTCTTTCTCTCTCTCTATCTCTCTAAACAGCTCTATTTCTTGCAGCTTAGGCATCATCAATCAATCAATGCAACACTGCAAATATTTCACTTCCTTGTCTTCTCACTACACTGCGCAGCACGCACACACACCCTCCCTCACATACACACACCACGTTGTTGAACTGATCAAACACAATACCCAGAAACCAATCAACTGTATCCCTGCCACACCACTCAAGGCAAACCAGTACACAGAGAGAATGAGAGAACGAGAGAGAGAGAGAACGAGAGACAGAGAAAGAGAGAGGGAGAGGGATAGAGAGAGAGAGAGAGAGAGAGAGAGGGAGAGAGGGAAAAATCATTATGGGTGGATGTGTTTTCAGATATTCAGTATCGCTCAATATGATTTATGGTATTCACAGGAAGATGCATTTGAAAACAACTTAGTACAAGTAGTAAAGTGAATGCTGAGTTGTTGGAATGCACATTTACATCTGGCCATATTCTTTCATTTACGGCATTTGTTGACATCTGTACAACAAAGTTACTGAATAATGAATTAGTCCTCTGAAGCTTTAATCATTAGGTCTATTGGTCTTTTTATCTTAAACCGAAGATAAATTGTAAAGTTTTGTGAAAATTGATTAAAAGATCAGAGTAGCTGAACATACCATTCGGTAGCTCATCTTCTTCAGCCCACAAAATATTTCTGAATATACAACTTATCCATCCTCCCGTCCCTCCCCTCCCCTCCCTTTTCTCTCCCTTCCCTCTCCTAACCCCCCCCCCCCCAAAACCAATTATTGCATGTTTATTAATCAGTAACAAAAATTACTCACAAAACCAAAATTTACTGATGTTGAGGCTTTTAATCTTCCCATCATAACAAGTTTGCATAAATGGAAGATGGAAGATAAGAGGATGACTTTAGATATTCTTGTTACTATGGTGACAGCAGGTTCTCATACTGAAAACGGTACGATAACATTCTGAAAGTCTGGCGATTGTGAATGTGATATCAAAGATGACAGTTTATGATATCAAAGCTGTCCCTGATATAGTTTTCAAGAAAAATGCATCCCAAATATCACTTAGTATTAAATAAGAATTCACAATATTTGTTAGATGACTACATGGTCCTGTGCCATAATTTACTGAATCCAAATCCTAAGCTCTAGGATGAAGTTCATAAAGCTCCTGTGACTGAATATTTAGAGGAGCGGAGAGGATGATGGAGGATGGGAAGATTCAAGATGTTACCATGACAATACCATGTTTCATCACCTCTTTGGGTGCGTTCCAGCCAGGAGTATTAAACAACGATGGTATTTCCTTGGTTACTCTGCGGATGATAGCAGATCATTTTACAAAAGAGGAGGGTCGGGTTACCATGGCAATAAGAAAACAAGTAGATGACTTCATCATACATACATGATGCATGCTGTTGCACACCAAGAACTTTGAAAGTGCATGTGTAGCAAGATGTCTCAAGGAATATATCGATGTTCCAAATATATCAGCATATATTTGATTAAAGCTACTTATAACATTCCTGTGGATTCATATCAAATTGTTAACGATATTGTAGTTTCAAGAATTATTGATATGTGTATGTGTATTCAATAGATTAGCGATAACTTCAAGCAAAATCATTCCAATCACATTCTTTCCCAATTAATGGAATGACTGTCAAATAAAAGAAAATCAATTGATCGCAGCAAACTCCGAAACTAGACCTACCCGTATCATCAAATAGACAAACAAATTATACAAATGAAGCATGAATCTAAAAGAAGGAAATCAATTTTGGAAGGAATCCTATCATTCAGCATCACCTCCACCGACCTATTGGAAACTACCATCACAGTGATCATGGACGGGCCTGGTGAGATGTTTTCATAGGAGAAAACATACCCTGGCCGGGTTAGAACAAAAGCATGTATGAAATTTGACACAATTGTTCAATAGGCAAGGCAAACACAATGGACCGGCTACATCAACACATGTTACGAGTCATGGACCTACAAGTGGAGGGTTTGCGTCATAACTGGAGCTAGAGCAAAGGACTGTTGAAGGCATTAAACTCTCAAAACGTCTTTCAGGGGTCTTTGTTCTTGTTTTCTTGGCCCGGTCCATCTCCTCACATCCATCCTTTCCCACTTCCTGTTCTGAAAATTACAAAGTACCAGCCTCCCAGCCAGCCAGCCAGCCGAGCTGCCTCCCTCGCTGACTGGCTGGCCTGGTTTTCTCAGTCACGAACCTCTCATGACCATGGATCGATGCAGAGTTTAAGAGGGGAGGAAGAGCAAACAATACCCTAAATCAACAAGTGATACAAAGACTAGGCTTGAGTCGGTACGGTCGATCACACCGGGACCCGACCGTTGCCGTCGGGTCCCGGTTTCGTTTTTTGAGAACCGACGCTCCGAAAAAAATAATGAAATATGTAAGAAATTGCAGTTTTGCACACCACTAAAATCATTCCACCTTGAAACTTAAGTATTTAATTGTTACCAATCATATTCTAGCTCATCCTGAATCAATCCGAACTGCTGATATAAATATGGGTTGCAAATTAAAGCAGTTCGCCCCATGGGGTTGTTGTTGCCAGCTGCTAGCTAGCTACTGTACTGGCCGGGTCTCTCGGCAGGATTAATAAATCAGGTTGAAAGAAACATTAATGTTTGAATAATAAAACGGCTTTCTAAAAAGTACTTCTTTACAACATACCGATCGAATAATTTTTAAAAGACAAAATGGATATTATTTCTTTGATTTTGAACACCGCCTGCTTCTTTTAAAAGCTGAAAATTACTTGGTAATCACAAGAAGTTTCGATACGGATAGCTGTTGCAAGGCAAGTTCAGACTAGTCTCGGAAAAATGCGCAGTGCTCCTCGTAGTTAGCTGTAATCCGTGCCAGAACGAACCCAAACAAAGACGTGATCGTAACGAGAAAAAATCATTAAAAACTATGAGAGCACAATTGGAAAGACAACTACTCAAAATTATCGTAAGCAGATACATAACTTGGAGGAATAATACAATAGTTGTCCAAGAAAAGCCACAGAAATAGTGATATTTAAGGAGTTACTATAGGTACAATCATTATCGGAATGGGCCTGCTGATATGTCCGAATTACACGTTATTTGGTTTCTAGCCTCGTGTTCTAACACGAGGCTAGAAACCAAATAACGCCCTCTACGGTAAAAAGCAGTATAACAAAGGATTCGAGTATTTGCAGCAAGCCCCTTGCGATAAAAATGTACCCAGTTACTCCTCGATTATCACAATTTCTTTGGCATTTCTTGGGCGATTATTGAATTCTTTGTCCAAGTTATTTATCTGATTATCGTAATTTTGAGCAGTAGTTGTCTTTCCAATTGTGCTCTCGTAGTTTTTAATGATTTTTTTCTCGTTACGATCACGTCTTTGTTTGGGTTCGTTCTGGCACGCATTACAGCTAACAATTAGGAGCACTGCGCATTTTTCCGAGACTAGTCTGAACTTGCCTTGCAACAGCTATCCGTATCGAAACTTCTCGTGATTACCAAGTAATTTTCAGCTTTTAAAAGAAGCATGCGGTGTTCAAAATCAAAGAAAAAATATCTATTTTGTTTTTAAAAATTATTTGATCGGTATGTTGTAAAGGAGTACTTTTTAGAAAGCCGTTTTATTATTCAAACATAATGTTTTTTGACCCGATTTATTCAACCTGCATGAATCAAAATGGCGGCTCGATCGTTGTCTTTCTATTTTTGCTCCAGTTTTTTTACTTTTAGAGGCACGATAATGGCACTAAACATCGCCAATCATGGATAAAAAATAATGTCAAATGGAAGAATATACCGATCTGTGCCGAGGTATGCATGTGTTGATTTATTTGACTGATAAAAAAGGTCACTTTTAAGAGACATACTGATGATATGCGCTTTTTATAGAGGCAAGTGACAAATCCTGCGAGCTGATTTCGGGACACCGGGTCCCGATCGGTGCAAGGCCGTCGGGACCCGGTTTATGAAAATCCCGACATGACTCAGGCCTAACAAAGACTGTGGGATAGAAATTCCAATGCATGTATCGGTGGTAATGGAGCCACGATCAATGCTCTGATTAGATAGCATGATGCTTTCTGGTTACAGGCAACATCAAAATCAGCTCTAAACTGCATTATGTATCATTCTAAATTGTCTTGAAGTTTTCCCAATTAACTGTTATCCTTCAAAATGCTAAAACCCCACTTTGCACTATCCAACAACTCTGGTTTGAAAGCTGCGTTTATCAATAATCCAATAGGCATACAAATACTTTTCTAATGTCCTCCACCATGAAATAATACAATTTTTAATATCTTTTTCTCATTCTAACATTCCCTATTTCCCCCATCTCAACTCTTACCTCCTCTTTGTCTTTTGATCACTCTTCATCTCAATTTGTCTATACTTATTGTTCACTCTATCAACCAAGCTCTCTGTGATCTTCCCTTCCCCCATCCTCTTCTCTTTCAAGTCTGACATTACTTCTTCATCTCTCTCACTCTCTATTCCTCTCTCAAGCCAACTATACATGTTCCTCTCCTCTTTATCATCTTTTCTTATTATCTCTTACAAATGCATCATCTCTCTCTCATTCTCTCTCTAGCCAACAGTCTGCTCTCCTCCTTGTCATCCGTGGAGCGTAATCTCTGGTCCCCGGCTGCCCGCATCCTGTCCCCCTATCCCAGCATCCTTTACTCATTATCTAGGGAGGAAGTGAGGTGAGTCTGACTCAGGATGATATGTCCCACCAGCAAGCACTGGGACACCAATAATCTTATCAATTTCTTTTTCTCTGTCTCTTCCTTCTCCATCAAGCAGTGCCAATCATCATCATCTTGATTCCTTGTTCATCATCCTGCTTTTTTAATGGTCTGAACTCAGTTTCTTAAAGTCATGTTTTAAAACACTTTGCAAACTTTGAAGCCTATATAATCTCTTCTACAAAGAATTTCTCAACTCATGAAGTTATAGCTTGGAATGCATTTCTCAAGACAATTTCTTTTCTTCATCTAAATTCAATGTACCCTCATCTATCTTTCTTTCTTTCTTTTGCTCCTTCTTTTTTTCCTTCCTTCTTTCTCTCTTTCTCTCTCTCGCTATCTCTATCTCTCTCTCTCTCTCTCTCTCTCTCTCTCTCTCAAATAAAAAGACAGGGGCAACTTTCAGCTTCATGAAGTCATCTGTTTAGTCCTGCTTTTACTCCCCAATTATTTTATTACTTTTAAGTAAAACATGTAGGCCAATGTGTTGCAGGAAAAAACTCTACTCAGCCCTACTGAAGCAGAAAATATTCTACACCAGTATACAACTTCCATCTCCTGTTAATTAAAGGCCTGTGCAACATTATTGCCTTTATGAACCAGTAGTAGAGGATGAATGTATCTCAAGCTTTCATTGGGACTAAGTGGGCCTATGGTCCTATCATCCTAAAGTCTTGTAGAGGTTGATCAGAGACCATGCCAGGTCAAGCTTCCATTAGGACTAACAGGGCCTAGTCCTATCATCCTACAGCCTAGCAGAGGTTGATCAGAGACCAGGTCGGGTCAAGCCTTCTTCCTGGTTCGCAATCACAGCCAGGTCACTCATGAACAGATGATAACCAACTGTTAATTTCTCATTTTCCCACAAATCCTCAACCCCATACGTACTCCATGGATGATGACTAATAACAGAACATCAGCCAAACTGTCTCCAATACACGTAGCCACAAGTCAGAACTGGCAGACATCAACGTAAAGAAGAACACTGAGCTGAGTCAAGCTCTCTCTCTTATGCTCCTGAACGATAACTGGCACTGGAAGACTAATTCTGTTTTTAAAGTTTCAAGAAAATTTAACATGCGCATAAAGAGTGTAAATGACACATGCTCTGTCAACAATCGCTCTTGTTATATCCTACATCCATTTTTTTTAAATCACTGGTTAAATTCCTTCTCTTCCACCCTGGACCCACCACTATACCTTACAATAAGCCTAACCTAAAAACAAAAATCACTAACTACCCTAACCCTCAGCCTGCTAACCCTATACATTTAACAAATTAAACCTAGAGAATATGTCAGAATCACCACTACTGCCACAATGCTTCTCCATTTCCATCCAGCTCTTCATTCATTCATTCACTGATATGATGTAGACCACTAAAGTACATTCAGCTTTAAGATAATATCAATGTTAATTCATACAATGTAGATGTCTAAGATAAGCCCTTTATTTCCTTTTTTATCCCTCTTTCAGCTATAGTATAGGCATACTTCTGTTCTCTTGTGTTGGGGGTCAGTCACTAATGCACAATGAAAAGTGACATATTTGTACTTCTTTTACCGACATGAAATAACTGTTGACAAATTTTCCAGAGATATGCACTATTTAAAACTAAATGTAGAATTATTAGTAATTATTTTGTTTGTTTATTAGTTTATGTTGTTTTTTGTTTGGGGATGATGAAGCCAGGAGAGAGCAGCTTTTTCCAAATATGTCTCAGTTTCTTTTCAAAATATCTAAGAAATATGTTCTTTAGTTAATGTCTCAAAATATCCTAAGAATGTCAATATTGATAACCATATGTTACTGCAGCATCATTTATTGAGCTTTTAATTAGGAGGAAGATGGCTGTAAAAGCCAAACAAAGGATGATCCTGTATTGCAAACATACTGGTAGGATTAGAAAAGTTGACTAAGAATAAAATCAGATATTGGGATTTGCAACTCGAGGATAAGATGGATGGCCTGGCTTTGTGCAGATCCCTCCCTCAGTCATGCTGGTTCTTCAATACAAGACAATGGATACATGCAGGAAACTGATCAACACATCCCTCATACACACACACACACACAGACACAACATTCATAAATGAGTGAAAACTTAACACATAATGAAAGAAGGAAGTCCAATTAATGGGAAGTACATCCTTAGTAAAGTTTGATCTTGATGAGGAGCTCAGCGAGAGGAGAAGTTAGGGGTATGCTGGTCAACGAAGAGAGGGGCTTACAGCCGGGCTGCCAGCATGTATCACATTGCACGCAGATGAGGGGCACCAAGAAAGGAAAATTAGTTTTTATCCTACTGCTTGCTTGCTTGCCTCGAACGTATAGACCTTGGTTATCTCAAACAGTTTTACCCCTGCCAACTCATCAGTTGAGCAACAAGTTTAAAATAGCATGAACTTAAGTGGAGCAGAGCTCTCTCCTTTCAAATTCGTGGCAGGGTCAGGCTCGCTAAAGGCTAAAGGCTAAGCATCTGAAAAACTTTATCTTTTTATATTTCAAGAAATTAATTCAAGTAAATCATTTTATGTCGATTTATAGTAAAGTATACTTTGACACAGATTCTATATGAAAATATTACTTTTATTTTCCCTACATCTCAAATTACAACCGTACATGGAATCATTTCTCTTTTTTTCAAAATGTTATATCTAAATATATTGAATTAATTTTATAGATCACAGTAATGGATTGTTTTGATCAAATCTGTTGTGAAGTTAAGAGCATTGCACAGCTTTCCTTTTCTTTCCCATAAAGTGTATGTAAAAATAATGGAACATATAGGTAATATTTAAAATCTTGAAGAAGATCATGAAAAAGTGGATCATCACTTTGGCTTGGAAAAGGTTGGAACAGGTTGGAACATAAGGCAACAATCCCTAAAAGTATTAAATGAAAGTAATGTTTAATATGGGGAAAGTAATGTTCATTTTTAATAAGCATAATAGGAATTATATTTGTACTACAATACAGGCAACACTGAATCATTCAATACACCATAACTGGTGGAGGAACTAATCTATACAATTGTTAACATCTAAGTATCTGTGATAAAATGTGGCTTTCCACCACCTTTATACATGTAACTGTTCAATTATTCAATACTTCAATTTCCATTTTCAAAAGTTGAATAGAGTGTAGTACTTATAATTACTATCAAGATAATGCAGAAGAAATTAATATATTTTGATACAATTGTAAGTGTAATGAAATCAAAAGTCAAGCAAGAGAAATGAGATGGAATACTTCCTAATCCCCAATTAATATCAAACATTTTCATCATTTAATCATTATCACAAGTTTACACAACATCCTCATATGATCGGTTCAATGATCCCATTCCAACATCAATGACGGAATCAAAGCATTGTTCTAATCTGACCAGAAACACATCAATCATCTCTGCCAGCCAGCCTCCCACTGTCCACATTTCATCCATGATTAATTATCACATCAATGAATAGTCATCATGCAAGCTGAATTAACAAGGAAACTGGATGGTTTGGAAAGTGTGAGCTCACATCTCACTTCAATGTAACCCCTTACAGAGGATGTCCGCCAGAGCTGCAATTTTCAATTTTCGGTTTCAGCTTGCAAGCATGATACGAGGGCAGGCGAGCTATACAACGTTTTATATCTACTGGTACATCTGTGCGCTAGCAGAGCCACTCCAAGCCGTTTGTTTGTTTCCCAATGCAGATCAAGGCCTCAATCTAAGTATCATTTTGAATGCATGATGATACTGATAGCTGTACTGAAATGTTGTACAAATCATGTGATTTGTGAGTCCCTGTGAGCAATGTTGTATAAAGCGGCGGGAAAAATGTAGATTCTGCCTTAGTCTAGTCGTCATCACTTGGCATCGCTGGCATAGAATCAAAGATTTGTCAGTATCCACCCCTCCCCCACAGGAACATCTTCCTACATCTGTTGAATTCTTGTGTTCTTCTTTTATCATCCTCTCCCCATCTCCTTACCATATGTCTCATCACTGGAACAACATTATTCTAACCCCTTGGAACGATATATATGTAACAGATATGTAACTATAACAAAAAGAAGACACCTAAATATCATCACATTACACTAGTAATGAATCATAGGGATACGTGGAGACCAGTTACAACTGTAGTAACCCACTATCACTAATCCACTGAGCTCAACTACAAAGTGATTTTGAATGCTATGTAACAAGAAACTAAAAGTCATCTTTGCTTCGTCTACATCCAGTTCCTGGGAGTCATATGTTTTTGCATCACATGGTGGTGCAGTGCTGGTAACAATCTAGACTATGTACACTTCTCACCTAGCTAGCTAGCTAGCTAGCTAGCTATTAAAGTATGTTTGTGAGAAAAACAATTCATCATTAATTTACAAAATCCTATCGATTAATGGTTTGCTTGTCAAACATAGAACCGGTTATTCCTCAGCTTCCTCATACATATGTGGGCCTGTATTATCTTCCAATAAATAACCCTTCAAAAAGGATGCCTCAAAAACCCTTTGACTCACAATCCAACAGCATTTGATGCAGCCTACAGCCATACGACTTCAACAATACAAAATCAACAATAACAAAATAGTAGGCTATCTATATACAATCAATGTAGATTCATACACCAATTCACGATCTTTCATGATCTTTATCCATACATATATAGAAGCAAATAAACTATGTAGGCCTATAAATTATTCACTCAACCATATAAGATTGACCACTTCAACCAAACCCATAAAAGCACTCATCATCTCTTAGTATCAACTCTAAACAACAACCAGGCCTATACTACTCAGGACTCGTTCTAAAACTTGTCATCCGCAACATCACCATTATTTTACTCTATGAAACAGAGCGCCAGGAAGCTTGGAATACGAGACTAGTCCTCTAGAGCTGAAGAGTCTGCATGAGCAGACTAAGTGAGACTTGGATGACTGTGACAAGGTGGTTCACTGGTTGTAATAGATTTATCATACTTAGTAGATGCAGTCATCTAAATATGCAGGGATAAAGTAATTGTGCAGGCATGATACCGATAGGAGGAAGTGGTAGGATGTGTATGAGGACAAAACGATCTTGGGTTGGTTGGAAACTCTCATGTATGTATTGTGTTGAACACGAGGCCTAATCATCGTCATACATCCAGCAAGGGCATTTTGCTTGGCAGGAATAGTGTAAATAGATTTCTATGGTATGATTAGTACTGGATGATGATTGTACTTTACTCTTTAGAATCATCAACATTTGAGAGTGTACAGCCAGAGTTTATACATATGGCATAGATAGCATTATAGGCAGGCCTACAACCCTCAATCATATGGTTTTCCCTGATTACAGGCAAACTGCAGTACATACTGGCAAAAATGAAAGATAACTTAAAATGATTCAAATGTTTATACGAGTTTGATTATAAACAAGAGAAGTTAAAAAGTTTCTAGAAGTTTTGTCTCCAGACGGCTCACCCTTCAATGATATTTGCATAGACTGAAACCTGTTTGGACTCCCAATGACATAGACTTTGGGTTTTGCATCATAAAATTAGCAAACCAAGAAATTCATAACATGCCTGCATAAAAGGAACATTACTTACACAGTTACAGTATTGTATTTCACAATTTAAGTTCTCAATTAATTATAATATTTGTTATACACCCACATCATTTCAAACAGAGCCCTCACACATGCATAAAACTAAAAGACCAACAAGTTGTGCTGTTCCCATCTCATTTTGCCTGGTATCATATTGGTATCCAGACCCGTCTTCCATTGATGCAGACTTGCAATCAATCTCTCTTCCGAACCTGACCTTGATAAAGTACCATGGTCTGACCTTCTTCCCCTATCCTATTATTCACTCAAACATCTCCATGGTGGAAGATGCCTTCAAGAAGAAGTTACAAGCAAGAGAAATTTGTGGTAGTTTGGAGGAAGTTTATCGTCATGACGATGAGAATGAGAGGTTTCAATCTATTGAGGTAGTCAGTTCTTGAGGTCATTATCAATCAAACTTGGACATTCCTTTATGGAGAGTATGACGGAGGTCAAAATTATTGTACAAATAAGAATTTGTAACTTGGTGATTTTCAGAAGTGTTGATTTTGCTGCATCAAGAGCATAATTAGCATGACACCAGTGGCACTCATTGATGATGAAGACAATTATGATGATGACCCTGGTGGTGGTGACGATGATGTTGTTGATGATGATAATGGTACAGAGGAGGAAAAGCAGGAGGATTTTGATAATAATGAGGGGGAGGAAGATATTTAAGGATAAATGCTGATTATGATGATGAGAAGGAGGATTAAACTGATAACAATGATCATCATCACCATCATGATAATCACGATCATCAAAAAAGACAAAGAAAAAACCCAGTAAAATTGATGATTTGAAGGAGATGCTAAAGGCAATAGTAGGAGAGACCTCTTAAAATAAAATCCATCACTTGTGTAACATTCCAAATCAATTTGTGGAACATTCCCGTTTCCTAACAACATGTGGTTAGCAATACAAATACCACCATCCATACTTAAACAGAGGATGACAAACAAAATATCAATGATGATTAATAGAAGTGCAAAAACAAAGTATGCTACATTAGTACCGGTACAATGTATAGACCCACGCAATGTGTGCAGAGGAAGTAATGATTCTCTACCATACAAATACCACTGACATAATAACACAGTCAAAAATGAAAGGGCAATTTCACAAAAATGAACAAATATCTAGATGGGTTTTTTCAAAAGTAGATGAGGGAGATCATGGATCGGTAATTTATTTGTGTGTTCAATTTCCATGAAACTTCTTTCTTTATTTTCTATTTACATATTCTCATTTCCTAGCATTCTCATATTCTGTTGTCTAACATAATCTTATTTCATGTTCTCAATTCCTACTGCAAATTATACATTTGCACTTTCACTAATCACTATCATGTTTCAATTTCCTTTATTTCTACATTCTAGCTGTAACATTGTGGTCAATCTTTGCTTTCATATTTACATTCCCTCTTTTTTCGATGTATGTTTCATATGCCTTCTCTCAGATTCATAATTTCTGTATTATATCTGACTTATATCAATCTTTTATTTTGAGAATAATTTGTAAATTTAGCCAAAATTATTTCATTGACAGTGCATTTTTCTTGTTCATTTCCATTGACTATTTCTTTTCCCGTCAAACTAAAATAATAATTCCTTATATTCTAAGTATATTCTTGATTGTTTATTCCATTATTATTTGCTAAATTGATAAATCTTACTTCTTTTCTATTTTCATCTTGGGTCGTTTGATCCCTTCTTGCGATGGAACTGACCATGGAAAACAATCAAACAATCTTTGCTCCTACTCTCAAGTCTTTTCTTTCTTGTTCATTCTGTAAATTATGTGATGACTTAATACTGATGTAATCTTCCTGTCTATTCAATTCTCATCTTATGCTCTTTGACTGTTCATTCCATCATTTGCGATGACTTCATCATCACTATACATGCCTTGTTTCTAAAATAATTTTGAAGGTCAAGGTGCTATATCTGGAATAGAAAAATTTTTCCCTCCTGTAATCCTCAACTAAAAAGTCAAGGGTAAAGTTCTACTTTGTGTAATGAATGGACAAACTTGACACGCGTATGTACCCCAACTCAGTATACGAGTATTGTTTGTAGAGCACTGCATTTAGAGACAATAACTTTATAAATGGGCCTCTATTTTCATTTGTCTTTCTGGCAAGTCATCGCATGAGAGCTTGCCAACATCTCAACTTAGCAATCGAGACACAAAATAACTTGGAAGCCTTGCATGAGCTTCGTCTTCTACACCCGATCTAAGGGAATTAAATCAGGCCAAAGCCAACAAGGTAAATTGTTTGAAGGAGTGCCTCTATGTAAAATTATACAGAGTAATAACAAGTCATCTTCTCTCGCTTCCAAACATGGAATAATACAGGCCTACGCGCCTGCCTGATAGACTCCGCAAAAAAACCCACTTGAGATGATATATTGCAATCCAACAGAAGGAAACCTGATGGAAACATAATAAATGCAATCAGCTCCACATATCTGTCCTAACTTTGCAGATAGCTATCCCATCCTGACTACATCTCTACATAATACTCTCTAACTCTTAGTATGAATGTTGTTCACTTCCTCGTTCTCAATTGGCATGCATGGTATCGCATTAACTTGGCTTTGAACTCTCTCACGCTCATATACACATAAATATCATGCCATTCACCATTTATGAAAGTCATAAGGCGATAGGCCAATATTATTTTCATGCAGATATTTTTAGTTAATACGAGTTAGATGATCTTAATGGAATACTACGATAAAAAAAACCTCATTTACAAATTAACGGATTGCACATAATCCTTTGATATTTTGTATGATTACTATCATATATTAGTTGATTCATCTCTGAATTCTGTCCTGGGCTAGAGGTTTCTGAGATCAGCTTTAGAAATGTTTAATACAATGCCACAGACACTCATGCACCAGAACAACAGTGACAGTCACTATAATACAGATGAAGTTATAGATCTATACAATACATCCAACATATGTAAGGAACTGTGGTATATTGATATCATTTCTGTTCCGTCTACTTCCTTCCCCATCGTTTTCCTTGAACACCAACCAACCATCATGACTGGTCAACAATCTTCCCATCTTACCGGATACATGCTCTCTTTTAAAGAGAGAACAATTCAACAATCACATCCATTTCATTACTCATAATTTCAATGTATGTAAATTCCTGTGGTGGCTGGCAAGCAGGAATCCACCCACATTTTTATTTTTACTCAAGGAATTTAAAGTGGAAATCGGGAAAGCAACTGATGAATTTATTAAGTCGAGTAATAAGGGTTGAGAAGTATCAAATTCTACATGGATATTAATTAAGTAATCTGGTTAAATTTCCAAATTTTCTTCCAGTCCATCAAATGGATCTTGATTTTTGTGAAAATTGGTTAATTTTGTTTTGGAGTTTGGGGGGCAACATGAAACCAATAATGTCTACCAAGTCCAATTCTAGTGATAAATAACAGATAAGGATTCATGATATTCATAAAACAATGTTTGGATATTGACTTGGGAGCACTGGAATGATCCTCATTTTGTATTGTTGCATAGTTGTTTTTTTATTTCGCAAGTACACAGGTACCAAGAACGGCATGACGCAAGCAGGTAAAAACACCCCATCTCACCAAAATCCATATTTGCCAATTGCTGCAGTCCTATTGTATGCATGCTCAATGAAACCTAACCATACCATTTAGGCAGTCATCCATGAGGTGATGTATTCAAGGTTTTGTATCCTCTCCCTCCCTCTCTCTCTCTTTCTCTACCAAACACAATCTCTTTTCCAAGTAGATGTGAGATCATGGATTGCATGATTGTTAAAGCAATGAACTTGATTTACAGATCAACTGAGGCAGAACTCTTTCGTATTTGGGAGGAGAACATAATGCAACAGGGTGTAGGATGTTTGCCATTCTTGCGAGACCTTCGATCTAGTGACAGCACAAAAGTGTTTTTCCAATTTCATAGCTGCTGCCTTATTCTGTGATTTTAAAGGTGTACGGCACACTGCTGGCATTTTTACCACTAAATAACAGCAAACAGTATCACATTTCAAAGGTGATGTAATGGATGCCTTTACTCGAGTTATCAGCAACTTAACACAAACATCAAATAGTGATAAACAGCTTTCTTTCCTCAACTTATTTTCCAATATGGGACACAATAAAATGATTACATCAAATGGAATACATAGAGTATACTAGCATAAATAATAATGCAACAGTGATGAATAATATACATGATGATAATAAATAAAGCAGAGACAATGGGACGGGAGGGGTGGAGGGGAAGACTGACAAGAAAGATGTGCTGGTAGAGACAGGCCAAATGCAAATGCTGTAAAATGTGACTATCCTCATCCTTCTCCTCTGCCGAGATATATCACAGACTACCAACATAATTATCCACTTAGTGACCTCTCAATAAAATAAGCCCAAGAGCAAACTGAACTTTGCCTGATAAAACACCATCTTATAGCCTAATTATGATGGGTGGTATGATTGCACACAGACAGAGAATGGCTAGCTGCTAACCAGCAGAAATGGAAAGATGATGATCAAATGACACGATCTAATTTCCTGGATGATGATAATGTCCAGGATGATGTGTTCTTTATTCCCAGTTTATAGCTGTCCTGTTTTCCTTTTTGTCTTTCTTTCTGGAATATCCATAAATTCACATAAAATCTGTATCTTAGCGAAGTTTGCTTTTACACTGCTAAAATCGGTGAGACACCGGAATGTGAGAAAAATTGATGATTTTTGGTTGCAGTGTAAATGCAGCTATTCTCTTATTGAGACACTTTTTCCAGGACCCTATATCTTCCGGAAGACAATTAAAACAAATTAATGACTTAATTAATGCAAACAATTGTCATCATCAAAGGCAAATCTTTGTTCACTAATGAAATGATACAGGGATAGAATGACACTGAAATGGAATCCATCCATGGTAGATTAGAGGCCAGATGACATATATTTAGTCATCAAAACACAATGGACTCTTGAGCAACTTTGTCTCTCAACTGATAAAGAACAAACTCCTTCTAGTTCTTCTTCAACATGCATTTTTTTTATTTAAATGAGACATTTAGAGTTTGTATTGTTCAAGAACTTTGGAAATACATGATTGATGATTGATCTTTGAACATCAAGGGCAGAAACGGACCAAATGATAAGGACTGATGCTTTGTACCATGATAACTTAAAACTAGTCAAAGTCACATATCAATTCATATTGTCTCTTTCCTTCATAAAACTATAATACAACTAGAGACATGCTATAGAACTTTATATACTAATGGCACATCTCTAAACCTGACTCAAAACACCAAAACAATCTCAAGTTCACACATGATTAGTAATAAAATGGGTGAGAATGTTAGATGATCATACTTGAAAATGTTTCTTTGTTTAAATAACACCCCATTAACCCATCTCTTCCTGGAACAATCATGACCCCTGTGTTGTTACCATGGTAACCAAGGAAGTGATGGAAGCTGAAGGTCAATTGACTGTTCCTTGTTTTATTCTTTAAATATGGTCAGTAGGCATGCAAAAACACAGCAGAGTGCATTGAATTGTATTCCTAGTCGTTCTTTGATGATGAAGGAGTACATTTTTTTTCTTCTGACACCATATTTATATTTTTGAGGTAAAGAGAATGGAAAGGAGGTGAGAAGGGAGGAAAGGGGGAGGAGGGAGGAAAGAGGGAAGAGGGAGAGTCACGGGAAGGAGCAGACCTCTCTCTTTGGCTAATAATAGTGTCATTCGCAAGCCTGCATTCTTGTTTCATCATCTCTATGTACAAGCATCCAAATATCAGACAGGTCTTGTATGCTGATTGCAAAACATTCTATTCTGGTCATCATTCCTGTGAAACATTCTCCAGACAAAATAATAGAGGCACCTCTTCAACCATGCATGTCCCGAGTCCTTTATATCTCTCAGTTTTTAGTACAATAAATATATGTTTTTGGTTTCTTGAAGATCCAAGTATGGTAAACTATTTTTTTGAATTTGTTATATAAAATCACAAACATTTTTTTTAAAAGATAAAACATTAAAGATTTTATTATTTTCTTATTCCAAATAAAATTCTTGTTTACAGCCACTAGCCTACATCAACACATTTGACTTCTTGAATAAATGAAAACACACAGATGTAGTTTAGCCATTTGACAATACTCTACTTTAAGGAAAAACGTAACTCCGAAGGATGTAAAGATTATCTTCTCCCCATTTTGAATTCCTTTTAATCTCATGAATAGATAGTTAGTATTGTTGCTGGAGCAGGTAGAATTCTTCATCTTCTTTCCTCCATTGTATCTCCAACCTCCATTCTCTCTTTATGGTTATACAGATTGTCATGCTTCTCTGCTCTTTGGATTCCCTATTTACATTCTCAAATCCTAACGTGGGTCAACTGGCCATTATTTCTCTTTAAAAAACGAGAGGATAACTCCAACATTATTTGGAAGTAATGCATCATTTGTGTGAGAGGAGGGGCTCTGACAGGCTGCTTGTGTTCGAGAGCAAGAGAGAGAGAGAGAGAGGGAGAGAGAGAGAAAACGAAAGAGAAAAAAAGTAGGGCTAAGTCAAAGTACACACCTCCTAACTAAACCGATGACTGCGTACACACAGAGAGTAGGAGCAATCTTCTTTGGTGGGGTCTGGCCTTATTCATCCACTCATCCATCCCATCTCTAAATGCTTAACTACTAACTCCACCGGTTCCTATTCTTCCACTTCTTTGCTTAACCCACACAACCCCACCGACAAGAGCGCATCCATTGCTTACTCATGCCTGGACCAGGACTGCGGGTAATGAGAGGATTAACGTGAGATTGTTGGCTTGGTACTGAGTGAGGCAGCTAGGAGCTAGCACACAGAATACAGCCTCGGTTCCACACAATAGGCCTCACTTGACGACAAATCAATAGTGCGATGCGGGCATGGTTGAACAGCATTTGCATGATACACAGACAGGCCTCTCCTCAAACTTTGTCAATCTAGTCTACACCAAGGCTACCTCTATTTTTACATTCTCTATCTGTCTGTCTATCCCCCTCTTTCTCTCTCTCTCTCTGCCAAAAGAGAATATTTCTTGATCATGGTACATGTAGGTGTAGCTATACAATTTTTGCCCAATTGACACTGATGAATCCTTTAATTGAAGAAATTTAAATTGATAGCATAAAAATTAGTTCTAATTTGTTCAGAAGATACTGTTTAAATGCCTCTTTGATTTTCTGTTTTCTTTAAGACCAACTTGCCATTTAGGTTGGATTTCCCTTTTCCAGGCCAGCGATATCACACTGGAAATAATTTCTTATGCAAATCAAATTTATGATTTTATGTCAGATTCCATAGCTTTGGGCATATCAAGTGGTAACATAGCCCTATTCACTTCATCTGAAAACAAAAAATGTTTTCAATAAAAAAGGAAACTTGAACTAGGATGATAGGGGAAAAGTTCTAGAAAAAAATAGGAGTGGCCATCCGTATAGATGATGGTATGTAGAGTTCTAGCACGGACCTACTCAAGTTCTAGACTTAGTCCAAGTTTCCAAATAGCATACCTCTTGACTTGACTTGAGGAGCACTGAGCTAACAACAATTACCTTACACCAAACAACAAACTCTTCCATATCTTTCTACTTCTAGCAAGCAAGAGGTCAAGGTTTATCCAAACCTCACATTGGAAAACAAGGTAGACAATAGAATGGATCACAATCACTATTGAAAAACAATTAAATCGTTGAGGAGCTTACCTCTACATAAATACTTGTGGATGAAGGACAATTTGGGGAGACAGAGAGGAAGAGTGTTGGAGTGATGAGGGGAAGAGAAGAGACGGTTCAGAAGTAGAAAAGGAAGTGATGGGAATATCTGATAAGAAAATAGAGACAGTTTAGAGTTCCATCTACAAGGTTACAAGGTTTGTCTAATGTTCAATAACATTTGTCCTTCTTTATGAACATGATAACCAATTTGGGGGACATTGAATCTATAAAGCTGCAAAACTTACAATGTCAAACGTTTTACTGTGGAATTTACAGAAAGAATTTCAATGGAAAAATACTTTTAATCTGGAACTTTACTTCAGTATTTGAAAACATGACAAATTATCTTTCACTTTTGCTTCAAATATGATGTCAAATAATAAAAATCAACTGGGATACTGACACATAATTAAACTTGAACTTGAACTTGAACCTCGTATTTGCATGTTAGCATCGTAGATGTAGACACAGTTCGACTCGGTCATGTTACACTTACAACCCAAATATCATGAAACACAGAATCCACGACGCAGAATTCAATAGTCTTTTATCTAGGTGTGAATATCATTAAACAAGTGCCGTGGTCGCGAACTCCGTTTTCAATAGATCCGCGCACCGTGAGAGGGGTCGATGGGAAAATAAGTAGAGAAGAAATTAAAAAATGAACGATGCGAAAATGGGCGTTGTCCGATCGCTCAAGTGTCGCACCGAGAGGACTAGAAGAACAGAACCGTACCCGCGCACACGCGGTATCAATGCAAGTCTCTCAAATAAGCCAGCATACAATGGACTACACAAGTAAACAGTCCAGTTTATGCGGGCAGGTATCCATCATCTGGCCGATGCAAGATGCTGATGAAAAATTACTTCCTCATATCTCCTTTTACAATAAAATGGTTAGCCGTGATGGACAATTTGCCAGAACAAACGTCTTTATTCCATAACCACATGGCGGGATCCGAGTAGAAAAGTGGAACTAACTGGAAAGAGCAATCAATTCTACGTACGTAATTTTTCTCCGGGAGTTTTCCCACTAAACCTATAAATAATCTGAAGGGCTTTCAATTCGACTTCTTATAACTTAAACACGATTTGCACAGCTTTTAAACACAGTCACTTTGAAAACGGTATTTTAACGCAATTTACGGTACGTCGAAGCATCATCATTATAGGATGAAAATTTAGGAATCATTTAATATTTTGTTTTTCCTGCGCACTTATTAAAGCTATATGTAATGAGAGAACTGATGGGTCATTTGCATCGAGATATCCTTGGATTTTTGTCTATTACAGGGACCACTGTACGGAAAATTTACATTCTTAAAAACATCATCATCACATATGAGACCCGGTTTGTTTCAGAGTCCTAATTAATTCACAAAACGCGTAGATCGTCACGACACGCAGTCTAATTTACACTTCCCCAATTCAAACTTCCTCCTTCCTTTCAAAAAGACTTCTCTCTGCCTCTATACACAATTACCAGCATATAAATTGTAGGCCTACATAACGTTTTCAATAGATACGGGCAAACGGTACAATAGGGTGTAAAGATTAGGATGGCCTTTATAGGCCTACAATAAGTTGTCTTCCCTACAAAACAATGTAGAAAGAACCGTGGAGTTTTATCAGACGATGATGGAAATTGAACATCTTCGATATTCAGACAAGACGGAAAGCGGAGGTTATAATAACATTTAGAACTCGTCAAGTCGATACCATATTCAACAAATTGGGCATCAGGAAAAAACAACACATATTTATCATCTCTCAGTGTTTGATCAGATATCATCACTCACAGATTACATGCATACTTGTACCCACAAATAACAATAATGGCCCCGAATTACAAACTCACTCCCACGAATTTTGTCACAGTTGCTTGCGTTCCAATGCACAATCTCTAAAAAAATAAAAAGAACTTCGGGAGGGAAAAAAAACTTGGGATGCGCCTCGTTGCAAGCTTCCAAACAATCTCTCACACGAAATAACATCATACGGAGAACCAACTATCACATACAACATCATCCTCAGAATCAACATCTGAACAATTATCATTAGTACTTTAAAGAGAAGTTAGTGAGTCGAAAGAGTAAAAGTAGATGGAGGAACTCAAAACTTACCATCGGAGAGTCGGGCAGGAGCGCGTTGCTTGCGCCTTGACATGATGCGAGAATAGTTTCACAGCAGCATTGCAGATAGAGGATGCGGTTTTTGCTCACAGCGATAGTCTAGCTGGCATACACACACACAATGAACATTACACACACACACCCTATACATTACAAACACAACCTCCGCCTCCTAATAACACGTCGTACACAGTACACACACACATTGTCACTCATGAATAATTCATCAAGCTGATGTCTCGCTCCTCTTCTCGATCTCCTACATGTGGTTTGTGCGGAGCCAGCCAGCACACACGATAAAAGGAGGATACGAGTTTTTATCTTGTACTTCGCTCCGGTGGCGCGCGGGATTTTTTTTCTGTAGAAGTTTGTGCACTCTTTACTTTGAATAGTGTTTGGCGACTAGAAAATAAAAACTAAATAAGGACTGCTGAGGATTATCATGTGATGCCGCGGAGAGAACTTTACTCTTGTTGTCATGCGGATTGGAAGTTGAACTCAGAATGGGTAGTGAAGCGCGAGCTATCGATGTGCAAATATGCAAGGGTTATGTCTACTCAGTAACTAATACGGCTCACTGAGATATTCTTATTGCTATATTGTACGTCGTCATCTAGATCCATAGACTTCTACTCTTTGCACACAACTGTATTGCCATCCGATGGTACTGTAATGTACATCACTAGACGATGGGAATGAATGCCACAGCGAGAAAACTCAAATACTTTTGCAGAAATTGCTAGTAGGCCTACTGGTATAACAAGATGATGCAAGTTCACGAAAAGGCCGCGTAACCATAGTGACCGGGACGACTTCTGACCCATCTCGTTCCCTCCTCCACTATCCCATTCCAAGATGAGATGCCAAAATTTGCTCCACATATTGATACAGTGAAGGATACCGAATGCAGACGGTTTATGCAATAATGATGTTCTAGCAAAAAATGCTGGAACTTAAATTCATGCTCAAACTTTATAATGTATCAGATTTTTGTTATTATACCATCGTTTACTATTCACCCTCGAAAACAGAATGATAGGAACATATTCTGCCTTATGGTATTTCCCACCACTTGTCTCAAGCCCGGGATCATCACATTAATTTTGTCTAAATGATGATGGTATATTGCAAGTGTAGCATTGCGGATCTCGATCTATAAGTATTCGATTGCTTTTGTGTTGTTATCCATATTCCCTATAGACAGCAGGTTTTCATTGATACGTAACAGGGAACATAGTTGAGCTTATTATCTACATGATCAGGCTTAGACATGATTGTATACAAATGGATTATTTCATGAGCCAATGGTTGACTGCGTCAAAACGCTTTAAACAAATTTTACTTTAAAAAATGAGACGTTGAAATGGTAGAAAATACTATTTCATTCGTCTTGATAATGAGATAACGTGGTAGGCTACCAATGATTGGTTTTAACCAGATTTGCAACCAACAATTGGAATTTAAGCTACATAATGTTTGCAGCTTGTTCTTATATTTTAAACTAGCTGAAAATGTACTTTGATTCCTGTAAAGCCCTTACCTACTCAATTTTTCAAGACCGCAATTATTATTATGACATGCAAGCAGCTGATTGATATATACATCTCAAAATATTCCACCATCTCTAATCTTGAAAGAGATGCAGTGCAGATTGTGGTGGTGTGTGTTATAGGAGGGTGTGTCGGAAAGAAAATCATCCTGCGCATGCGTTTGATCTTTCTTTTGCTGGTATATTGGAACAGATGTTGAGAGGAAAGAGACTGTTGGTATCACTGGTGAGCTTGGTTCCCAGAATACTCCTATTGGAAGATGGTGTATAATTGTGTGCTTCAGACAGATGATGCAAAATGTGTGAATATTTTATGGCTGTATAATGTAAGGAAAGCTAAAGAGAGGAGGAGGGGATGGGGAAAAGGGTAGTGATGGTTTGTGTTTGCAGTATTCATTTTTCTTGTGCAAAAACGGTTTAAATATCAGCTAAACTTACCATCAACCTTACTTATCGTGAAGTTAATGGTCCATGGTCATTTTAGTGACAAAAAATACATTTTGTGCATATAACTATGATTCCTTAGAGTACAATATTTTATTGTTCCATAAGGTAAACATGATTATACCCATAAATTAATACACCTTTTTGAGATTCTGATATTACAAATCATCTGACCCTCTTCCCCACTCTCTATTCCCATGCATTTGCCACCCCAACCCTAATCTCTCTCTCTCTTTTTTTTCCTTCTCCCTCTCTCTCTCTCTCTCCCTCTCTCACTCTCTCTCTCCCCCTCTTTCCCTCTCTTTCTCTCTCTCTCTTCCTCTCTATCAATCTATCAATTTATCTATCTCTCTCCATCTAATTCACTTTTACCCTCTGTCTCTCACTGAATAAATATATAAACGAGATGCGGGCAGGTTTTTCATGTTCTGATGTAAAACCCGATGGAAAATATGAATAAATACTATATAACATTTCTCTAGCACCGACTGAAAATGAGCAGGACCTATGAGATGATAATACCAGCAAACATATTTTCTATCTAAATGGAATACAAAATCGCGTTAATGTAGAGACTTACAAAATAAACTAAATGGCTACATGAAAGGAAAACATAAATTATGATAATACCGGAAAGTCTAAGAACAGAATCGGATTGTTTAATTAGGTTTGTTCGGAAATATTAAAAATCGCAGCTACACTCTGACGCATCTTGAGATTTAAATCATGTGTAAAATATATTATTGTTATAGTAGATTTAATAAAGCTAGGAGAATATAAAATGATTATCATTATCATTTTGAGCAGAATATTAACTGTATATAAGTATAGTTCTTATATCTTTACTTATACCATTGAAGAAAGTGATCCGAATATTTTGGCACTTTGAATGAACGAATTTGTAATCAATAAATTTCTTATAATCATCTTAGTTTCTGCCTCGCCTTAATTCCATGCACATAATACGAGCTCTTCTCATCTTTGGTTATTGTGATTATTGTCTGGGCTAAATTGATTGCAAATTTGGTATCGTAACTTGGGCTTCATTTAAATATAGGCCTATTATACTTTGAATTTGATTTTCTTTAGTTCTTATCGGGGATTATTTTCATGTCAAGTTATCACCATGCACGTACAGCGAAAGTCACATCATATTCTCATCACCTTGCTCTACCTCTCATACACAAATATTCATGTTTCATCTAATTATTCTGTGACCTATTTCACATACCTGCATGTCCTGGACCTCTTCCCCCTTTGTATTCTCCCTCCCTTCCTTCTCTCTCTCTCTCTCTCTCTCAATCTTTCTCTCTCTCTCTCTATCTCTCTCTCTCCTCTCTCTCTCTCCCTCTCTCCTCTCTCTCTCTGTCTCTGTCTCTACCTCTCTGTCTATTATCTTTCTAATCACCCATCTCTACCTCTCATACACAAATATTCATGTTTCATCTAATTATTTTGTGACCTATTTCATAAACCTGCATGTCCTGGACCCCTTCCCCCTTTGTATTCTCCCTCCCTTCCTTCTCTCTCTCTCTCTCTCTCTCTGTCTCTGTCAGTCTCTCCCTCTCTGTCTCTGTATCTATCTCTTTCTCCCTCCCCCTCTTCTTTCTCCCCTCTCCCCCCCCCCCCCCTCTCCCCCCCCCCTTTCTCTCTCTCTCTCTCTCTCTCTCTCATTCCATGAACCCTCAACACATCGTGGCGTCGCATCACCTGTTGCCACTCCGCTTCCTGCTGTTGCCGTTGCCATGCCAACGATGACTTGCTCCATTCCTCGTTTCCAAGCCCTTGTGTGTGCTCGAGAAAAAGAAGAAAAAAAAGTAGCAGATCAGTACTGTTCTATTAACCAACTCCGACAGAAAATACCGGCCTGGTTTACGATGATCGCTCAATGACCCACGAATACAATAGCCGCACCCCGACCATTGTGTTCTTGCCGATAAAACCTGGTATTTAAAAATGTCTCCTCCACACCTGACTAACCACCGACCAAAGACATGAGCACTGCTGGCTTGATGCAGACGGGATGTACAATGGCATTCTCCTCGGTAAGAGAGGAGGGGCGGCGGAAAGGGCTAGTTATCTTCAAAGAGTATTATGAAGGGGATAATTAAGAACGCTAAGATCATTAGTTGTCTCCGATGGTTAAAACACACAGCTGAAGACAGACTGTGTGTGAATTGTGGTTTAAGATCCGATGAAAGACAGGAAGAACGTTAATGATGGATGATAGTCGTGTAAATAGGGAGGAGTTAGCTGATATAAGAGGGAGATACTAACCAAGAGGGACATGTATTGTCTAGGTGGATAGGAGCTAGTGGCGTATCCAGTATAGACTAAATCCGTCGTAGACCCCTTCCCCGTTTGAAGCAGTTTATAATACGTTCCTAGAAAGGACGTGGTGTCTGAAATAATATCAATGACCCTACATATACATTCCTTTTTAATAAAGGAATTTGCAAATAGGTGTTAAGACAGGGATGAGAGGGCATGGCCGCATTCAGAATTGTCAAAAAGGGTAGGGATGGAAGTAAACAAGAATGTTGAAAAAGTCCATCATCCTGGGGAAGTCAAAAAAGCTTTACGAGTCGTGAATCCAGCATTCCATTCCCCTATTTTATTTTTGCCCCCGAAATATGATTTTCTAAATACGCCATTCCCCTTTTAATTTTCTTCAAGGGGCTTTACCGTTCATCCCCCCCCCCCCAAAAAAAAAAATCGAATTATAGTGTAGAGAGTGGTTGAGCTCAAACGATGAATATCAGGAAGGGAATATGTTATATATACCGCCGAAACGCACATTAGGCAAATATATAAATGTAAATAAGAGACATCTCGCGGAAGACGTATAAATAGGGAAAAGAGAAGAAGAACAAAATTGGTCGTTGAAAATACAAAAGAATTCAATTAAATTAGAATCCGAGCTATGGTCCTCCATGATATATTTTAACAACAAGGCCCATGCATGCATGTTGATCCTATTTTCCTATGTTTGGTCCGATGTATCCAAACATACAAGCACCTATAAACCTAACCCTAAACAAACATGCTAATGGGTCATTATAATTAGACGAAAGTCAGTGGGACTACAAGCTAAAAATGAATGGCCAAAAAATAAAACATGATCCAAACCCTAATAAATAAGGCCAAAAGGCCATTACTATGTTACCAAAGAGCTTAATCCTAATACCTCCTTTATATAACTATATCTCAGAGATGCTCACCGACTCTCCCAAGCATTAGTCTAGAAATTGTCAAATATTCGTCTCGAAAAACCAATAATCACATAACGTGACATAAAGTTGTAAAACCTCTCATAATGGGCTTGTTTTTAACTTTTGTAAAATATAAAAAATTAAATTAAAATGGATCTTTTATCTAGATAAATGACATGGATTCGATGATATAATTTTCGAAACCACTCCATGGAGTATATAAACATTTTTTTTAATTTAATTTATTAAATCTCTTTCCTGGGTATGGAGTGGCAAATGTAGATTAATGCCTTGCCAAGGAGCCAGGCGCTATGATGATTGAAATGATGCCTTCTCTTTATATACACACTTTATTGTTTTAGTTAAAGGAAGAAGGGATTTACCCGTTGGATATTAAAAGCATGATCGTAATACCATATCATTATCTTTGAGATGCACTGACCTTTAAAAAAGAAAGAAAGACAGAAACGAAAGGTTAGAGAGTTTGGAACCAGTGGAGAAGGCATCGAATAACAAGCTAATTGGTAGATGGTCTGGTAGGATGCGATAGCAATCACCTCTCCTCCACGTGTTGGACCCGAAACAAAGGAAGTTGAGCCGAGAGGAGGATAACCGTGGAAAAGAGCAACCGGAAATCACGCACCTACCAGTCTTGTTTATGGATATCACAAACTTCCTGCATCCATCAAAGAATGAAACTCATTCAGCCGGATTGCTGTGGATATAGAAGGAAATAAACGCTCCTCTATTGTATATCAGTATTGTCTCAAAGTTCTTACTCTATCTGAATCATTTTTTATTATTTTAACGAAACCAATTCATTGTTAACGATTAAATGCATGTTTGTAATCGCAAAGATGGGGATTCTTATCGTCGTGTAATATACACCCTCAAAATCAAACGTTATTTGCAAACCTTTAACCAGAATTTTGGTTAAATAACAGACTGAAGTGATTAGTTGTAGATTCAATAGGTTGTAGTTGAGCCAAGCACATTATTTCGATATGTAGATTAGTAGCAAATCCCTATTTGTTAATGTATCCTAAAACAGTTATCACTATGACCTATATTTTAGTCTTCTAATGAGTAATTGATTGTGATAGCTGAACATAGGCATAGTATAAGCAGATCTTTCAACAACTTTTTAACGGTATTTGAATACATAGATTTGCACCTAGATGTTGCTTTATACCATAACACCATGGAGATAGTTACAAACCGTGGTAATGTTGGAACGACGTAAATATTTTAGCTCCCACTCGCCACATCATGATTAAGATCCGTTACATTGACCTTTCCAACTACCATTGTTTTATCATCTCCGTTTATAACCTATTCTTACTCCATTTTTGCGAGGAACACGGATGCGGCGATGCCAACTTTAAAGCTGTTTCAAATTTTAATTCCAAAATTTTCTTCTCTAAATGATGTTTCGTTAGCTTTTTACTCTTTGTATGTTTATGTTTATTTCATTTTCAGGAACATAGAAGAGTATAAAAACAACAAAGAATACCAATAAAAACAATCATCAATACAATGACAAGAGAATAAAATGTACATAATTACATAAAAACTCTTATAATGGAAGACGAAAAGTTCCGGTCTGTAAACAAAGCTATATTCTTCATTACTTTGTTCATATTCGTCTTTCTTCTCCTGCCTCATCGGAAAATTCGCTTATTCTTTGTATCGACTTATATTCCTTTTTTCCCTCTTTGATTTCATCTTTATGAATTTTCGTCTCCATTTTCCTCTTCTTCCCCCTTGTAGAAACACCCTTGTTAAAGGTAATACAAAGTTTTGGGAAATTTTGAAAATTGGGTGGATAGTGAATCTTTACAATTTTGATAGATTTGGATGCCCCTGTGGATGTATTATAAGCACTACAAAAATTAGCCCCCAAAACACTTCTGTTTTCGAGAAAAATTGAATATAAAAATTTACCGGTGCTCCCGGTAAATCTTGATAAATTTCAAATAGCGCCTATGGCCGTACACTGGTAGCTGCGACCATGAAAATCTCAGAATATGTAGTTGGGATGTATAAATTCCAAACGGAAATAGCTAATCGGTCGATTTTAGTCAAGAAACATTGTTTCGTAGCTAAATTAATATATTGACCTTGAGAGGGAGCTATACAACATAAAGAGTTTATTATTTATAATTTCATAACTTTAGACTCGATTTCAACCGCGACAACGATCAATGTATATTGTAGGAACGCATATGCTTCCAATATGTTAATTTGAACCAAATTCATGACCCCATACCAAAACTTTGTAATACCTTTAAAGGTTACGCTGAGACTTTTCACACCTTTTTTTTGCAGGACTAGAGTCTCAATGCTTTATGTTTTAGGCCTACTTTGATATCATTTTAATTATTGATTTGCATTCAGAACATGACCCACAACCAAGCAATGACATACTGTTTCAAAATTATCATCTTGATCATTATCATCGTCATATTCAACATAATCGTATAAAGTTCATCATCATCATCATCACCACCACCACCACCACCATCATCATCATCATCATCATCATCATCATCACAACCACCATCATCATCATCATCATCGTCATCTTCACCATCTTCATCATCATCATCATCATCATCATCATCACCACCACCACCACCACCATCAAAGAGGATACAAAACTCTGGATACATGCTATTTTTTGTTCTTCAATCACGTTCGTGGTTCTCGTCCTTTGGTAAATTAGCCGAATTTCATTTCTTTATTTAAAGCCTGTCTACACTATTTTGGCCAGGAGGGATTAGACCTCCCTGCATGGTCACTGAGAGGTGGTTATCTCATCAAATCAGCTCTCAATTAACATAAGAAAAAGGGGACCATGGGGGACCAACGGGTGCCGCTTAGGCATTGTCTGCTATATAGAGGGCGCAAGTAGCTAGAAGTATAGTGCAGTCCCGCTTAATGAAAAAACAAATCAGAATGAACTACTTTCATGATTTCGTCGTGACAATTTAATAACAGGGGCAATCCAACTACTTAGTATTGTTCTCCTGCCACTCGTGTAATTTGGTGAAAGGTTCACATAAACGAAATTTAATACGACCCCCCCCCCTCGCATTTATTCGACCTGATCCATCCTTGGCCTGTTTAGTCCTACAGCCTACAGGGTCGCAACGCTCTAATAATTAAGAGAGAACGAAAGAGACACGGGAAGACAATGAGAGAGCATATTTTAAAGCCATAATTATAAAGATAGAGAAAGAGAAAAAAGAAAAAAGCGAAAGAAAAAGACAAATAAATCACACAATGAAAGACAAAGAGAGTAAATCAAATCGATAAAGAAGAAAAGAAATAACGAATGTTATAATGAACTATCACCGAAATAGATAAACGATAATTTTCATAAAAATGATTAAAAAAGATTATACTTATAATAATAATACTAATGATAAAAACAATAGTAATGATAATAATAATAATGATGATAATAATAATAATAATAACAATAATAATAATAATAACGATAATAACAATAATAATAACAAAAATAATAATAACAATAATAATGATAACAATAAATTACTAATTACATATAGATAGATAGGTTAATTAATAAATAACAAATCCTCATCGATAATTAATGACAATAATTACTATTTAATCATTTTTTTGTCCCTATATAAAGTGTGATATTATAGGCCATACAATGTATTGATTCATCAGAGAGTGTTGCTTGATCAATGTCATTAACTTAATTAGTCAAGAAACCAACGATTTTTTTTGACTGAGAGGCTTGAGAGCTCCGAAACGTTGAACGGGGTTTGATAGAGGAGAGTTGTCCTTGATAATGATAATTATTCTGACCATATACTTTCAGCCTATCAGCGAGAGAGGATTTGGGAGACGTACAGATAAATGTGCAGAGAGAGAACAAAGAGGGCGCCTACGACTATTCTAATAGAAACGACTCTGACTCACTGATCTCTACCCAATTGGGTAGAGATCAGTGCTCTGACTGCACCGTTCATATTTGGCCAATGACTGTCGAAAGATATTGTAATGGTCATTGGCGTATTAGTTTCAGTTCAAATTAATTATAACGGTTTGTTCGGCCCTACCACCCCTACTGGTATTAAATGGTTGTTGTACCTGATTGCGTTTGCGCGCCCAAATACTCACAATTTTAATGCAGCATCTACGTTGGTAGGCCTATTATTTTCCATTTTCAAAATTATTTCAAAATGTGTTGGTTATTTCCCCCATGCCAAGAAAAACTACAAAACCAGTTTTGAATAGTCACAGTAGACCAACTACATGTATTACCATTCAGTACAAGGGTACCTAGCAAGAAATAACAGTATGGAATTGTTACAGCTACACTTTTTCTAACTGAATTGAATATTTTGTCTTTTTCTTTATTCATTGGTGCTACTTAAGTGTTTCCTGTGTAGGTTGTGACATAATCATGATAATCCTTTTGAATTGTCTTTTTATTTTGAAGAACATTCGGGAAAACATTTTTACACTTTTATCATGCCATGAAAAACAATATATTGTGACTTTCATTTAAAAAATAACCATAACAGTGGAGATGTCCAGCCTTGCAGAGAAATAGGCTTACACTTGAACATAAAAGATTGACACAAATTAACACTGGGCAGTTATCGTCTAATCTTTTTTTTTTAATCCCTGTTCAATTCTAAAAGCGACTTTCCGAAAATTTCACAGATATAGGACATACATGAAATATTTATAATTCCTGCAAAGCTCTACAGAATTGATGTTAGCTGCAAAAGGGACATAGAACCTTTAAAGTACGAATAAATGGTTTAACACCCTTCTGACTCCAAACAGATTTGTTAAACTTTAGGGGTGTGGCTGGGGTGCTCGCTTATTGGGCGTGGTCCATATACACAGTGCCTTCTTCCTATTATTCGCCTTGCAAAGTTTTTCATTATTCCAGTTTGTTTTCTCGGGTTGAATTTCTAAAAGTGTTTTCTATTCTCCATCTGCAATACATTAATTATTTCCATATCTATTCTTCTTTGAAAAAATGAAGCATGAAATTCGCAGTGGGCGGCTCTTCTTTTTTTTTAGCGATCGAGCGATGAGATCATCATCAAGAGCGAGTAGAGTTCAAAGGTTAACCGGCGCCGTGTACACTTTTCTAGAACGGGAGTTACTCAGAAAGACTGTAACCAAGCACAATGGCGGTTTACGAAACTCTCCTATTGTAAGTTATTACGTATTTTTATTGAAATGATTGTTTTTGATATCGTATTAAATGATTATCAAATATTCGGTGAACATCTGAATGTTTATGATACTAATTTGTTGAAACCTTTTGTCATTGTAGTCCCACGAAATAAAATCGGTGTATGCTACCTTTATGTCCTCCCTTGCCTTGAATATTGACCAGTGTGCATTCTTCATAGGACTAGGAGCATTAGCTTTTTTTATTAGGTATAGAGTAAAGGAGGGGGTTTTCGACCACTTAAGACGAAATCCTTTTTTGGGGACTCTTTGCTTTCTATTTATAATCATTTCTTGTTTAAATCATGAAGCAAATATTATTTAAACAAAAAAAGAATCCCAGAAAAAAAATCATGAATTGCCATGATAATATTCGTTTCAATGTTCACTGTTTCGGAGGCAGTTATCGACATAGCGAGCCAGTTTTTCGACTGCATGTACAAAGTCAATAGAAAGCGCGCGTTTTCGCGCTGATCTATAGCGCTAGCAGGCGGAGCAGGTATCCCACGCCATAGCTCCCCGGTGCTCGCCATGTCGAAAACTAGCACTGCGTTGATCGGAAATTGGAATCTGAATTAGACAGAGATACTTTTGAGCTTGCGACTCGCACAAAATTGGGCTCTAAATCTGAAAAATACTTGAAATAAAGCTCATTTTATGGTACCCATTTCTTACAGACACGCGTAAGATACTCAATTTTTCAGATTCGGGTAGCGGGACGGCCGATTACATCGCTAAAATGTGATATTTAAGGATATATTTTCCATTGCAAATGTGGTTCTTCAGTGACTCTGGCATGGTATGGTATGTGTGGGATATGTGATATGCTATTATGCGATGTATTTTAAAGGGATTTTACCATTCATCCAACCAATCGGCCGAAAACTGGAGATGGTCGATTACCCCCTCTTTTACTCTACTTTGATTTAGCAAGAAATGTTGAGACACCCTCTATTGATTCTCAACATTTTCTAACTCCACTGTTCAAACCTCACCAGTTCATTAAAAATCGGCACTTTAGTGATAATTGATGACACCTAAATAGCAGTAAAAACAATCAATTCAACTCACCAATATTTGAAAAAATATTATCTATCAACAATCCTGGCGAATCGTTTCCTGCATATCTACAAAACAAAACGACAAAATTTGTGTACATCAAGTTTAAACAAAGATTCAGCATGCGTGGCGACTTCGAAATACACACAATGAATGTATCTAGATTTGACTGAGATTTTTGGTAGCACCTTCTCTGAACATTACAGATGTCCAAACCCTAGTTCAAAATTTTTCTTCCGAAACTGTCAATCTATTTATACTCTGATAATTACTTGCATACATTTGTCAAAGAGATGTTTTGTATGATTGGAGCAAGAAACGGTACAAGAAATGTTCTTCTTGATAAATCTTTTCCCTGTCATTTAGTTGTTGTTATTGTAGTGTTTTTCTCTGTGTCTTTATCTTCATCTTTTTCTATCTCTCTCCTCATTTGCACACAGACATACCCAGGATGATAAATTCTACATCGAAGCAAGGGATCCTGGAACGAAGGAGGTTCTCGTCATTGATAGACTCAGCCAGGAGATCATTCTTGAAGGTAACAGTTCACACCTCTGATGTGATGACTTTTTAATTTTCATCTTCCATTGTCCAACATCCTTCAGTGTGCCTTTTTTTTTTTTTTTTTGGTTAAAATAAATCTTTATTCAGATAAAAAAATTAGATGGATAACATCATACATAAATATTTATAACAAGCACTTAATCACACGTTTAAATGAGATCAAATCATTTATCTGTATTTACCCAAAAGCAGTGTTGAAATCCTTCAGTGTGCATAATTATTTCTGATTAATAGTACATTCACAGAACATTACAGTTTATTGAGATAAGAATTTATCTTACTAATTGCTTTTATATCTTTGGCAGTAATTAGTGTGATTTGTGAGAACAAGAAGGCAAACTACATTAAGAGGATAAAAATAGTACACTAGAAACATTTCCTAGTGCCTTCTCACACCAGGTATTTATGTCACAATTGACTGTATATTGATCATTGTCCTTGTTTTTGTCTTTTAGAAAATGGACTTGGCATCCCACCAGGAACAAGTAAGCCCATATGTGGTATTATGGGCATTATCAAACTGGTGAGAGGTAAGCAATGCGATTACTTTCAGCCCCACCATATTTCATATCTATTCCACTTTTTTTTCTTCTTCCCAGATTCAATTTAGAACCATTTAAGAATATTTTGTGACTACTCAATGAGCTATGGAGAGAAAGATGTCGCATTTATCTCTGCGAGACAAAATCAATCACAAAGTCATATGCCAGAAAACAAAGGTTAAAGACATCATGAAGAAGTCAGAGAATCATAGTGGAGATGGGCTGGGCATGTAGTAAGACTTCAGGACAATAGATGGACAAATTAACAGAATGGCA
This sequence comes from Strongylocentrotus droebachiensis, assembly GCA_035222895.1. Lineage (NCBI taxonomy): Eukaryota > Metazoa > Echinodermata > Echinoidea > Camarodonta > Strongylocentrotidae > Strongylocentrotus > Strongylocentrotus droebachiensis. The sequence continues at coordinate 184,772 of JAVYIG010002572.1, forward strand.
ACCAAGGATGGGAAAGAGAAGAAGAGGAAGGCAGAAGAGAAGATGGAGAGATGACCTAACATCATACATGGGAACGGCTGCTTGGACTAGGATAGCTAGAGACAGAAGAGAATGGAAATGTTATGAGGAGGGCTTTGTCCAATGTCTGGATGAACTATAGCCTGATAGATAGATGGAAGAATATTTACAGATTTATCTTTTATTCATGTGAAAATTTTTGTCATGACAGTTGTGTAGCTTTCATCCAAAGCTAGGTGACATTCTATTGAATAGAATAATTCAGGTCTGCATATTATTAATCAAATAGTCCATCAAAGTATCGATATTAATGCTATTTACAATGCAACTATTTCTTTTTCCTGTAGGGTCATATCTGGTGGTAATAACCAAGAAAACAAAGGTAGGAGAGATCAATGGCCAACTCATCTGGAAGGTGGCTGGAACTGAGACTATACCCTACAAAAGAACTGATCTGCATCTCACTGAAGAACAGGTAAAGACTGCTTAATCAAAGACTAAGAAGTGGAAATTTTCCTTGTAACACACTAGCAAAAAAAAAACTGATTGCATGGTGCCTAGTGCAAATTGAAAACTAGAACGAATGATTGTGTGTTTGTAAAGCCTGTAAGGTTTACTGAATAGTTACACTATGTATAGTATTTCAAAGAAATAAAAGCAGACAAAAGAGCTGATGAGTCCCAGAAAGAAACCTAAGATCCATCAGCTTAAATGCTTCATGACTGTTTGATCTGTATGCTCCAGTCATTTTCAAGAAAATATCTAGAAACTGTTCTGGCCAGTGAAGGCTTTTTATCGTCCTTATGAAGATCTGTTGTGGAGACGACCCACTTATTGTTGGCTATCCAATGGAAAATGCTTATATTACTAATTTTGCAGATTTGCTATATTTTATCATGCTCTTTTTGTCCCTGCTAGGTCTATGGACTCTCATCTATGATCTGCCGTTGTGCTAAAATGATTATTTTCAACTTAAAGCCCCGCTGTACTACTTGTAGCTACTTGCTCCCTCTATATAGAAAACTTCCCCAATCGGTGCCTCTTGGTCCCCCATGATCCTCTTTTTCTTATGTTAATTGAGAGCTGAGTTGATGAGTTAGCCACCTGTCCGTGACCTCGCTGGGTGGTCTAATCACTTCTGGCTGAACTAGTACAGATGGCCTTTAACTTATTTTGCATTTGTTCTTTTAACAGAAAGAAGATAACAAGGTGTATGAATCCATGGTGCAGTATGCTTTGGAGAACAACACTTACTATTTCTCAACGACCTTTGACCTCACGCATTCACTACAAAGGTTATATAATACCAGTCCAGAGTTCTTACAGATGCCTCTATTTGAGAGGGTAAGTATGTCACATCTCAAGTAAGAATTACTCATGGGACATCATTTGGGTATTTTACATAAAGGTACTATGTCCCATTTGCAGGCCAAAAAAATGAAAAGGTTAAATTCCAATGACATTTGAAAGATAATACTAATTTAGAACTTCCCTTAAAAAGTTGGGGCTTGAAAATGTCTTCAAGTGGGAAAATAATGACTATTAGTTGTCAAATCGACTTATGATCTATTGAGCCAATAAGTAATAGTCTTGATTTTCAGACCATGGTACTGAATAGTCATACGTTTTATGCTGCGCAAAGATTCAATCAGTTTAATTTTGGCCATCACAAGAAGTGGGTTATTGATGTAGACAAATGCTCATGTACCCTTTTCAGCTCATTTTATGTATGTTAATACCAAAGAAGAAAAAAAGCCAGTCAGTAACTCAATGTGTCTGACGGTGAAGTCTAGCAAGTAAATGGGTTTCCTTGCATAATTTGAATATTAGGACACTGCTAACGTTTAAATTTCACAGATAGGAGATAAATGACATATCCATAATTCCTGCAAAGTTCCACAGAATTTGAGGTTGGCTGCAAAAGGGACAAAATAATCAAATATCATGATGTAAGAGGAAGTATCTGTTTGTCCATTAATGGCAAGATAATGACAGTCCAAGTTGAAAATGTGATACTAAACTAATGTCATATTGATTGAAAACCAATAGAATTGCAGCAATATCTCATCAAGAGGGTAAATTTACCTTAAATCATATTTTAGAGTGGAATTCAATCTAATTTTATTGCAAGGGTTATCATCAAATGGCATACTAATTGATACCGTAAATCTATGTATGTAAGGCGCACCTGTGTATAAGGCGCACCCCTATTTTGAAGACTAAAAAAATAAATACAAAATAAATAAATCAGGAAAAAAAAAATTGGGAAAAAAAATATCAGGGAAAAAAAAAATCTGTCTAACAAAATCTAAAAACAATAATTATCGGCAAGGTTTTGTTAAACGTTTAGCCCAAAAAACGTAATGACTCAGGCTTATCGAAAACCACTAAAAAGTAGCATTTTGAGGAGTCAAAATATTCTGTACCTGTGTATAAGGCGCACCCTCGATTTTTGTAAAAGTGCGCCTTATACACAGAGATTTATGGTATATGTTATTAATGCTATAGATTTCTGTTGAGGCTCAGGTATAATCATTTAACTCAATCACTGGCAAATTAAATCACAAAATATAGATGGTGTTTTAATAATTATTTCAGATATGTAGCAATGCATTTTCATCTATATCTCATTTAGATGAGTGTGTTATGATTATCAAGTAATTTTGTTTGTTTTCTAGGCTGATCAGAGGTATGTTTGGAATGGCCACATGCTTAGAGAGTTCACAGCACAACCGGAGGTAGGTTGAGTACAAAGTTTAGTGGATCTGCTCATCTTGTACTGCTGAAATATTGTGATTGAAGTAATATAAATATTGTATTATAGTTATTATTATTATTATTATTATGATTATTATTAGTGTTATTATGATTATTATTATGATTATTATTAGTGTTATTAATATTTATTAGGAAAAAACACAATCAAATGAACGGTGAAGACAAAACAACAGGAAGGTTTGAAGAGAGTCACATGGATGCCGGAAAAAGAAGAAGATTAACTAAATAAGTCCTTTTGGGTTATAAATTTATAACCCAAAGGACTACTTTTGCAATCCATGTGACTTTACATGAATAATTAGTAGAAAAGAGCAAAGCATATCAATTAATGAATTGCAAGTACAACACACAAAAGAAGAAGAAAAAATAATCCCATTATGTACCTGTATATCATATCATGCTTCAATGTATTGGACAGCAGTTGTTTAGACCACTCCTTGCTTTGCTTCAAGTATATTTAGTACTCCCCTTCATTGTAAATCTACTTCCTAGCCCTTCTTTGGTCCATTTGTATCCCTTCTGCAGTAACAAGAAAAAATAATCTTTTGGGGTTTAAAATTTCTCTAGGAATATCCTAGCTAGTGAGATCACACTTGTTTAAGCTTTTACCTTTATTTATGAGAAGCGTCTGTGTTTTTCTATTCTATTCTAAATTGCAAGTATTATGTCATTTACTTCATATTTTTGTTCTTTAAATTTTAGCTTGGCAAGTTCATTCTTCCTGTCATGGTAGGATGTATCCTTTGATAATAATCTCAAGTGGTTGAAACATTGAATAATAATAATAATAATATTTAGCTTTTATATAGCACTTAGACACATCGTTGATGTATTAGCGCTTAGTACATCAACTATGTGTCTAATCACTTTACAGATATATTATTACCCTGGTCATTCTTTTGTTAGCATAACTGTCTTCCTCACACAAACCCTTCTCAATTTACATGTGGTATTCCAAACAATGAGAAGGATTCATACAGTTATTTTAAAGGCCACCTGTCCATGATTACCACATTTTTGGTTTCCTTTGAACTTTGTTTTTTCTATGAAGGTGTATTAACAAAACCTGTACATAAAGATCACCTGTCTATAAAGACTGCTGATCCTGTCTCCCTGGTGCACTCTTAATACACAGGGCTCTCTTTAGATACAAAGTCCTGTTCAGTTCTGTCTTTTTGTCTTCCCATTCTCAATAAAAACAACATACATCAAATATACAGTCAAACCTGCTTTGGTGACCACCTGTCTACAAAGACCACTTATCTTGTCTCCCTTGTCTTTATAGACAGGTTTCACTGTATAAACATTAGAAAACAATACAAAACATGAAACAAATTATAAGAATAAATTGAAGTGAAGTGTCAACAAAAAAAAGCAAATAGCCTTATAGTTCGTTGACCCCTCGCCCCCAAAGTTGAATTCCTTAACTCCTCTGTTGCCGCGCCCAGTCATCTCAATACGGATAGGCATCCTGAACACCAAGAGGTTTGACTACATCCTCATCTCAAGACGAAGCTGTCTGAGAGCAGGGACCAGGTTCTACATGAGAGGATTGGATGAGCAGGGACAAGCAGCTAACTTTGTAGAGACAGAACAGATTGTGCAATTCAATGGCAGCAGGGCTTCATTTGTCCAGGTAAGCAGTTAACAGTAGGAACTTCATTTTATTTGTTAATGAATGATTTTTTTTTTTTTAAAGCCTATGAGAAATGAAAATTGTTGGTACTTATTATAGTGTCTGTTTTATCATTTTATAAAAAACTTGAAAAAAAAGGTTGAAATCCATTGTGTTTATAATGTATTACATTGTGGTGAGAGAAATGTAATTCACTTCACACTGTTATTACCTATATATTTTCCTGATTAAAGGTAATATTCAGTCTGGGGATGGGTATTGAAATGAGAGAATTTGTTTGTTATCATACTTTGTCACTTTTATTACTTTAAATCACAGTTAATACATTTTCTGGAGAAAATCAAGCGTCCAATTCCAATTGTAAGGATTCAGTAATTTTTATAAGATAAAACCAATATGACAAGTTAGATTATCTGCCTCTTTATTTTGTTTAACATTTATATACAATGTTCTTTCCTTTGCAGATATAACTTTACATTTCCTGTAATGTGTAAGATTTCTTACTTGTTTTTCAGACACGAGGTTCCATTCCATTATTTTGGTCGCAGAGACCGAACCTGAAATACAAACCAGTTCCACATATCAGTGAATCACAGAGTCATGTGAGTAACATCATGGAGAAGGGAAAGAAGGAGTTGCAGGATTTCTCTTTTTTGTTTAGAATAAAGGGTGCCATTTGTATGGTTGAGAGAGGGAGAGAGAGAGAGAGAGAGAGAGAGAGAGAGAGAGAGAGAGAGAGAGAGAGAGAGAAAGAGATAGAGGGAGATAGAGAGAGAGATAGAGAGGGGGAGAGGGAGTGAGAAGAGAGAAGGGGGAGAGAGAGAGAGAGAGAGAGAAAGAGATAGAGAGGGGGAGAGGGAGTGAGAAAGAGATAGGGAGGGGGAGAGGGAGTGAGAAAGAGAGATGCCAAAATGAGTTTGATCATACCTACTCTGTTGTAATAGCCCCTCTCTAATAAAAAAGAAAATTTCATTATTCTCACACGCAGTAACAGTAATACAGTAATGAGAATTGTGTAGTGATTTTATAGCTGACTCTTTTGACACTTCGTAAATAGACATATTATCATTGACTTTCAGAATGGCACATTGTAATAGATGATGCATAATTGTAATATAATATTTTGAAAGGAAGTGACATGGGTAATGAAGATATTTATTATGATAAACTCCTCTCTGTTGATTTTTTTTTTTAGCTGGATGCATTCAAGAGGCATTTTGATGATCAGGTGGTGAACTACGGCAATCAAGTCCTCATCAATCTGGTGAGTTCTCCCCTTTAGTCACTCATAATTATGCAAATAACATTTTTCTCTGATGGTGTTAGTAGAAAGGAGCTAGCTTTGAAAAGGTCTGAAAATGGTTTGGAAAATTGTGTGGATTTGAACTGATCAAATTTAAATGTAGTAACCAAGAATTGTGTGGTATTTGATTGATCTAATGTGGATGTTAAGATTCTTGTTATTTGATAAACTGTATTAATCATAATCAGAATTAAAAGCCATTGACTGACAAATTTGTTAGTAAGTCTGAAAGTTGTAATGCAAATCTTGATGTTGCATCCATATATCTCGCCAATCATCATTTGTTGAATATGAATTCTTCAGAGGCGTATACACATGTGCACTAGACACTTTGTTTGGTACATGTTGCATGATTACATTTTTTGTTGGTCAAAACATAATTCCACTTTGTTCCTATTAACCTAAATTATTACTATATACCTCAGTCCTATTCATTCCACCGTTTCCTACTCATTTTGGCTGTTCCTATTAACTGTGTTTAATGATATTTTATTTTCCCCATTTCCAGATTGATCACAAAGGAGCAGAGAACAGATTGGAGAAGATGTTTGCCAAGACTGTCTATGAATCAGGCAACCAGATGATGAGGTAATCAAGTATTACATTCACAGATGCTTGTTTTCTTCCTTGATTCTATTTTTAGGGTAGAAATACAAATTGCGCTCGAAATGAGAATAAAATAACTTTATATGTAAGTAAACCCACCAATATACATTGGGGATGATCAGAGTATTCAGTACTTTATATCTTCAGAATAGTGCAATGTAAATCAATATTATTACCATTCTTAGAAGAGTTCAAATGTGAGAGAATCTTTTTATATTTTACGTTTGGGATAACAGAGTCATTAGGATATTGGGTTCATGCACCAGTCACAACATTCTTGTATCATTGTAGTATTATCAGTAAAAGCTTTTATGTTGTCAAGTCAGGACAAAAATTCTGTTAACACACATTTGCAAGACTATTCATGTGGGAAGGTAAAGTCTTGAAGCAACTTCTGTATGCCACATACTAATACTTGATTTGCTGTAGACCATTCCATACAAAATCTTGAAGCTTTTAATTATTTTTGTCATATTTTAGGTATGAGGCTTTTGATTTCCACCATGAGTGCCGTAAGATGAGATGGGACAGACTCTCCATACTTATGGACAAACTAGCCAAAGATCAACAGCAATTTGGGTGAGTTGTACCATACAGTTGTACAGTATCAAGGTCTCAGTCTCCTTTTCATGAATTCAACTTCAATTTCCATTCAAACCTTTTATTCAACCTTTATTAAACATTTTACAGTGACAATATAGAAGATAATGGTTAGGACCCCTAGGAAGCAGCATTCTGCCTGTAATTAGGTACCTGTAACAAACAAGAACAAGATAATCAACACAAATTTTCAATTAAAAAAAAATGCATAATTCAAGCACGCACATACACACTGACACACATACATTCATAAAGAAGGTATCAAAGAAAGAATAGAAAGGAGAGAGAAATAGGATAGAAAGAAATAAAAGTAGAAAATTTGAGATTCTGGTTTGTCTGGAGACTACGGCGTTGCAGTGGTAGATAAAGTACCACCTCACATGATACCCAGTGGTCATGTATTATGTGTAAGGGTGATTGGTGAATACTGATTTGTCATTGATGTTGGTTGCTGCTTGTTCTTTAGGTATTTCTGGATGGATGCCAACAATGAGCTACTCAAACACCAGGTTGGTGTGTTCAGAACAAACTGCATGGACTGCTTAGATAGGACCAATGTTGTACAGAGTATGCTGGCTAGGAGAGCACTTCAAGATCAAATGCAGGTAAGACTATCTTAATCAGACCATTAAATGGTGATGAGTCTAGTCCTGGGGGTGTTTCGCAAAGATACTAAGTCAAACTTAACTCTAAGTTGGACTTGAATATTATGGAGTGCCATTTGTAGCCTTATAATGAAATATATTCAAAAGCAAAAATTGAAGTATTTTAGACTTTTCATAAATTCCACATCAAGGACATGATATCTACCAGGATAATAGAAAATATGAATGATTTGAACCAACATTTTATGCCTTTTAAAATAACTTTTACAAAATATTTTCAAGGATGCTAATGGCTTTCCATAACTTTTAAGTCCAACTTAGAGATAAGTTCAACTTTGGATCTTTGTGAAACACCCCCCAGGTCTAAAGGTCTACTATTGGTAACAATCAGTGCTTATACGAGTTATTTACAGAGGATATTTTCTATGATAGCAATCCAAGATTAAGGGAAGGTATAACTCGTTGTGTGTAGGCTAGTCAGGAACTGTAAGATGTGATCAATATTTTAAACTGTACTTAGATAAAATCAAGGTTGTACAGAGTATTCTGACTACCGGTAATAGCTAGGAAAAATGTTGATCAGACCAGGCTGGCTAGAAGAGCACTTTAAGGTCATAAAAGCAGGGTTGATATTCTCAAAGTTACAATAGCAGAATTTTAGTGGTGAACCAATGATGTGCCATAAGTTTGTTATTGCAGCTTTTCAAGATAAAAGTGAAATGATTTTCAAAATACCACTGCGGGTAATCAAATTTTAATATTTTTATCTAGTCCAGTCTAGCTCTGCACACTCGGCCTCATTTCAAAGTGATTCAAATCGATGGAAATTTCTTATAAGCCATTGTTCTCATTTGGTCCTTAGTGAATAAAAGATAAAATTACTGATCATTAAATTTCAATAACTGAATTTTTCATTGCTTTTTGTAATTCTCATTTTTCATTTATTTTTCTTTCAGCAAATGGGAATCTTGAAACAGGGTGAGAATTTGGATGATCATTATACTGCTGCATTTGAATCAACATTTAAGAACAGTAAGTATTTTATTCAAACGCCATGCAGAATGGTTTTATTTTTAATGTAGGATATTGTTCAATTTTCGATTATTTGTGGGATTGAGGGGATAAGGATTTTTTTGTATCATGCATGTATCTACAGTCAGAATTCTTGTACATGTATGATGACTGCATATTGAAACGTATCATGATATCAATATGCACCCTTTTCATTCTATCCTTATGTTTGACAAATTTATGCCTAAATACTCTGAGGTATGTGCCATCAAACTACAATTTGTGTGCAGTATTTCGTTTTCCTACCTGGAAAATATTTGTAGCTAGTGGTATTAAATCTTAACATTTGACTCTTCCTGCCAATTCATTTTATTGTTTGTCTACTTCAATGTGTTTGAATCTGTCCTTAAATGAGTAAATAGACAAGTCTCAAAGGTTCTACCGGGTACCTAAATAGTAATTTGAAAAATTAATATTATGCATCCATTGTTTGCTTTCTATTAAACAGCATGGGCAGATAATGCAGATGCATGCTCCAAGCAGTATGCCGGTACAGGAGCTCTCAAGACAGACTTTACAAGGTAACTTAACATCCAGTATTGCTTTCAGACTAGATCATTAGGACTGGAGTCATCTTTGCCTTGGATGAACACCCTTAGATCATATGATTACCACTCAAATTGATCAAGATGGAACGGTATAAGTTTGGTCCATTTTCAAGCAGAAATATACTTTTATCGAGATTGAGATGTAAATTCCACTATTCACTCAAGTGTACTTCCAAAATAATATTAATTGTATCAAGTTGGTACATTTTGCAGAAGAAATATATTTTGTGTGGTAATCAGATGCCATTTCCTCATGGGTATACATTCGTACATACTTTTTTTGAATGAGTCTGACTGAAAGACGGGTGAGTTAGGGTAGAATATATCTTCCCGGTTGTAGGGTGCAAAAATTGTATTTGTCTTTGGGGACAATTTGGGAATGACCATTATGTATAATGGATGAGCTGTGAAATATTTCTCAGCTGTAAATCCGGTTGTAGGACTGGCAAGTTAAAAGCTGCATGTTTCAGAACGTTGTTACTATATCCATTATCATATATCCATCTTGTTTTCATCAGAACCGGAAAGAGGACGAAATTTGGACTGCTCAAAGACGGCATGAACTCCCTGATCCGTTACTACATGAACAACTTTGTAGATGGTTTCAGACAGGTAAAACATTACTACGTCATGTGATTGACTAGTTCTGGGTAGAGTCGCTAAGATCATCTTTATAGCTTAGATTTTTAGTAAATTTTTCAACTTTATACTCATTTTGTAGACCCGTCTTATAAAACAAATAATACATGTTGACAGGGCTCATTATGTATGCAAAAATAGCTTGTGATCGCATTATCTCAAGAACCGATTGATGGATTACCGCCAAACTTGAATCATACATGTATCTTGCAGAGCCAATGAACTGATTAAATTAGACGGTCATGAGGTCAAAGTTCAAAGGGTCATACATGTATATGAAAAATAGCTTGTAATCACGATATTCTGAGAACCTGTTAATAGATTACAAATAAACCTAGAATTTGAAAAATTGCTTCTGTTTTGGTTTGTGAAATCGCTCTATGGCAGAGGCATCATTTTCGACTGCACGCAGTCAAAGTTCCATCTAGTATATTATGTGAGTTATGTATTGCAGCTATAGGGATGAGATCAAGTTGGAAGAGCCAGACTAAGGTATCATCTGACATAAGAACAGTTACTTGATGCTTCCTGGAAACTATCCGTAAACAGTCAATACCAGTATGCAATACAGTGTAGTCTATGTGCTCTAATGATATTGCAATAGAAAAAGAAAAAAGAATAAGGTTTTTTCAATTTCAATTCAATTCAATTTTCTTAATTCAACCAGTATAAAACAATTTACAATGAAAATATATAATATGCAATATAATGGTTAGGACCCCTTAGAAGCAGAAATCTGCTTGTAATCGGTTCTCGAAATCATTTAAAACAACCCTCTTTTCTTGTTGTTCAGGATTCCACTGACCTGTTGCTAGGCAACTATGTTGTGGAGGAGGGTGAAGGTGTGACACGACCGTCTCCCATTCGCAAGAGCAAGGATGCCAAGTTCATGCTGGTGAGTGTTTATAAGGGATTCTTAAGACAAAGAAAGAATATATTAGCTGAGAGTGAAGGGAATGTTTAACTGAAAACACTTGCAACAGTGCAATGTTTTCTGGGCATTCTGCCAGGTTTGAATGCATTGAAACTTGAAGATATGTCATGGTCATTTCTTTAAGTGCTGAAAGTTGATCAATAAGTATTTGGCTTCTGCTTGTGAACTTTACATTTCGATAATCAAACTCGAGAGGCTTACAATTCTTTTTCTCTCCAAAAGCTAAAAATAACTTCATACAGATATTAGTATAAAAGCAGGGTCATGCACAACTTTAATGTCAATATTACTTTGATATCATAAAATATCATAAGGAAATATGCAGAGTATTAATATGAAGATATATTGCCATACAATTCATTATCTAATTTTGTTTACAGTTACCAGCCATCGCCATGGTAGCATTCTCCATGCTTCTCATCAGCATGCTCATTCCAGCTGGTAAGTCAATTCAATTCAATTCTTTTTATTCATCCAAATTCATAAGAGTACATTTGATCACCCATGGTACAAATACGCAATATATGTATGAGAAACTATATCATTGTGTTTATAATCATAAAACCATCAAAATAGAAGGTAGACAAAATAGAAATATTTTTATAATCTAGTATTACACATTGAAAATGATGCAAAAGGATATAACATCAGTGTAAAGGAAGGAAGGAAGGAAAACGAAGCCGATACTTGGGCCCACATGCTCCTCACTCCATTTGGTTGTACAAACAACGGAGTATGGAACATATGAGCCCAACTATCGACCTGTCAGACATTTCAATGAGTGCATTCTCCTTCCTGACCATTTATATACATTTATCAGTATCTGGTAAGAAGCACCTACTAAGCTTATATTATCTTGATTACCCTTGCTTTGGTATTCCTGCATTCATTTGGAGTACTTCCTGTTGATAATTTACCAAAAAAAAACATGCTTTACAGTTGTGAAAAACAATTTTCTGGAAATATATCACAAGTTAATTTTCCAATAGTAGTAACTATTTATTATCATTTCGTTATGAAGTACGGTACTCATGTAATAGAAATTACAATTATTAAATGTTATGGAGAGTAAAAATGGAAGAAAATATAGCTCCAAGTAAAGAGTGTTTTTTAAATGTTGATAATTATGGTAAGTTCCCTGCTGAATTGTGTATTTTCATTTGCCAATGGAAAATTGATCCTTGAAATGATACTTAGAAAACAATTATGAATAGTTAATTTGATACATTGCTGTTTGTCTTTCTTTTCTTCAGCCGAGCTTCACTTACAGATTGCATACATCCTGTTCTGGTTAGCTGCTACTGTCATCTGTGTTGGTTTGATGGGGGTGTTTGGTATTGAGTTTATAGATCAACCTAAGCTCTCTCAAGCTAAAGTAAAGAGTGATTAAATAACTCATTAGAACTTCCCTATGTCTGTCTGTCTCTCTTGCTTTGTCTGTCTCTATCCTCTGAAGGCCTCTCTCTGTCTTCCTCTCTATCAATCCTTGGTTGGTCTGTCTTCCTTTTTTTCTCTTGTCTGTTATTCTCTTTTATCTACTTCTCTTTTTAAATTATATTCCCCTCTTTCTCCTGTGTTCCTCTTTCATTCTCCCTTTCTTGTATGTTGCTTTCTCCTCTGTCTCTCTTTCATCTGTCACTTGCTCTCTCCCTCTCTCTGTCTCTTACATTCTCCCTCATTGACCTCCTTGTTCCTCTCCATCTCTCTCTCTCTCTCTCTCTCTCTCTCTCTCTCTCTCTCTCTCTCTCTCCCCCCCCCCCTCTTCCCACCAAATGAGTTTAAAAATTAATGACCAAATAGTAACTGCCTATAATACATCAAAACATTTCACTGTCCTTTGAAAAACATTTAACGAGTCTCTCATTTTGGAACATACTTTAAGTATGTGCATTTTCTTGCATTTATTCCAACAAAATTAGTGGTTCACCACTATTCATGCACCATAAAATCACAATTGTAAAATTAATCTAATATTTCAAGGAGGTAGCTGTGTTAGCAATGGTGAAACTTGTTGAGGCTAAAAATAACAATATATGTTGGAAAGTTGCCTTAACATTTAGCTATTGGATATTTATTAGGTGTGCGTATAAAGGAAAGAACAAAATCATGGATCTACATTGGAGAATTATTTGATGGTACTTTGTATTAAAGAGCTACTACAAGACAGTTCTCTTTGTGCGGCTGTACCAATGCTCTTATTTTATTGCATGTACGGAAGCATCGATATGAATTTGCTGTGCATAGCATTCAGGAAAAGTGCTTGGTATAACATTTGCCTGTAACAGTGCTGGGTTATAGTAGTTTGGTATTCTTGTACATTATGTGAAATTTTTGTTGTTAGGTGAAAAATTTTAGGTGACAAGTTTTCCTCGTACAATATCTATAAAGGGATCTGCAAGAAAATTATATTTCTGCATTTCGTATTATCACTGTACCCATATGAGACTTTAACAAGCTGAGACATGTCACAAAATGAAAACTGTGAAATGTTGTCAATTTGAAGGAAAGAGGTAGAGATCGATTAATGATGTTGTTTGTGATGTATGATCATAAGATGAACCTTGCATTCAATAAGTCTACTCTGTGTTGCGTTACCAAAGAAAACTAATCAATTCATTCCCCTGCCATCTTTAGTATGCATTCATCAATATTGGCCTCATCCTCTCTTTTTCCTTTATAGTTATTATAATTGAACATGATATTATCTGTTGTAACAGTCAGGGAATTATTTGCATTATTTCAATTTTTGTACCTGTAAGCATTCCGGTGTCAAGACACTAACTATCAATGTAAGGTGGAAGCTTCACAATTTCAATATCTAGCTGTGTAGATCATTCTTATGCTCTATACATTTATTTAGTCTTTATATTTTTAGCTGAGGATATACATAATTATTCACTTCTCAAATTATTTGAATGTGTTTTACATGAAATTGGATTTAGCCAAAAAGCTGTTGATTATTGCCATTGTGTGTCGTATATTTTTATCAGCCAGAAATTCATCATTTCATTTTCACTCGCCTCCCTGCAATAAGTGATTGCATTGGATTGTATTTCACCCTCATTTATCATTACATATTATCTCTTTATGCTCACTTCATTGTCATGTTTTCTTATCAATACCATATACTTTAATCCAAATACTCTTTGCAGTAAGCATTTCACCTCCATATTTTAAGCAGGAGATTTATTTTCATGCTATATGCCCCCATAGAAGTATGTATAATGGTTTGGGGTGAAGGAATAGAAATATCATCTTTTGATTGTATATAATTATGTACAATGTATATCATTGGATATCCTCTGTATATACTGGTTTCTTGACATGAAAAATAAGATATTATAACCAAAAATAGTCTAGGTGTGGGGCATAAAAAGATGTAGAATAAGAAGAAAAAAATGAGATGTACAACCGTTATCAGAACATGACTGTGCAAGTAATAGGAAAATATTTTGTATAGGTCCCTAAAATCATGCAACAAAATTATATTTTCAGAAGCAATTTATTTGTGTGCTTTAGTCTTGTAATTAGGAAAGTTCCCTTATTCGTTGTTGGTTGAAAACCATTATTATTATTTTTATTTTTTGTGTGTGTTCAGTATTATGTATATGTCAGTGATGTATATTTGAGGTAAAATTTGCTATTCTTGAGATAACCTTTAATTCTTTTAAGAAACATGCAACTTACCTATGTTGATTTTCAGTAATGAATGCTGGTATTGTATTGTGCATACCATATACTTGTACATGTAACTGAATATCATCCTAAATAATACAGGCCCATACACACTGATATTATTTCACCATCACCTATCAGGAAAATTATTACTACCTTATCGTTTGTTTTAGGTTGGTATTCAACTTAAAGAATTTGCATTTCGATTACGAAACAAGATTTATTTTGACTAAGAAATGGACAGGGATATTGTTTAGCATTGAATGGCCTTATTATTGAAATGACTCAAGTGGTCGTAATTTTGTCTGTAAAATAGTTTCTTGCCTATGTTTATCTTGTGGTGTACAATAATTGATGCTCTTTTCAGTCAAATATTATGTTATGGAATGTAATTGACTTTTCAGGGTTGCCCATACAATAACTATGCCATGAACCATTGTTTGGGTAATTTTTGTTGTGAAATACATATTTCAAGTTCTGGTATTAAAAATAGATTACTAGTGTTCTATAGATTATAATAAGAAACGTTTTTTGCTGTAGCTAAAGGGAATTGTAGAGTGTTATTTCATCATTGTCCAAAATTGTAGATAAAGGATTAAAATGATAGATATATATTTCTGTTTTATGTGAAGATATTGATCTTTTTGATAATTTATTAGCCAAGATGTAGTAATACTTTGCTTGTATTATTTTTAGCATCCTTAATCTTCGATTCATATTGCCGATATTTAAATGGGAATTCATTATTTTCAACATACTTGTATGTATGTTTGGTAGATAGTCATATATCTATTGGTTTATGTAAATTTAATCTTTATTGTATGCCATGCACTTGTATCTTATTGTCACTGCTCTTCCACTGGTCGTTCATGTCTTGCAAAACAAGGAACTGAAACTCTTCATTTTGACAGTCTGTCCATTTTTTCTATTGATATGTGATGTGCTTTGTGTAGCTATTTTATTGAACACGTCATTGAATAAATTATGTGTATGAATTCATTAAAAGCAGCATATGTTACTGATCCAACAACCAAACAAATTGTGTAGTTATTTTATTGCACATTTCATTGAATTAATTATGAGTATGAATTCATTAAAAGCAGCATATGTTATGATCCAACAACCAAAAACATTGTATCTGCCGTCTTCTGTTTGAACTTAGAGCGAGCTAGTGTATTGGCAATCATTGAGATAATGAAGCTATGTATTACAAAAACGGGTTTCATTTTAGGGTAAAGAGGGTTCTTTCATCTAATATAGCAAATAAATTGGACAAATGATTTGTGCTTTCACATTTATCTGTGTATATCATAAACAATTGAACATAATAGGTAGCTCCACAAGCACAGATATAGATTGTCTCTATATGTTACAATCAAGATACAGTTCACTAAAATAAAAGACTTTAAAAAAAAAAAACATCCAAATGTTTTGGTGACTTCCTCAAACATAATACTGAAGAAAAAAAACAGTACATACATATATGTTCTCGAGTTTTGAACAATGGTTCAATTATTTTGAAATAGGCCCCTAAAGAATCACACCATAAGGACCGAGTTGCAATATGACTGGAACTGTGAAAGTTAAAGGTTAGTATTTTGCCCTTTTCTCCCCGAAGTAAAGATACTTATTATAAAATGGAATATGTAGAAGAAAACAAAATCAAAAACATAATTTGGGGTTTTGAGATGAGCAGTGTAACGTCTTATCTAAACAAGCTTTACCATTCCATTGACAAATGGTCCTACAGTCACCATACGTTTTAATAACATCTTTATATGCAAACGGGTACTCGGCTAAGTAAAAGGGTCCACGTGAACGTGTAGGTGCCGGTTCCACAGATGGAACGTCTTGTTCTTCATAGTCCTATGATACCAAAGGATCATCAATGGGTTTGCGTCGCGTCCGATGTACTTGCGACTCACCGCATCGCATGCGTTGGCAAGATGACAGAATGTGGCACGTACGGACAGCTCACACGTGCGTACGATGTCTGTGACGTCACCAAACTTGACGAGTTCCGAGTGGATTGTGTCAAGGGAATAACCAGGGTCCCGCTTCTTTACGTGCCACCTTTTGCAAAATAATACGAACGATAAATCATGAAGGTTATAGAATAATAAAGAAAATCGAAAATGAGACAAATTCTGAACTAAGTAACCGATACCAACTTCTCCTGTTAGTCCTAACAGGTGGCATAACATTGATTGAATTCGATTAGGGGGCACTGACTGTAAAAGAAAAAAAGAAATGAAAAAAGAAAGCAAGATTTTTTTTTTTAAAGGAGGGCCACGGGCACGGCTATCTAATTAAATGAAGACGGGTTAGAACAACAGAGCGAGGGAAGATTGTAATTGAATTATATTACGTTTTAATATTCCTTATTCCCCTTCTCTTTCCCCCCTCCAAACTTCACGCTTTCTTGCCATTGGGGTAGGGGGGGGGGGGGTAGCTACATTTCATAACCTTTGATTGATAACGATAACTATTAAATCTGTGACTCGATCCAATGAAAAGTGGACACCACGTCTCGAGAATACATTTAAACTGAAAGTAGTTGTTAAACCCACGTACATGGAAGTCTACCGTAGATGTAGACATACTATTTCAAATAAGTTTTGGTGAGGATGAAATAATGATGATGATGTCGGAGATAACGACGATGATGATAATGATGCTGATGATGATAATGATGATATCGGTGACGACGAGGATGACATGATTATGATGAGAGTCAAGACTTTCTTTGCATGGCGTAGGTATACTGTATTAAAGCCTAATATAATTGTCAGAAGCGGATCTAGAGGGGGGGTTGGGCGGCCCCCCCCCCCCAAAAAAAAAAAGGAAAAAAAAAAGAAAAAAAAAGAAAAAAAGAAAGAAAAAAGAACGCACGCTGGAGAGAAACCCTTTCAAGTGCAAATATTGTGAGAAGATATTCAACTCATCTGGTAACTTAACCAAACACATGATAACTCTGGATATAACTATGTATTAAACTGTTACTTGATTTAAAAAGACGTTATCATGCACTGCTTTTTATGGTCTCCATTGTGTTAATAGATGCCAGGAAAACATCACTTACGGGGTTCAAATAAACACCCCCAAAAAAAATCGGCTCGCCGCTTCGCGGCTCGTGGACGATGCTCCGCATCGTCATTATTTTGGTCAAACCCCCCCTTAGCAAAAAGCTAGATCCGCCCCTGATAGTATAAGTCGAGGATCTAATCATTGCAAGAAAGAATAGAGAGAATGAGAAAGAGGGACCGAAGAAAGAGAGAAAAGGAGAGAGAGAGAGAGAGAGAGAGAGAGAGAGAGAGAGTGGAAAAAACCGTGAGGAGGAGAGTACTTATTATGATCAATCGATCTGCTCCCTTTAATTTCATCTATACTACACACGTGACCTATGCTCCTCCCCAATTACATGATGACTGCACATGTGCTATGTCACTATATTGGACACAGCATGAAACTACATGAAACGACGGAGGCTCATAGAGATACCACGGCGACGTTGACTCACATGACGATGACGGTTGATAATGGAGCTTGTATCCTCGCGTTCTTATCGGCATCCTTCTGGATGGTCTGCATGAGAAAGTCGGGTTGATAAGGTAAACGAACCGCTTGTCGAGCTGGGAGGCAAGCATCGATGCGGTGATCGCAGAATGGACGAATAGCAGCTTGAAGCCGATGTTCATGGGGTGACTTGTTGTCGAGGCGACAGCATTGAGTAGTGGACATTTTGGCTTTATTGGCTTGAATGAAAATTCATGTATAAGAAGAATTATTAAAAATAGGGACGGTCCAAATATAGGTCTCTTTTGCAAGAAAGTTTGTTTATTTCATTCATCCATTCCATCGTTCGTTCGTTCCTTCCTTTCTTCATTCATTCATTCAGTTAGTCATACGGTATTATTAACATCAAATCAAACATTATGATACGAGAGGCCCTCCGAAGAATAACATTGAATGTACAGTGGACAACATAAATAAACATTCATTTTTAAAAACATTTAAATATTGTCAGAAAGTTGATCCTCTTCGACGCACTTTGGGAGGAGTGTAAGAAATGTTTTCAGAAAGCACTACCTGCAAATCAAAATTTAATGAATTTCAGTGTTATTGAAGAGAATATTTTTCAAGGAACTATCTATGTATTATATTATAACGATGATGATTGAAACAACAACGGACACTTTGACTGAAAACATTTTGATTTTAACATATTGAAACAGAATATCTATTTCGTATTCACTTTGAAACTCTGTAACTAATTAACGCAAGATCAATGTCTTACCGTTCTGGCATGCAACTTGTGACGGGACTGGCGGAGGTCCATCTTTCTTACACCAGGGACAGCCCAACATCTGTTTAGAACCTTCATAAAGTCGTTTAAAAACTCGCTGTTGCTCTCGTCCTACCAGGTGATGACGTGGAATACGTACCGAAGGATGCCAATGTTTTTCGGCATCTGAGGGTAAACCTTTCTTGTCGGGAGGTCGGATATTTACGGCATCCTCCAGCATAAAAGTTTTCTTCTCCATTTTCTTTTTGCAAAGGCTGGCTATCTGAACCCTTATATTTTTGTTGGAGATATTTTTGTTGTTGTTAATGCTTTATATCATCTTTCGAATTATTAGTGTTATGACCAGCTCCCAAAGATGAAAAGATGGTCACCATTAAATATCATATATTATCCTATTAATGTTTTTTTGTAATGCAAGCTAATGTAACTAAGCAATAGTACACGGAGGTGGAATGGAAGTCATTGTGACGTCATAAAGGTAATTTAGGGACTTGATGCTCGCGCGCGCACACAGGGTTTGCGCGTACAATGCGCCTGTGATATGACGTCACAATGTGAGACACGCAGTTTTGTTGACGAATAAAGTTTGTTGAACTCACTGACCTAGTTCTGAATCAAAGTTCAAAGAGTCACGAACTACCGCATCACATGCTATATACAGTGGGTCCCAGAAAAAAACGAAACCGATAATTATATCGATGTTTTATCATAACTTAAAGTAATGCTTGCATTTCCATAATTATTTCAAACGAATTCATTTTCACTAGCTGCCTAACGTAGCAACAAACAGAATTGAAAAAAGACTTAACTCCGTTTCGTTGACGATCAGACATAGACGAAAGACTTCAGGCATGGCTGATTATCAACGAAACAGAGTTAAATCTTTTGTCAATTATGTTTGTTGCTATGGCAGGCAGCCAGTAAAAACGAATTCGTTTGATAAAATTATGGAAATGCCAGCATTACTTTAAACAAACAGAACTTTGTTATTCCTAACTCATTTTCACGATTCTTTGTCATGATGTAATGTGTTCCCTAATATTTTGAAGCGCCTTGAGCATTTAATTAAAATGGATAATGGCGCTATATAAATCTCATGTATTATTATTATTATTATTTTTCCTGATTGAAGTGTTATATGAAAGGGCAGGAAATCGTCCGCCAAATGACTTTTTGGTACTCTTTCTTCAAATTGATTTCAATCACTCATGCGTGTAATATGCATCATATGAGTTGCATCAGATGAAAGAGGAGGATCTAAGCTTTACAAATATGTGTCATTTATTAATTATAATTGTGATTAAGTTATGATAAAACAGGGATAATTTTCGGTTTCGTTTTTCTGGGATGCACCGTATATCACAATTCGTATCACGATCGATCGATAGTATAGGGTCATTTTCACTAGTAAACATCGCGACGAAAATACTCGCTATATTTCACCTCATAATTCACACCGACTTCCGAACTCCGCGGACAGTGGCCCTATTGACGGATAAGACTCATAACTTGGTATTCTATCCTAACCACCTTCCTTACCCATCTCCATCATCCTTATCACCATCATTGTTATCATCACCAATATACCATCATCATCATCATCACCATTATCACCAATATACAATCATCACGTTTTTATTATTACGATCATCATTATCATCGTCGCCCCCATCATATTTTTTTAAATCAATTTTAAAAATAATCACCATCATCATAATTTCACCCTTACCATAATCATCATCATCATCTCACGATCATTACCACCATCCCTGATCACTGCCCTACTCACCAACATTCCCATCACCATGAAGTGACATACCTGTAACAAATCTAACATTTGAATCACAATCAAAGGCACATGAACTTATTGGCAAAGACTAATTTTTATCTACGTTTACTTTAGTTTTTTTTTTTTTTCGAACATGGACATCTATCAGAAGTTGGTCTCACATGCATTAATAATCCCTAAGCTTATCCATTTTTTTCCTGGTTCGGTCTGTACCAGTTTTTCACTTGTAATCATGTAATGAATATACAGATGTGAATACATGTAAATGAAAATCATCATCACAGACAGATAAGGCCTTGGTTTACTAGCTTGGTGTGACTTTAAAAAAAAAATGCCAAACAGGTTTGTTATGAAAAACAAACAAACAAAGGGGCATTTCTATTACGCCATAGCCTCCCATATGATACCCACTCATGGACTAAGATAAATAGTCAATCATCTACGGAAAAAAAAAAAAATTGATACACCTGTTTGCATTGTTTAAAAGGAAATAAGCAAATTATTGAGACATTGGCGGTTGTTGAGCACTTATGGACTTTAACTATATGGTATGCTATTAATCAATGTGTATGTGTGTGTGTGTGTGTGGGGGGGGGGATGTGTGGCAAGGGTAAGAAAAACTGCATATATAACAAAAATAAATTTTGTATATACTTTATTTCCATCTTGAATATATCTATATATACGGTATGCATAAGAGTTCATATTTTCTTGCAACACCAATTTTGTTTAGTACAAAACATTTGCAAAAATAGATACTTTTTCTTGATCGTAGTACAATTTCTGTCATAATCATGTATCACACAATATTCTTATTAGCATGATAACACTACATTTATAATTCTGGTAATTGTGCACTACTGATCTATATAACTAAGAGTTGTTAATCATTACCTTTTACCTAAACTGATTTTACAGTATTGTAAGAAATAGTAAAATAGATGACAAGCTTATAATTTTTTTAACAAAATAAAACCCATTCAATACAAACATATCATATTGTGTATCATACAAAGTACACCTAACTTTGCTGGCCCAATATGAAAAAAAAATCACAAGTATGTTGGCTTGCATGATCCAATAAGAGCATTTGCTTCTAATAATATATTATATTTCCTCCTTCTCATGTGGTTTTTTTAACATGCAGTGATTTCAAGAGCCATAATAATTTTCCTTTGTATTCATGCTAAGCCAGTAAAGTTTGATGTTTTCTTCATGGTATGAACTTTATTTTGCTAAAAGTATACATGCACTAACAACTACATTTTAGTTTAGTAATATAAAGTCAATATAAACCAATTTAGCAAATTATATAAACATGCAAAATAAAGAAATATTTCATTTGTATTTCTCTTGAGTATAAAATAATAATAACAATAATAATAATAATAATCATAATAATAATATTCGGTTCTTGAATAGCGCTCATGTCGGTTAGACTTGACACTTCTTGGGCTCCACAATTATTACTGTGACAGCTTTAGTATAGATGCCATTATAGCCCTCTAACATTTCAATTTGTTCCTGCCAGGTACCCATTTACCTAACCTGTGTAGAGGGTGGCAAATGTAGATTAATGTCTTGCCAAATGACAATAGTACTCAAATCGCACACCATGTGATCTGCAGATTAGTGATATATCCACTAAAACACAACACCTCCAAAATATAGCACAATTATGTAAATGCATAGCCAAGACTGCATAATGAAATAATGCACACTCTATATCAACACTTCCATGATCGTTGAATGATAAACAACAGATAGCAGTATAATGATTACCATATCTTATGCATTTTAAAGGCACAAATGTTCTATATCGTCTGCTTCCTTCACAAAGATTTTTAATATTTGGAGAATATTTGGCTAAAGCTTGGAAAGCAAATGTTACATTTTTCACTTACATAGTACATACACTCAATGTGAAAAAAGCAGCTGTGAGCTTGGTCAGATAAACATGTATTAGGTACATAGTGTCAGCTGGGCTGTCAATTGATCAAAACACTTAAAGTATCAGAAATAAAGACAGACAAAAACAAAAAACAAAAGAACAATAATAAATAACATTATAAACAAGAGAAAACACACGAAAAAGAAAACATAAAGTAAGATGGAATGACTTGTATAAGTACTGTTCATGATATCAATTGTTGATAAGTATAAACAAAGCACAGAAATACAAACAGTATGATATTTCAATGATATATCTGTAGCAGAATGAAACAGTGTACACTTTAATGGAGAAAGGCAATGCATAGTCCGCCATCTTGGTAATTGAGTTTGGTCATTTTCATTACTGTATCTTTACATTCTAATACATGAAACTAGTCTAACATGGGATCCTCAACACATGGCAAACTATTACCTGCTTAGAGCCAGAAGGACATTAACTTTAAAGCCCTTCTGTACTAGTTTGTCCAGGAGGGATAAGACCACCCAGGGTGGTCACTGACAGGTGGCTATCTCATCAACTCAGCTCTCAATTAACATAAGAAAAAGAGCATCGTGGGGGACCAATGGTCACCGATAAGCCATTGTTTTCTATATAGAGGGAGCAAGTGGCTACAAGTAGTACAGTGGGGCTTTAAGACTTAATGCCTTCTGGTTTTCACAAGACAGGATGATAGTGAAACTGATTCTAACTATATTTCAATACCTCCAAAGTGAAAAGGTCATCTATTTTCGAATGAGTACCCATCACAAAGAAAATACTTATACATGTGCAATGAATTCTCTTCAGAAAAAAGAGTTGTCTTCATGGTTTAGGGACGTACAACTTATCAACTATATTTCGATACCTCCAAAGTGAAGAGGTCATATCTATTTTAATATGAGTACACATTACAATGAAAATGGTTATACATGTGCAATTAACTCTCTTCAGAAAGGTAATTTGTCTTTATGGTTTAGAGACGTATAACGTATCAATATGAAGGTATAAGCAATTACCTCCATCAGCCTTAAACCAACACAGGCATTTCTAAATGGACTTTCTTCCACTGTAGATGAGTTTCACTAAGCAAATGTCATTTCAACTATTGAGCTGGTCTTCAGTTGGTTTTTAAGTTAACTTTAATTGTTTGATAAGCACATATCCACATGTTTGCATTAAAATATAAATTCTATAACATGCATGATTAACAATTTTGAACTTAAGTGAGTGTATACCGGTACATAGGTTTATTTTAGCACTACCATTACTGTCAGTGAATGCGAGTTTGTATTACTTATTGTACTGTTTTATGCAGTCGCTAAAACAACAAAAATCTTTAATTGCATAAGAAATCAATACTAAATGCATTCTTTAAGCACACATTTGACAATTCCATATCTCTGAATATTTACTGTCTATGGATTCCCAAAAAGGGTGAATGTTGCATAGAATTAGAACGAATTAATAATATTCATTTTCTCATTAACCTTTAATTGCCCTGAATAATTATGTTGTAAATTCCACAAACTTAATTGGCAATTCGAATGTAAACTGACCATTCTCCATAAGAGAATATCACATACAGAGAATTTCACCAGTATCAAATAAAAAAACTACTTTAGCATAAATCAACTCACAAAAGATGATGTATAAAGTTCTGAGTTGTTTTCTTATCTTCAATAAGAGATCACTTAAGTGGTGTTATACCATATTCTATGAAAACACAATCAGAGTTATAGACTGAGTTGTCCAGTACAAAAGGCTTCTAATTAAGAAGAGTTACTAATAAAACAATAAGATACCCTGACCTAGTTGATATATACACTCGTTTTATTTGATGTTTACATCTTGCAGCTGTTAGTACTAATCTATATAATCAACATATAACATTCATATTAGCATAATTCAATTAATCACATTGATATTGTTGACCATTACTTTAATTTCTATTCTTTACAACTGTACATGATTTGTGCAATTTCTTTGAGCATGCCAAAAGTGACAATTTGCCTAATACAATTATGCCATTTCTACTACAGTATGTATTAATGGTATTCACAAAATATGATACGAAAATAATATGGTTTAATAAAAACAAAAAAACAAAAAACAAGTAATAGAAAAATTCTCACACATGTTCAATATATTTCTCTGATATAGTCTGTACAACAATTTGAATCAGTTTTAAACCGAGTTGTCTTATGTAAATGCTAACAATCTAACTAGCTTGCATATCACTTTCATTACGAGTGTGTTATTAGTTTTTGCATGGTAATTTTAAAGCAAATTGATACCGGTAAGTGCATATATTTCTTAATAGAGCCATTTAGCTTCATTTATATTGCAGTGTAGTTGTGACATAGACAAATAATTCTACAAAAGTCTAAAAAAACACTATTAGTGTTACATAGGATAAAATTTCGATTTTACAAACCACCTTCACACACAAGCATCTTAACAATCCGATCCATTTAGCAAATAACCCTTTATTTGTATGCATAATTCACTGTACATCATGGATATAATATGTATTTCATGTGAAGAATTTTTTTTTTATAAAGTACATGCAAAAAGCCAATCTGTTGCACAGTAATGTAAAGAATGGTTATTATATCTGGAAAACAATGATATTGGTTTCTTCATAAGGTAGAGACAAAAGGTGAATATGGTGTTTCAATATTAACTGGGTTTAGATAGGTTACTGAATCCTGTGATCACAGAATGCAGGAAATCTCTTCCTATCACTTACCAATATTCTTCATCTTCACCTGGGTTGAGGGAGGCAAATGCAATTTCATGTCTTGTCAAAGGACAGTGACACGCAACTGCTCAACCAATGATCTCCGCATCTCCAGTCAGCCTTCACACTTAACAACATTTTGTAAAAACTTCAAATGGAAACCTCATCAATTACATTCTTGGGGGGTGTTTCACAAAGATCCTAAGTTGAACTTATCTCTAAGTTGGACTTTACAATTATGGCAAGCCGTTAGCATCTTTGAACATATTTTGTAAAAGTTATTTTAAAAGGCATAAAATGTGAATTTAAATCTTCCATATTTTCTATTATCATGGGAGATTTCATGTTCTTGATGTGGAATTTATGAAAAGTCTAAAATACATGAATTTTTTGTTTTGAATATATTTCATTTATAAGGCTACACATGGCTCTCCATAACGTTTAAGTCCAACTTAGAGTTAAGTTTGACTTAGAATCTTTGTGACACACCCCCTGGTTCATTCCACTATATACATGTGGATATTGCAAAAGAAAAATAATTCTCAATCCTTCTATATTCTGACATATAATTCAACAACAGAAAGACAGCTAGCATTACAAGAAAGACAAAAACTCATTACCAACAAAATGATATAACTAATAAGGACAACACAGAAAAGTATGATTATTAGTAAAAAAATGTAGTTGCATGTCACTGTAAGTCACAATAATATACTAGTCATATCTATATAGTAATTTTACATAAATGTACAGTACAATCGTTAAGTTTAAATTCTACAGAAATTCTCTACCATCGATTAACAATCTAAAAATTCCACCTTGATCTAATCATCCCATTTAAGATGATATGATTTAACAAAAGTTTGAAAGACAATATTTCAATCCTCACTATTTCATATTGTTTTTAATGGAAGGCAAAATGGAACAAAATATAATACAAATGACATGATGAGATGAGATGAGCTAGAAGCCGGTCTCTTTCTCTTTTGATTTTTCATCCTCAACAGAGAACTGGACATCCTCTGGTGACCTCTTCTGCTCATCAGCGCTAGTTGATGGGTCTGTGACGCCCACCTGGGCTGGTTCCACATCAGCAACAGCATTGGCTCCAGTTTCAACGCCATCTTCTACATGACATGGATGGGGGGGGGGGGGGTTATAGGAAACAATCAGTCAAAGGAGTACAGAGAAATTCATATTAGAGGATAAAGCACAATGAGAAACTAGATTGACAACAAATGTCCAATTGCAAATTGACATACTGGGCGACAAAAGCTTTCACATGAAGCAGGAACATCAATTTATAAGTACAAATTAATGGAATGAGTAAGAATTGTCCACATTTTTTAGCCTAAATCTATGAACAGTAACATCTGCCAATCACAAACTTATGTGGGGCAAGCACATCGTTGTTATTCTATGCAACAAACACAAACAATTTGGTTTGAACTGACTGAAAAGCAACATTGAGTGTGCAACAACAAAAACATGTATATGACATCTTTGTAGCTTGCTAAACATGATGTTTTCATACTAGCATAGCGAACAAGACTGCTTATTAATCTTCTCATCGTATAAGTGTACTTTTCGACAGGATGTATGGAACAACACAAGGGAAACTGGTTGGCTAGTGTAGCGGTAAAAAACAGGAAAGCCTAAGGAAACTGGCTTATCCTGCAGTAGAATAGGATCAGTTAGATTTCTTTAAAATCTTTGTTATTCGTGCATTAAATTTGATTACCTTACCGACCTTACACAATTGCTTCATGACTGTTACTTTCATAATGTAATCACACGACCTGATCTCAACTTGATCTTTCATTCATGAAACCCGTCTGTTTCCACTTTACAATGTCATTACTTACCTTTCTTTTTTCACAATTAAAAATCACAAACTATTCTTAAAAAATTAGTTTGTATAGTTCCATTTAGAAGTGTGTATTTGATCTCATACACATGATGCCATTCTCATGTGTGCTAAAAGAATTAATCTACAATTAGTCAACCCAAAAAATTAGTTTGTATAGTTCCATTTAGAAGTGTGTATTTGATCTCATACACATGATGCCATTCTCATGTGTGCTAAAAGAATTAATCTACAATTAGTCAACCCAATATATTGCACCATTCAAAAATGTGCATAAGTATGTGTATGTAGCTTATAGATACTTGATCCCACAAGAACCGATTTCTGTTAATTTTGTTAGATTGATACTTCATGCAGTTAGTATTAAAAGCAGCTTCACCATTGGATAGCAGTTAGAAATGAAAGATGTTATATTATCATGCGGATGCCATGCAACAACCAAATACTTGTGTTTGATAGTCCTTTAAAAAAAAAAATTCTGGGTTAGTTTTATCACTGTAAATCCATCTGCAGACCAGAATGCACTAACTATAAACATCAAGTTACAATCATTAGAGGGAATTTTTTTCTGTGACAACCTTAAAAGTAGTTAACCAAACTTACCAGACTGTTTCTCTACAGAATATGTAGACTAAAAGCTATAATAGTACTCAAGACAAAGATCAGAAGTTATAGAAAGTATAATAATCCAGTTGTACACAGTGGCAGATCCAGGGTGGGGACATGGGGGCCCTGGCCCCCACCCCTGGCAAAAATAAAAGTTTTAAAAAAAGATGGTAACAACAATTTAACTTTAATTTTTTTCTTCTTCAAGGACAGACCCCCACCTCTAGGAAAAAGAAAAAAAAGTATTACAAAATTCTTCTTTTTTTTTTTTTGCTCAAGGGGAGGGGGGGGTGTTGAGTAAATAAAAATAGAGCTCACTACCCCCCACCTATCGAGCAAAAATGCGCCGCTAAAAATTTTCTCACGAATTGGGCTCCCTCCTCGTCGTCAGCTGGATCTGCCCCTGGTTGTACATAATTGTATGCACATGTATGTACACATGGTTAATAAAGGGAGAGAGAGTGCCTACAACTTCACACAAGATTAACATAGATCCAATTACAATAGGGTGCTTGGTTGCATAAGAGTCAGGGTTAAATAATCTAAAAGAAGAATTCGGTCATATCTCTGGATTTGTGAGGAGAAATACCTCCCATCCTGTATGCACTTACTGCCATTCGGCGACGTTGCTGGTCTGACGCTGAAAGTTATTCCCTGATCACTGCTGGCGCTTGGCGATTGTGGTGTAATGATGATGGTGGGAGCAGGGGCTGTAAGGATTTTCCTGTATGCCTCTGTTCACATTAAGCACAATAGTTTGAACACAGCAACAATCAAGAGCGCACATGTATGAACAGGGCGGGGTAGGGTAACACATATTGGGAAAAACAAACAATGGTAAAGAAAAACCATGCATGCATGTTAGGTATATGATAAAACGAAAACTTCATGAAAAAATAATCATCTCCACATGTTCATAAAAATTGTTTGCGATTTCAGGCAAAGCAAATACAACTAATTTTTCTTTTTATGCATGATGACATATGGATTGCAAGACATTCAGCATCTATTCTAGCATTTCACCTTCAGTGTTCACCAACTCCCACCTCTGTTTCACTTTCAGATAAACATCATAAAACATAATGGTTTAATTAAGTGACATATGAGAACCTTCAACCAGCAAACTACATGAGGCCTCCAAAGAAAGGAAATAAGCAGTACATCAATAACCGTATGTATGCAACAATATGTACCGGTATATCTCTACTTCAATCGTAATTCATTGAATGGGGATGGTCAGTTAACAGTTGGTTTTAGAGCAACATTCGATATAGATTTGTTATGGGAGTATACCCTTAGGATAATTGTATTTATCAAATAAGGCGTTTAGAAAACAATATGATTGACAAAAAAGAAAGAAACAAAATTAATGTGACTGCATCTCTATATGCCTCTGCCTATATATGGTCATTGATCAGTTCGAATTGCCTCAATACTTGTTCAAGGTATAGGGGTCATAAGATATTATCTAGTAGTTTTTTACTCTTTTATTACTCTGTGACCTTTGATCTTTGGCCTCTTCCACCAAAACATAATGCCTCAGGCAACACCCTCGATGATTGTTTAAAAAATCCCTGCAACTACAAATGTTTATTTGTGAGCAAAATGCATTTACATAATCAGCAAACAAAAAGCTTATGAGCGTGCAAATGCCATAGATTAGTAAACCAAAATTGTATGATGAATTTTTTACCGAACAAATAAAAGCTGTCAAAATGCTGTGAATTTTAAAACTGTACTGCGTCATGGCTTCCTGATCATGCATTCTGGGCCCCATTTCACGAAACTTGTCATCAGTGACAAATGACAGCTTTTGTTATAAGCTAGTGAAATCTTTGCTTCTGATTGGTTATCAGCAAATTTGTCACTGATTTTTGTCATTTGTCACTGAAAAAGGCTTTGTGAAAGGGGTCCCTGATCCATCTGCTTGGAGGCAGAAGGACACAACTAAGTGTATAATGTTATGAGCTAACACCCTTCTGGCTCCAAACAGATATATAGGATGATTGAGCCCGATCATTGAGCCCGATCATTGAGCCCGATCATTGCTGCTTTCCTGAACAATGTGTTAGCAGGCATCTATAGACTAACCCATCGCAGGATACAGGAACTGGGTAGTTTTTGAGCAAACTATGTATGTTGCTTCAAAAGGCTTGGAACGGCAGCACTTTTATACAAATGGTATCATCGGGGAAATGTTTCAATTATAATTTTCAAAGTTATCTTGCTATCCATTGCACCTGGGAATGAATTTCCATCATGTAATTCTGAATACCAACAAAACCCATTCATTTAAGTGTTTAAACCCCGTCTGTACTAGTATGGCCAGGAGGGATTAGACCACCCAGCTTGGTTACTGACAGGTGGTTATCTCATCAACTCAGCTCTCAATTAACATAAGAAAAAGCAAATCATGGGGGACCAATGGGCGCCGCTTAGGCATTGTTTTCTATATAGAGGGAGCAAGTAGTACAGTGGGGCTTTAAGAGTGGGACATATAGATACCAGCCAAAGATTGGTCAGGAATAGAAAACCCATAAACCTTTGATGATGAACATGGCATTTCTAAGGATTCATTTCCATCAAATATCTCTCAAGGTATTTCCTACCTTTGGGTTGTTGGGCATCACCACTAACGTCCAGGTTGTTACCGCTGCGGCTCTTGAACATGTTACGAATGGCCGAACCGGAACGCTTACGAGTGTTGCCCTTCTGCGTCTTGTTCGCCCGCATCTTCTTTGTCTTGTGACGATGCAGGATGTGAAGGCTACGCTCTGCCAGAGGTTTCTCCTCGTGATCCTTGATCTCCTCATCATCCAAGAAGTAACGGGACTGACGCACGGTGTGCTGAAGGGTTTTATAACAACAACAAAATGTAAAAATAATAGATAAGAAAATACAAAAACACAGGCATTAAAGGCATCGTTTAATAATGTTATATCTGAGATGTATGGCCCTACATGTTATCAGCGTCTGTGATATGGTGTAATATTGAAGCCCTAAAAAAATTGCGCTTCAACAATGATGATCAAGAAGTGCCTTAAAAAAGTAAAAAATCTTTGAGTGACCGGTTTTACCATACTCTTTTTCTGAAAAAGACTGTAATGTTATATAAAACGTAAGGAAAACGAAAAATGAAATTTCGATTTCCAATCATATAATATCTTGATTCAAAACATCCTTGTAATCATAAAAACCGAACTGTCATTTTTGTAGAATAACTAAGGTCTTAGTAAATGTAATGAAAATACATCTGGGATAAATATTCAACATAATTTTGAACTGATTTAGATTACTGCAGAAATTTCAAAATACAATATGAGAGTCTTTGGATGAATTATTAATGGCTATATGTATTCCTGTGTAAACTGAATAATGATTACACATGGGACAAGAATAGGTGTAGCGTACGCCATGAGAGACTACTACATGTGAAATGGAAACCAACATGCCAACGAGGACACTCCTTGAAAAAAATGTCAGCATTTTTAAAAAGAAGGTAAAATACTTACAGCCTGACGAGGTCTATAAGCACTCTTCTTGAAGGCATCCAGCTGATTTGTGAAGGAGGACTTCCTACGTTTGGGTGATTCTTCTGTTCCTTCTTGAATTGCCAAACTTTCAATTTCATGGGAAGTTTTACGCTGTCTCAGAGCGGGGTCTGATACCTCCTGGTTCAGAAGAGAGCTATGCAAGAAAAACAGGTACGAGGTTTGATCAACGTCATTACTGAAATCCTAGGATTTATTGCAAGTCACTTGCAATGATAACAATCATACTCACTCCAACTATAGCATATACAGTTAACAATTACAGTTGACAATCATTATTCATACCCCTTGCACATGTGATGTGTTTTTTATATTTCGTAACCCAAGAATGACAGATTGGACGTGTCGAATTAGGGCCTTTGTTGAATACTCTTTTACCGGTAGATGTACGATTTAATATGTCACATTCTCAAGAACAAATTGGGTCAAATCAGTCAATGGGAATTAATGGAACAAGAATGTGAATAATAATAAGCTCTGATTGTCTGTCATGGGCAACTAGGGATTACCAACTGTTTTTGTAGAAAGGGGCAGTTAACTGCAGTTAGTAGTGGGGTTTACACTAATGAGTGCAAGACAAAAAGCTTCAATATGTCTGTATTCAATGCTAGTCATAGATGTTGTCCTACCAATCATCTCAAAAGTTATCTTTACTTATGTTTATCCTCTCATAAAACTCTTATCAAGAAAAATAAACTCTTCCTCAGATACTTACGCTTCACTTTGATTTCGCGAGATGAGGTCTCCAGTTGAAGGAGAAAGATGGAAATTTTTATTATCCTCAATATACTCCCGAGCTTCTTTCTCTTTCAAACGCTTGTAGACGTTAATGATTTCTCTGTCTTTGTTCACCTTTCGTTCCTTCACCAGTAACCTCTCAAAGAATTTATGGTTGACCTCTTCCCATCTGCTCATGAATATTCATAGAAACATTTGGATTAATCATTGCCATAGATGAGGTTGAATTCATTCAAATATTAAGATGCATCATTTGTTTCCACTGAATAATGAACAATGAAATAGTCTGCTGAACATTGATCATAAGGGGCAATATACATACAGCTTTTCATATAAATCATTACTTTTCAAAGGGCTATATACATCAAGATTTTTAGAAAAATTGTTACCTAACAAAGAACAACATCCATTTTTTAAAAATTCAGATATTTTATAACTTTATAATGGGTATACTCAATTATTACAATATATGTGTTCACTAATCACTTTTTTGAAAATTCAAAACATTTAACCCAAAATCAAAAGAACGTTAGAGATGACATCACATAAAACATAAACAGCAGAGCAGAAATTGTATTTATAAAGTATTTTCAGACATTTCTTAGATATGGAGAGAGAAAGCAGTTCTTCACTTCACAATGGTTCTTACTTGCTTTATAATAGAATCATCCAACTTACTTTTCTTTGATCCAATGATGCCCATGGTGACCAACTATATCCTCCACACCCGCCATTAGATGGCTGTTAAACTGTGAAATGAACATCAGTCATATTAAACGAGAGTTCCTCATTTCAATTGTATTGATTAACATACAATAATTAACCATGACAATACTCTATTGTTTTAAAGGCCCACTGTACTACTTGCTCCCTCTATATAGAAAACAATGACTAATCGGTGACCATTGGTCCCCCATGATCCTCTTTTTCTTACGTTGATTAAGAGCTGAGTTGATGAGATAGCCACCTGTCAGTGACCTTCCCAGGTGGTCTAATTCCTCCTAGCCAAACTAGTACAGATGGCCTTTAAATAACACCTTACTTTGCATAACTATATGTCTCTATACATTTCCACGGTACATAGGAAATTATGAATTCCAGCTAATTTGGCGCCCAAGGCTAGCTCAGGTTCCTCTTCGAATGACAAGGCCAGGTAAGCCAGGGACTGATTGAATATCTTTAAAAAATTGATTTTGTAAAAGTTCATAAACACAGATTTCTAAAATCATAAACTCTTTATATGCCGCTCTATTTTTATCATGGGACAGATATACCAAAGGCTTCAAGATTGATCATTGTTTCCAGTGCAAGGTTAATCTAAACCAGTGTTAAAAGGGTTGTCCGATTACATAGAAATATTGTAATACCACTACTTAAACAGGACCCTGTCTCAATAACCAATAAAAGCTACTGAAATCATTGCAATTGTTTGGATGTGATAAAAATGTGTAAATTGAGTCATAGCAGTTGTTATTGTTATAATTAATTATCATTAGCATAAATGATCTTCTGTCACCCGAGCATGGGAGGGGAAAAACAAACTTAATTACTAAAAATGTAATTAACGCCCTATCTGAGAGGTGGAGTGTTTTCCATTGTAACCTAGCCTGCATCTATGGAAAAAGGGTGGGGCATCTAAGCACAGTATGCAGGCTTCCATCATTAACCTGGGCTGGATTAAATCTTTGGTTCGACAGGTAGATGCTCTACCGACTGAGACAACTTGCCTCCTCAACCCAAGTAACAGGTTCTATGAACTAAGACCCTAAACATTTTCTATTCGTTATTTTCGTACTCACCCTCTCGTAAATTTCTTCATTCATCGTTGGTTTCCTCTTCTCTGCCTTTTGGATGTGCAGAAAGTTCACAAGAGGTTTGATGGTAATACCCTAGTTTAGACAAAAGTAAGAAATTAATCAAATGATGCACTTAATTTGATATCAAGACAGAAATTTCTTCATGAGATTGTTGAGCTCTTAAGTAACAAAGACTGAGAACTTTTCTTTGTACAACTGTCAGTATACTGATTATTTGTTTGTCCAAATTGGGAAATTAACAGGTTTCAAGTTCAAGTTCAAGTTTAACTTTCACTGTCTTAAGTGTGACGTCTTCAAAAATTTATTTTTGGAATTTCTCAATTTTGTCTTCATTTTCTGAAAGAGCATCAAATATAATGTCCGGATGTCGAAAACCAATTGAAAATGTTGAGTATTGGCTGAGATATGACCATCTGAATAAAGAGATTTCCTATAGGAACTCAGTGTTATATTGCTCTGGTTCATAACATTACGAGCCAGAGCAATATAACACTGAGTTCCTACAGGAAATCTATTTATCCAGATGGTCATATCTCAGCCGATATTCAATTGATTTTCGACATTCAGACATTATTTTTGATGCTCTTTTGGAAAATGAAGATAAAATGAAGAAATTCTAAAAATTCTAACACACACATACACCCACCCACAGAAGGATGGCTTCACATTCTGTACCATACAACACTTGGATAAGCCTCAGAGTCTTTATATTGCAAGCAGTGCTCTTTCCTATCTGTCAGTCGTAATATTTTTATTTTGCCAAGGTATCTTTTCTTTTTTCCTTTTGAAATTGGTTCACACCACGTCATGTTTGAACAAGCCTGTTGAGTATTATCATAGCTACTGGAAGGCTCAGAAAAGTCAATCTACTTCAGTACTGTAAAAAACAAGAAACTTTCAAGGCGAGTGATTTACATTCACAAAATTTTATCGACCGTGCAATAATTGAACTATAACTGACACACCACCGGCTATTTGAAGTTCTTAGGTTTCTTGAAGTGAAGTGAAGTGAAGGATTTTGTTAACAATTTGCGAAAATTTTATGTGGCAAATGTTTATGGTTTTACAGTATTTTCTGGAGTGACATTTATCTTTATTTAAAACCTTCCTTAAATCCTTGGTTAACAGATTTCTCTTTTTCATGAGTATATTGCTAATCAAATGAGCAATTAGAAATCATACTGCTGTTGTTGGTTTTGATTCATACAACACTCGACATGACTTATCAGAGCATTTCCCTGTTTCTAGACAAAAGGATCCACACTTGATTAATGATATAGAAACTAGACAAGTACAGACTTATCTTCAGCACAGTTCCAAATATATATCTCAATCGACAGTGAAGAATCATTAATGACTGTTAATTTATTAATCAATACTTCAGATTAGCTTAGATGTTTCCACCACTTAATAATACTTGAACCATGCAGGTATTAGGTATTAAAAGGCATCCAACATTTGAAGTGCACCATTTATCAAAAAATATTTTGTTTTTGTTTGTTGGTAGTTCCATGTCGTAATACTATATTGAAAATATGAGCTTCAAATATTACTTCTGTAAAGAAATTTTGCAAGTTTTAACCAACTCTCAATTAACATAAAAGCAACTTGTGAACAGACTGCTCAATGCACCTGTATGCATTCTCTCATAACAGAGGACCTGCATGGAACCCAATTCCAACTTGGTTTTCTTTGTAGAAATTACACACCAGTTGGTTTTTCAATTTCTTTTATTGATTAAGAAAAAGACAAATGTGACTGCGTCTCCTATATGCCTCCATCCTCATTTTGGTATAGAAAATGGATGGATTCATTCATGATATATCACACAGAAAACAAAGAGAATAGCTCTTGTGGTTCTTTGACATAGTTTCTCCAAACTCTAATCAGATCCTCTTCCTGATACACATTGTCACCAAGTTTGAGCTTCATATCTCTAATGGTTCTTGAGATATCTCGATAACGAGGCCAATACGTGAAATTTCATAAGTTGACCTCTGTAACCTAGTTACTCCAAAATCAAATCAGATTGTCTTCCTATGGTGATCCATACACTGTACTATCACCAGGTTTGAAGTTGATATCTCAAGTGGTTCTTGAAATAACACATTAGCAAACTAGATGGAATTTGACTGCGCGCAGTCGAAAATGATGCCTCCGTCATAGAGCAATTTTACAAACCAAAACAGAAGAAATTTTTCAAATTCAAGTTCAATTGTAATCCATTAACAGGTTCTCAGAATATCGTGATTACAAGCAATTTCTCATATACATATATGACCCTTTGATCTTTGACCTCATGACCCTAAAATCCACTCAGTTCATTGGCTCTGCAAGATGTCCTGAGTTAAATAGTAATCCATCTGTCAGTTCTAATGAGAATGCGTTCACAAGCTATTTTTGCATACATAATGAGCCCATGACCTTTGACCTTATGAACCAAGAATCTACTCAGTTCATTGGCTCTGCAAGCTACATAAATGATCTAAGTTTGGCAGGAATCCATCAATCTGTTTTAATGATAATATGATCACAAGCTATTTTTGCATACATAATGAGTCGCATGACCTTTGACCTTGACCTCATGATCCCAAAATCAAATCAGTTCATCAGCTCTGCAAGTAACATACATGACCTAAGTTTGGCAGGAATCCATCAATCGGTTCTTGAGATAACGCGATCACGAACTGTTTTTGCATACATAATGTGCGCTGTGACCTTTGACCTCGTGACCCCAAAATCTAATCAGTTCATCGGCTCTGCAAATAACATACATGACCTAAGTTTGGCAGGAATCCATCAATCGGTTCTTGAGATAACGCGATCACAAGCTGTTTTTGCATACATAATGAGCCCTGTGACCTTTGACTTCGTGACCCCAAAATCTAATCAGTTCATCGGCTCTGCAAGATACATACATGACCAAAGTTTGGCAGGAATCCATCATTCGGTTCTTCAGATAACGCGATCACGAGAACGGGACGTACGTACAGACGTACGGACGGACGGACGGACGGACAACCCGAAAACATAATGCCTCCGGCTACTTCGTGACGGAGGCATAAAAAAGCAGGAGGGACGAAAGGGCGGACAACCCTAAAACATTAAGCCTCCAGCACCATCTTCGGTAGGCAGAGGCATAATTATATTTTAAATGTGAATTGGGTTTTGCACCATTATTGGGCCCAACACACTCATTAAATATTTGTTTTTATTCTCCCTGATGTTCGTATTCACCTCATGTTATTGTACTATTGATTTCCCCTTTTTCAATAAAAAGTCATAAGATTTAATCCGACAAATCTGCATAGAATTTTTGGATGTCTACTTGTATACATCTCGAGATGAGTTTGCATAATCTGACTCTAACATTTAATTCTTCTGCTCTTCTCTTTTCATCTGTCACACCAACATGCAATCACATCATGCACATCTAACAAGGACAAGAACCTGTTTCATGAAACATGTCATCAATGACAAGTTACAATAACTGTTATAAGCAACTGAAATTGTTGCATATGATTGGCTGAGAGCAAATTTGCCATCGAAAATCAGCATTCATTATTGATGACAAGTTTTATGAAATGGGGTCCAGATCAATGAATCTCTCCACAAGAAGGGAAGACATTTTGCCTCCATTTTATGTTACCTGTACAAAGACTGTGAACATGATGATCACTACAGTTGTGGTGAAGAAGATGGGCTTTGCGCTGATGACTTTAGAACACAAGAGCGCCACCAACGAGAAAGCGATAGCACCGCGGATGCCTCCATACGTCATGATGAACTGAGAGCGCCGGTTGATCTTGAATAGTCGGAAGCGATTCAGGATTGTTACCTGTACGAATACACCTGCAAGGGGAAACAAAACATATATGATTGTGAAATAATACTATTAATAGGAATAATAACTATAATAAAAAATCTTTTTTAAAGCACAAATCATCCTAGGAAAGAGCCTCAATGCACTCCCCAATCATTATTTTAAACATAAACATAATTATATAACATGAGTATAGTACCAAAAAAAAAGTTCATGTGAATGAAGTATTTGATTTTTTTTCCAATACTGCACATTCATATAAAAACATACTCTGTCTACAAAGGCACTAGGGTCAAATTAGTTTGTTAAATTCCAAAACTCAACACAGGACCCAACACAATACCTAACCTTAATCTGTACTATAAAACTAACCTATAATGGACCTTGTGGCAGATTAGCCTTGTGCTAAACAAGTTATCTACTAAAGTCTACTACTATAAGCCAAGCACACAACCTAATCCCTATGTTATACCTCTCTTTAGAAATCTAGCCATCTGATTGGTCAAAATTGGAGTCGTATCCAGATGTACCGTCCCCTTGACCCTATAGAAACAGTGATGCTTCTCAAAGCAGTCGATAATACAGCCTACAGAGACCTTGATTGCACTTGAGCATGTGTTTAATCAACAACAATCTTGACAGCCAGTTTGTACTCACCTATAGCCCTATACACGGAGCAGAAGAGGAGAGTGAAGAGAACAAACGCAGTGTCCCACTGATGGGCCTCTTTGCTGAGTGATGTAGTCCCTAAGAAGATGAAGATGATGGTCTCACTGATGCTACTCAGCATCTTGAGGAAGTATTTGATGGTGGTGTGAGACTTGGCGGAGATGTTCTGCTCAACGTAAGGCTTCATGAACATCGAACATGTCACAATCCTGAAAGAACAATTAAAATACTGGTCAATTTAGTGAACAACCATTGTTGGATGCAGGTTTGGCCCACATCCAGACTACAGTCAAACCTGCTTTTAATAGCAACCAGCTGTATAGAAAGACCACATGTCTTCAGAGACCGTATTTTTTGTTTCCCTTGAAAATGGTTTCTCATCGAAACATGTACTAAAGGAACCTGTACATAAATACTATAAAGACCCCTTTTCTTGTTTCCCTTACGTGGTCTTTAAAGACAGGTTTCATTGAACCATAATTGATTAAATCAAAACTTGTATGGCTATATGACAAGTAATAACCTTTTTTCTACTCTGAACGATGTATTAAGAAGCGTTGTATTATAATGAAACATCATGGGCTTTCATGGCCCAAATTCACAAAGCAAGGTTTGAGCTCAGACCAAGGTTTGAGCTCAAACCTCCTTTTGTTCTTTACAAACCAGGTTTGTAAAAAACGCGTAAAAAAGGCGTCATATGACGTACGAAAACCAAGGTTTGTCGACAAACCTACTTTGTGAATTCAGGCCCATACGTTTGAGCAGACTTTTGAATGAAAACTTGATCAGTGTCTCGTTCTAGTCTGAACATCTTTTTGTATAAAAATTGTGTAACGTGAGCTCATACTGATGATTGGCTAGCAATCATGTCAATTGACCTCTTAAAAACGTTGCTTAAAGCCCCACTGTCCCAATTGTAGCTACTTGCTCCCTCTATATAGAAAACTTCCCGAATCGGTGCCTGTTGGTCCCCATGATCCTCTTTTTCTTATGTTAGTTGAGAGCTAAGTGAATGAGATAACCACCTGTCAGTGACCTCGCTGTGTGGTCTAATCCCTTCTGTCCCAGTAGTGTTGACGGTCTTTAATACAACTTTTCTTTATACTACGTTATTTTGAACTCTGTATGCCCCTTTCACTACATAATGGTATACCGTAGTATTAATGACTGCTTTGAGAGAAATAGTTGTTTTTAATTGGGCTATTGCCCTCGGCACGCCTCGGTCAATAGCACAATTCTAACCTTCCCTTGAGCGTATAAAAACAACTATTTCTCGAATATTAAAGCAGTCATTAATAATTTTATATGCCACCACCTTGGTCAACTTATGACACCACCTTGGCCTTTATCTAGTTTATCTGCACGGTCGTTTATTGATGAGTGTATCTTTGAGAGTAGACTAAAAAATAAAAAATAAAAATAAAAAAACTTGCGTACAAATGGTGATGTAACTAAAATCACCGCCTTAGACCGCTCGGCCATCGCGCATTGTTACCACACTTAGCAGTTTTCTCTGATATATACATTAAAATGGATTGAAAACGGCTTCGCGTGCTGGATGCTTCGGGCAGCTCCATTAAACGGGCCCTTCTTTTACTTTTGCAATGCATATTGGCACGAACTTAGATCAAGATCTATCGGCAGATGTTGTTTTTGGAAGTTTATTTTCGTCTTCATGTCAACAATGCAAGATAAAATTGTCGGTAAGATCGATAGAGATTCAATTGTATTGAAATTACCGACCAATTCTTCGCACATGTACGGTATTCTCGATCGCTCAGGCCATTTTTTAACATGTAAACCTATGGGTATTTCACCAAGACTGAACTATTTTCCCGGTAACCATGGTTACTGGGATTTTAGACTATTTTTTAGAACTATTACATGGGTTTGGAATTTTACCGGGAATTTTACAGGAATAGTTAAAGTTTATGAATGCAATTTCGACCAATCAGCTGGCTGGATTTCTTAAGTGAGGTATATAATTCTTAATATGACCTTTCATCACATAATTTTCAGGTAAAATTTGTATAGTCTGAAGAGGTTATTACTCTGCCTCAATAAAGTGAATGGCCCTTTTAAATGTAGGCGCAGCAGAACTTGTTTTGAAAAAAAATTAAAACCTGAAAACATAAAACATAAAGGAGATACACACTTGTCTTCTACATTAAGTGTCACTTGACTGTTCGTTTAAAAAAAAGTAAAGTCCCTAAAGAAACAAAATGTATAACTCTTGTAAGTTTTCCAACAACTTTTGTATAATCTAATTGCATGAACATTGTACTATTTTCTCTTTCGATATGTTGTACCTTGTACCCACTTGTGTATACTTTTGTATTGTTACATCCAACTTTACTGCTCAGTTTCACGGTTTGGGTAGACTAACAATTATGAGGTGAATACATGCTAAATCCCAGACATGAAAGGGTGGTGGAAAATTGATAATTTGAGCACATGAACAGACAATTCGCTGATTTTTATCTTCATTTTCAAATTAAATCTCTTTAGAATTGCCTGACACTATGATGCAAAAGAGTGCATTTCACATCAAAGATTTAATTAGGAGTGTATTCACTAGTGCACTCAACACTATAACAATTTTTTAAAAGGATGTCCTCCATGAAATTAATCAGAAATCTATGGTATGGCAATACATATAGGTTTGCACTAACACCCCCATTTTAAACTCGGTGAAAAGGTGAAAAACTTAATTCTTTTTGCTAAAAGAGCTCCTTTTCTGATTAATAGTCTATGTTGAGTTTCAATACATTTTCGTCCATGGGATCTCATATTAAATTTGGAATAGCATGTGAGCTCATTCCAGATAAAATATATATATATGCATTTTTTTCTTCTTTTGTATTGAAGAGTCAGAGTAAGGTCTGGTGTCAATTTGTGAAATGATATTTTCATCACACAACCAGAACACATGATAACAACTAAGTCATTTATGTCAAAGTCATGCTAATTTTTAAACCATCTGCCATCAAAATGGGCAAAATGAAACTAATTCAGCGAGACCCACTCAAATATTACTTTAAACAAATTTTAACTTCCTTGTTAGAGTGAGTCAGGTTATAATTATTTGTAAAAGTACAAGTAAAGAGGACTATATCCTGTTTGTGAGTTAACAAAAAAGAGTTTCCTTTGAAACCAATTTTCATGGTTTGGAACTTATGACTGAGAAGCGATACCAAATAAAATGAAATCTGATTTATACTAAGATATTCAAGTATAGAAAGTGAAAAGCTGATTTTTATACTCGAAAGATATAGGCCAAGTGCAAAAATTAAA
This sequence comes from Strongylocentrotus droebachiensis, assembly GCA_035222895.1. Lineage (NCBI taxonomy): Eukaryota > Metazoa > Echinodermata > Echinoidea > Camarodonta > Strongylocentrotidae > Strongylocentrotus > Strongylocentrotus droebachiensis. The sequence continues at coordinate 226,318 of JAVYIG010002572.1, forward strand.
GGGAATGTCCCTAAAAGAGGCATTCTGTGTCAGCAAAAAGGTTCATTTAATTTCCACTATTCTCAACCATGTTGTTGTGTGGTTAATGTTCTGAGAAAAAATGGGGCACAATTTTCTTTCTATTCAAATAAAGTCGCGGCCAAATGTGTGTATTAAAGCTGCAGGCAACCACAATTTTAAAATCCCTATCAACTCGACCAAAACTAACACGCACACACAATGCCCATATTCCATACCTGCAAGATTGGTTAAATACAATAATGGGCAATGGTAACAAGTGACCAAACACAACTATCAGCTCAAATTACAAATATAGAGTTGTGAATATATGTGTTTTCTAACAAATACATATACACATGCAATCATTGTTTGCAAAATTGTTTGGAGCGTTTAAAATTCACGGGCTGCTGAGCCCAAACTATTTCTGCATTGAGGCCTATAGCTGCTTTGTGGCACAAAATACATATTGTACTGGAATTGTATGTGCACGTACACTACCAGGTAAACCATGTCAGTCTATGACTATCCCAGTTGTTTGTCTGGCGCTTTCATATCAAAATCTTCTTTTAGGGATTACCCCCGGGCTATATAACCAACACTACCCTCGAAGATCTAAGGCAGTTGATTGTCTGGAGCTTTGACATCAACATTTTTTCTTTTAGGGATCGAGTTACCCCACAGCTAATCAACACTACGCTTGATGGTTCTAAGGCAGATTTTACCCTTGGCTTTAATACATGGGCTACCCATCATATGCGCCTTGCCAACTTTTTTCAATTACGTACTGTCACGTTTTGTGCGTTCACCCCTTTTTACTATGGCCTACTAGGTTTCCCGTCCGCACCGTGACTGCTGTGGCAAATTTTTTGACAGTTTAAAAATCTAGCCTGGCATCCATGGCAATCATAGCCTGTCACGTTTACCCGTTCCGTCCATCCTGTTTTGTCCATGGTGGCCTGAAATGCAATTGCCGTGGTCGCCGGGAACATAATGAAAACCTTGCATAACCAAAAATACTCTTGACATTCTAAGGCAGATTTTACCCTTGATTTACATGGGTGTATTACCCGTCATTTAAAACACTGGTAATCTTTTCATACCCAACGTACACCAGAGTAACACTCAGGTGATCCCTAAAAATGATGTCGATGATGATGATGATGATGATAAATAATTAAAATATCCTATTAATCCATGTAATGCCATTGGCAATTAAAAGTCACCTAATTGTATCTAGGGCAACTGCATGAACACTCAGGTGTCAGCAGAGACAGAATCTTGGCCTAAAAGGTGTATTACATGAGTATCAAAATACTGCAACATTGCAATGAAGACTAGGCTGATCTTCAGAACTTAACCTAGACATGGTGCCATAAAGCTTACAAATGTATCATGGAGAATTGTATTAAAAAAGGTGACTTTTCCAATGCTCACCTTGAGTTAACCACTGTTCAATAATATCAAACAGACCAAAAATGAAACTATCTTTAATTTCAAGAAACCAGCTCTTCTTCATCCCAAAATTTTAGATACAATTGGGTCATTTTTTAAGTGCCAATGGCAATGCAAGGGTTAATAGGATATTTTCAGCCGATACCCAGGATCGAGCCAATGGGTGAAAAAAGCTCATCGTTAAAATGTTTGGAAATTTAGGGCTGTGTTCGGGGAAAACCCTTTAAAGTACCCGATAATTTTGAAGAGTAAAGGTTATATACATCAGTAGTGTTATCAACAAAACAAACATGTTGTGTTTGATGGCCGGACAAAAGGAAGTTAGTCTGATAGGTGATAATCTAATGTCATATTTTTAATGTCTGTAACTATCAAAGAAGTGCAAACAATATTTGCAGTGAAAAAATTGTTAGAATCCTAATATTTGTTTGGTTTCTAGAATAAACAGCATTTAAAAAAATGACAGAAATTTGCTTGTAAACTGCAGAACAAAGCCCAATATACCATGTTTTAAAGGTATTAAATCATCCGTATAATATGAAAATTGTAATTCTCTATACATATCTTTTTGATTCTGCAATTTCAATTCATCACGAATATACTGTTTCAGGCCCGACTACAGTGAAACATTATGCATGAGAATTTTGACTAATTTCTACTGCTTATGGCATTGGTGCCTACATGTAGATAGCGTCAGGGCCTCTATCTTCTTTTCTAAGTTACTGTGATTGAATCAAGTCAAACGTCAGCACCAAACTAACCACAAGTTATTACTCTATGCAATGGTAAAAGGTTTGAAGATTAATTCAGATCAACCAGAAAAACCTAGTCTACTCTTCAGCATCTCAAATCTTCATATGTTCCTAATTTTTTATATCAAATGTTAACAATAAAAATACAAGTCATGTAATAAGGTTAGGTTGAGCAAAAAACATTTGGGAGCAATTGGATTGGGAAAGGTTGATTATACACATGTATAGTAAAATATAAATTGATGTATAGGCTACTTGTAGGTATTGGAATGATCATAAAAGAAAATTGACTCTATCTTTCTGTTAAACACATGCACTGCCAACAGAAATGGTATCGGGACTATTATACACACGTGGCATGAAAGTTTGGACCAAACTATTTAGTCATTGCTCATCATAATTTACATGTGAGGGTACCTGAAGCGCATTCCTTGTCAGGGAGCCTCTCTACCATTACCCTTCTATGGGTGCGTTTATCATCCTATTTCTGGCCTAGAATCAGCGTTTTCAAACGTGTTTCAGGCAAATTTGCATGGTGATAAATGCAAGCCTGTTTTCAAACGTCTTTAGATATTGCTTTATTGAACGGCGCAAAGCAGTTGCGCAAAGACAAGGCCTTTATTTAGAATCGTGACGAGTTGATAAACGTGACAACTCGCAAATCACATTCGTATAGTGGGGTTCAATATGTATGTATAGAAACACTGTTTCTGAGTGGCAAAAGATGATAAACGCACCCTGCTATGATGCTTCTCCAAACTGACACAAAACGAACAAGAAAGCTTACATATGAACTCAACCTTCTTTTTAACATCACCTCCAGAAAGAAAAGAATTAGGAAACACTTGACGTGAAACAAGTGTTTACCTTTACCTCAATCAAATGGCCATATGCCTAATTTGATGAACTTGTACTGTGGCCCCTTGGACTTGGAACAATGACATTATCTACACATTACAAACATGATGAAATCTTGAAAAAGGAAATTCCCACTCAAAGATTAAATGCTGATGTCATGATTTCCTCTCCCTGTTTGTTTACCAATGTTTGTTTAAGGCTAATTTAATGGCTTCCCTACTTGTCTCGCCTAATCACCTAACTGTACATTGTAGCTAATGATCAATAAAAGACTAATGAGGCGTGTCTGCTACTATCTCGAGATAGCCAAATATCCAGCTATTTGAATATCCCGATCGATCGCAAACTATCCAGCTTATTTGCGTCTTCATTATGACCAAAGTAGCAAATTAGCTGGATAGTTGGTCGGGATAATATCCCAAGATATCTCGGTCTAGTTTGCGGTTTTCCTTGTTTACTAGTTGTACTCACAGAATTCTGTGGTTGTACTAGCGCGGCCCTGAGCGGAGGTCAGTGTTTAGATCGCATACTGTGCGAGGAAAACCGGAAGTCGTTGTGCATGATGGGATCGGGATATTTGACTCCGTACTTCGGTCTAATGAAGACGGTCGCAAACTATCCCGCTAGTTGGGAAATAGTGGGATATTTTGCAAACTAGACCGAGATATCTTGGGATATTATCCCGACCAACTATCCAGCTAATTTGCTACTTCGGTCTAATGAAGACGCAAATAGCTGGATAGTTTGCGATCGAGAGATAGTGCAGACACGCCTATAGATACAAAGCATTTTCACACCAGTCACATTTAATATCTACATGTATGTAATAAATACTGGTATCTAAAGATAAACAATATTTGTGACTATGGTAATTAAAGGTAATACAAAGTTTTGTAATGGGGTCATGAATTTGGTTCAAATGAACATATTGGAAGCATATACGATCCTACAATATTCAGTGATCGTTGTCGCGGTCGAAATCGACTCTAAAGTTATGAAATTGTAAATAATAAAAAACTTTATGTTGAATAGCTCCCTCTCAAGGTCAAGATATTAATTAAGCTATAAAACAAGGTTTATTGACTAAAATTGACTGATTAGCTATTCTCGTTCGGAAATAATATACCACAACTACATACTCTGAGATTTTCATGGTCGCAGCTACCATTGTACGGCCGTAGGAGCTATTTGAAATTTATCAAAATTTACCGGGAGCACCGGTAAATCTTTATATTCAATTTTTCTCGAAAGCACAAGTGTTTTAGGGGCTGAAATTTCTGGTGTTTTTAATACATCCACAGGGGCATCCAAATATATTAAAATTGTAAAGAATCACTATCCACCCATTTTTCAAAAATTCCCAAAACTTTGTAATACCTTTAAGGCAAGTATCCCAAAACCTGCTAGAAAACATAGTGACTTTGCGGCTTAACCCTCCTCCTTTTTTAAACAAAACAATGAGTGAACAAACAATTTGAGAAAGGACCTGGTAGTAGCTAAAGATTGCACACATACTGAATAGTATATGAGGTTACAATCTGAAGAAATACATCTTGGAAGTCTAGAGGCAGTTTCTTGAAACTGTCATAAGTCTAACTTTAATTCTTGGACATCCCATAGAATCATACTGAATAGTATATGAGGTTACATCTGAAGAAAACATCTTAGAAGTCTGGAGCCGTTTCTTGAAACTGTCATAAGTCTAACTTTAATTTCTTGGACATCCCATAGAATCATGTGTTACAGCATTAGCGCCTATTTGTATGGGATGTCCACAACTGAGGTAACATCTGAAGAAAACATCTTAGAAGTCTGGAGGCAGTTTCTTGAAACTGTCATCTTATTACTTATTACGGTTTAGTGAAACTGGCCCCTGATGGTTGTACATGGTTCACATTACACATAAAGAAGGCCACAAGAATCTTGCTTTGACAGGGAAAATTGTATAAAGAAGGAGTAGGGCAAGGAGGATACTCTGGATGGACAGTCTGCAGAAATTGTTGGAAGAGAGAGGATTGAAAGAACTGGGAGTGGTGCTAATAGAGAAGGCTAGGAGCCGAGGGTTGTGGAACAGCATGATCGCCAAAGTCAATCGATATGGTACTTGGAGAGAGAGAGAGAGAGATGGTTGTACTACTTACGCAAGGATACTGGACAGGGTGAGCATCTCAGCTATGATGTAGGAGAGGTAGGCCATGACGAAGACGAAGATGGGCTCGATGACGCGCACCTTGTAGGTGTACTTGGTGATGAGCGCTGTGAGGAAACCCATGATGAGACCGATCAGGATACCTCCGAATGCGACCACGAAGAAGGAGATGAAGCCGAAGATGATGTCTTGAGTTGCGAGGTGCTCTCCTCCGATCTCGTTGAAGATTCAAAGACACGGTACAGCACCTAGGATTGAGATCATAAAAAATCATTGTTCTAGTACAGTGAAACCTGTCTATAAAGATCACCCAAGGGAGACAAGAAAGTGGTCTATAAAGGCAGGTGGTCTTTATGAACAGGTTCTTTTAGTACATGTTTCAATGAGAACTATACAGGTGGTCACTAAAGCAGCTTCACGGTACCTTGAAATGCCCTTTGAAACGCTCTCACAGCATTTGATAAGTCGATCATCCAGTCTCTCTGGTATAGGAAGCAAATCAAAGATGATGTATCGTGGTTGGAGGTGTTCTCCACCAATCTCATCAAATGACTCCCAAAAAATACAAAATAATAATTAATTTTCAAATACATAAAGCACATAAACTATGCAAATATGTTCTACTGAGTTGCAAGAACACCTGAAATACCTCAGACTACTACAGACCATTGAATGAAAAGATGTGATTGTAATTTTAATTTTTGATTTTTAACAATGGTGACTTCCTGATTTCTTGGAGCAAAGAAGTAGATTCGCAGGGGGCTGCTTACCGACAAGCACATTCGTTTTCAGGTCAAAGTATAAAACTTTAAATCAACTACCTGGACCTGATTTGTCTGAATTCTCAAATATGGTGTCATAGTTAGATGGGCACATCCCCCCTCCCCCTCCAAATGGAATGAAGAAAAAAAAGAGAAAAAAAAAGAGAAAAAATGAAACAGAGAGGGAAATATACTGTAACCAAAAGAGTTGATGACAGGATCCCCACCTACAACCCCCCCCCCCAAAAAAAAAAAACTAACTGGTAGCCTAGTAAGCCAGGTGGTTCCCCTTCCAATGTTGCAAGTGCCCCCCCCCCCCCTCAATGGCTAGACCCATACTATGCCTTTGCTGTATGAACAAGTCAATATACTTTATTACATGGTATGATTGTATAGAATCAGAATCAAGGGCTGTTACTTCCCTGTACATGACCATCCATGTAGTACCAGGTACTACCAGCACAATATTGTATTGGCTCCTAGCTACTTCAAGACACATACAGTTCCCTTTTGGGGCAATCATCCCACATTTTGCGGTATGCCTCATTAACTTTTGATTCACAGCTCTACAAAACATGTCCAATGGATAAGTAGAAAGGGGAAAAAAGTTCTGCATACCCGTACACTGCATCTATTCTTCTTTTATGACTTATTTTAGAAGGAAAATAAGCTTTGAAATTCTCAAATAGGCAACACAATGAAAGGTTCTTTCAATGAAAGTCACCAGTTTTGATCAAAAATTTGCAATTTTTCCAACTTTTTGACAAAGTCTGTTAACATAGATATATTGTTTATAGAAACATTACAGTATATCTTATTAGAACAATGCAGCAATAAAGAAAATCATTGTTATTGCCTATTCGAAGAACAGTTAAATCCTGTTAAAAAATGTAAGTAAATTCTTTTCTTCACATATCACAGTAAAAGGTCAAACTAAACAAAGATAAAGCACCATAAAATCATGTAATACAAAACTATATAAGCTTATATTATGCTATATATTGAATTTATTGTTTTGCAAAATTTCAACTCAATATGATTTCAATTATTTATGTGTTGAAAACACATTGTAATAACATGTATAACTACCAATGAGTCTTTCCTCTTTTTATTTCCAAATCACTAATACAATTGTACAGACTTCAGTCTCAGCCTGCAAAAGACCAAATATGCATAAAAAGATAAAATCAAGTTATGACCAGATTTTGAGGTCTATTTTTATTATGATAGTAACAGTTTATAGATTCATAAGTTATTAAGCAATCATGACCTTCATAAACCATAATCCATTAGGATGATGACAGCAAAGACAAACAAAATATTTAGGGGTGATAGCATTTGGATAAACAGTACCCTTTTTCTGAAAAAAGTGTTTCAATTTTAGCAATGCAATTTCCTTACCATTTTGTTTGCCTCACTTTTTGTTGTTGAAATTGTTATTTATTTTAAAAATCATGCTGGGTGACCTATATATCTTTCGTTTATATTGTATTTTATAGCCTACTTAATTACAACAACACACTGCACAAACAAAACTTGACACCCACCGGATGCAATAAAGTTGTCAAGTAGGCCTATCTATCAATATGGATGAATATATGAATAATGATCATTTTTGATCATGAATTTGGCTTCGTAACCTTTCATTTAAATGTAGCTAACTTACGGTAGTTATATATACATGTATGTTGGCTAGAATTGGTAAAGGCAGTACATATCGTATTTTATGTCATGACAGCTCTGTTTACTGCGGTTGAACTTGACAAGGCTAATCATTTCTTAATTGCAATTATGCTGTAAGAGGTAAATTAACCTACCACCTGCAATACATTAGGCGCCCATTAAAGACCATATACTAAGCACTATAATGGGGTGATTGGCAAACATAGGGAATATTAGATTATCAACATGTTATCAACATATGGAAAAAATTCTGCCAAACTTGGATAATGCTTGGCCCAATCACAGTCCACTTTTACCAAAATTTGAAGATTTTTTTTCCTCCAGAGTCCAGAGTTGTGCCTGTAATTGCCTGAAAATTGATCAGACATGTATTTACCATGGCACCAAGTTGGACGATCTTGACACGATATTGTTTGTTGTAAAGTAAGGATGGAAATGCTTGTGAGGCCCGCATACCGTAATTAACGGTGTATAAACCGCAACTTTTTGCCGCCGAAAAAAATTCAAAGTCAGGGGTGCGGTTTATACACAGTACACCAACAAAAAATTAAGTTTCGAATTATGCCCCGCCACCCGGTGCTATGCCTGGCAATGTCTCCCAGCTCAGTAATCGGTGTGTTGACTCACCACTCGGAAACTAGAACAACACTCAAATTTGTCTGTCATCTTGGTTTGAAAGTAAACTTTCTGATAGATTTCAATATGTAGTTGATAATAATAATTCCTCCAATTTTTCTTCTTTTACACGTACCACAATGTTCTATCCTAGGTCCTCTACTGTTTTTAAGTCGGTCGGCAAAAAAAAAGTCAGCAAAAAAAAAAATTAAAAAATTGTTTAGGGCGAAAAAGAGGGGTTAATACACGAGGGCGGTTTATACAACGTTAATTACGGTACTAGAGTACTGATGTATTTAAGAAAACCAGGCAATCTCTATAACAATTGACAGAATAAACTTACCACTGTGACAGCATCATTGAGCAATGATTCTCCAAAGACCAGAATGTGAAGGACTTGATTGACATGAATCTCCTCAAGACGGCCAGAACGGCGACAGGATCCACAGCAGAGATGAGACTGCTAAAGGTCATACACTCCAAGAAATTGATGGTTGTATTTCCACCTATAAAAACAGGGAATTAGAGACATTAACATTTTAGTCACAGCGATTCCCTAAAGCATATTTACGTGCTGTTGAATTCCGCAAGTTTATGGCGATGTTCTCATTAGTTGTGGCATTGCTATGTATTATTCAGTTGATGCTTTGAGTCCTTAGAAAGCATAAGAAATATTCTTATTACCATTCTGCAAAAAAGAAGATAGGTGATACAAGAGAAACAGTTGTTGAGCACCTTGGAAGTCCCAATGGATATGCTTACGTAATGCGAATAAATGTTCCCATGTATTTGGAGTTTGACTGAGAATGGCTATTAAAGATCAACAGCAAATCAAGTTCTTTCATTTCAAGCTTCTCTCGCACTTCAGGTGTGAGATGTGTGCCGAAGTGACCCATAAGCTGGTGTGGTTTGTGGAGAGTGGCCTCTGGGATGCCCTGGAGGCGTCTCAAGCTAGCTTGGTATGGCTCATGGAGAAAAAAACCTCACTCACAGGTACTTGATGTCACAGGTATTTGAGGTTTTAACACGTTCAAAATAGTTTTGGAGATGACTAAAATTGCTACAAAGTTAATTGTTAATTTCTTACCGGCTTCTTTTTGAGTTGAACTGGGTTGGGTACAGATAGACTGAGTATGCGCTACTCTGCAAACCATGGGTGAGCTTGACTTGTTCAAAGATTGAACACCAAGCAGATTCATACCAAATACCACTTAAATCTAGTACCTCTCAATCGTTAATCACGTTAAACTCACTCAGGAGTCCCCAATGTAAATGCCTAGAAAAAAGTCCCTAGGGTTTAGTTGTACATAGTAATAATATCAAACTCATTAATAAGTCCTCCTGTAGACACACCCACTCCTCAATATTTAACATCAAACTTATTTAAATATATTTGTGGCTTACACCCAGTAAATAAGATAGATTGATCGATCTGTAATTGAAAACAAGTCAGAAAAAATCTTGGAACCATCGGGATTACAGATCAATTACAGATCGATCAATCGATCTTTATTTACTGGGTGTAAGCCACAAATATATTTAAACAATTTATTTTTCTCCCAGGAAGCATTAAATTTATAAAAACATCAAACTTACTAAGGAGTCCGCCCATAGAGACGCCCCACAGAGACAACCCGATGGTGAAGGCGTTGATGAGAGTCCCGACGACGGCAAACATGAGGATACTGCCTATGTTATTCCAAAAGGCAGCCTGAGGCATGAAGTAGCCAGCCTCCATCATGATGGGCGGCAGGAGGTAGAGGAAGAAGATGTGGGCCTGGAGCTCTGGCTTGAACGGCGACGCCGTGTTGGCCAGGAAGAGGGCACCGATGATGAAGCCGATAGCGATGAGGAGGCAGCTCTCAGGGACATACTTGGGCAGCGGCGAGAAATGGAAGACTGCATAAAGAGAGAGAGATTAGCAAATAAATACAGATTACATTTTTGACATCAAATGACATACTGGTAGGTTCAATATAAATTCTCTTGAAAGTAACATTATATCAGCTCAAGGCTTCATTTCATCAAAGATATATAGGGTTGAGGTTAGGATTGAGGTTGATTTTAGGTCAGGGTTTAGGTTAGGTTTAGATTCAGGGTTAGATTTATAATTATATCATATATCAAAATTATTATATTAATATTATTTTATTCATATATTCATATTATTATATTTATATTCATAAATATGTCTTCATAATTAATGCTGTTTAATGATCAATTACTCTTTCTACCTCGATAATTTTTCTTCTTTGTAATAAACTTCACTATCATATCCACATACTGGAGATAACATATTAAACTCAAGTTTCTCAATGATCTTGATGCCATTGCATAAATTTCCATGGCAACCAAGAGAAAGATTAATCTTTGTAATAAACTTGTCAGTAATACATTTAAATACCAGTTTTGGAATGGGAATATAGCTTCGAAACTCCAATATGATATCCATATACAGGAGACAAAGAACTTATAACAATCCCATTTTCAAATTGAACTCGAGTTTCTTAATGATCTTAATGCCATAGCATAAATTTCCATGGCAACCAAGAGAAAGGTTTTTCTTTGTAATAAACTTGTCATTAATACATGCAAATACCAGTGTTAGAAAGGGAATATAGCTTTGAAACTTCAATATCATATCTACATGTATATACAGGAGATATTTAAGAACTTATAAAATCCCATTTCAAATTGAACTCAAGTTTCTCAATGATCTTAAAGCCATCGCGTAAATTTCCATGGCAACTGGTGGGCGTCATCTTGAATGGTAAAATATATATTTATTAATTTGACTCAACTACTCAATAACAAAAATAGAGTAAATAATGTACACAAAAGAAGGTCACAGTCTCCGCATGACTCGTGTTAATAACCCCTAATGACAAGTTGCAATGGTGACATGAGCATTACTATACAACCTGCTGGAGGTTAATATGCATTAATTACATTATTGCCCCATATCAAATAATGCTGTTTATATTTGACAGTCCTAGAGTCAGCATTATTGAACCAACTCATTGTAATGGGTACGTCTACCTTTGAAACATATGACAATAGCACCGTTTGGTGTTTCTCCCTCATTTAAAATGAAATTGCTTCCTCTCTCAAATGTACACAGCGATAGGTAATCAAGATGGTAGCTAGTCTACATGATCCATACCATGTTCATTCACACTCCCTAACACTCAGGTTTGTAAACAGACTAGAAGCCAGGGATGATATTCTGACAAGCGATGAGGTTTGAGGGTGGGGGTATGGTGGGGGAGCACAACCAGCCAATGACCTACCTTTCAAAACCCATTTGTGCATACCTTGATAATACAAGGAAAGAAAATATGCCCCTAGTTGTGTTTTTGTGCCCCCTTTTAAGAAGTGGACAAAGCAGGTATCTTCAGTGTGATAAAGTGTGATAAATGGCTCCCAAGTCACAGATAATATTTGGAATTGTGCTCTTACCCTTTTTTATACAAAATCCTGAATCCATCCCTGCTCACAATAATTATTTAGGTACAAACTGTAACAAGCACTTTCAAATGTGGAGATACAGCATTATAGCACTGACTTTTATTTGTGAAATACATCTCCAATGCACAGATGCCAAACCAACAACTCCAAATTTAAAGGTAAAGACCAGTATTGGAAACGCCCCAATTTCAAAAAATGAAATGGAAGCTCTTATTACCAATCATGTGAAAGAAAATGTTTTTAATATTACATGACGGTAATTTTTTTACGGGAAACCGCCTACTAATTGATATATTTGGTAAATTAGTATATCTATATACTGTTGAGAGATACAAATGCACGTGTCGCGCAGTGTGTGTAGTCCCATATACATCTTTCTGTGTACAGTGCTTCTAACTTTATGAAGACTTGGCCAAATTTCTTATAATTTTGATGATTCCAGAACCTTGCAGTACATCTATGCTAGATGATCAACCTTTTCTGATCGATTTCACATTTCTTTCACTATGCAATTGCATGACCATAACTGGTCTTTAGCTTTATATCAATTTAATGACAATCAACATACTTTGTTTTAGTACTTCAAATACTGATTAACAATTCACTGGATTCTCACATTCAGCACCATGCAGGTACTCAAGAGGAAGAGGGCTGGTGTTTGAAGTGAAAGGTTTGTGTAATATAAACTCTACCTACTATAAGTACCAAAGCTTTCACAGTCTATTGACAGACAAGTGTAAGGTAACACATTGCCATCTCAGAATCAGAAGGGTATCAACTCTGATCACATGAGATGGAGTTAACGCCTACCTGGCTCTCAACAGACAACATTCATGTAATAAACACTGGAACCAAATCACCCAGTTGGAGATGGTCTCATTTTGCTTCAAGGTGTATTCTACCGAGTCTGACTCTGATTCCTAGAAGCTTGTGGTCGCTTTGCACGGCAGCATGTTCTTGCGTTGTGATGCATTTACTTAAAAGGTACACATTAGGTAGAGCATTGAATGTGAGAGGACAATGTCATTTCAATAATCAAGGCTGCGCGATGCAACTGGCTCACTCACAAACCTGTGCCATGTTTTATTATCAAGAACTGATGAAAGCAACATACCGGTATTGGCAGCATTTTACAAAGTCGAGCTCCAATTGGGTATCTCCTGCTTTATGAGCCCATTACTTTTTGTCTTGTTTCATTATATACC
>JAVYIG010002573.1:0-239187 GCA_035222895.1 Strongylocentrotus droebachiensis
CATCACTCTTTTCTTCTTAGAGAGCACTCTAAAATCAATCGATTTTCACTCCTAAACAAGTGATCACGGACGTCACTCCCAAGAAAGTGAAAATAGAGTGAAAAATCACTTTTTTTTAAAGAGAGGTACCGGGTACCCATTTAACACCTGAGTGGGGTCTGGCTCTAATGCAGATTACCTTCTTGCCACCGGGCATGGTGGCTCAGTGGTTAGAGCGCCCGCCTCATGAACGGGAGGTCGTGGGTTCAATCCCCGGCCGAGTCATACCAAAGACTTTACAATGGGACCTTTTGCCTTTTAGCTAGGCGCCCAGCATATTAGATCGGAGAGGGGTAGTAATAACATATTATGTTATGCAGGGCCCGCAGGAAGAGCAATTTCATAACTGAAGTGGCTACCCTGGGTAAATAAAACGTTATTATTATTATTATTATTATTATTATATGTCGCGGTGGGACTCGAACCGCGAACCGTGTGATCCACAGTCCAGTGACGTGTCTACTAGAAGACAACGAAGTTAAACATGAGGTATTGTGAGACAACAGCAGAGGTATATACTTAAATTCGTCGATTAGTGTGAAGAAAAACAATTACTTATTTAATAACACAGTGTAAAATTGTATCATAATATTTTCGTACCACGTGGGACCATCAGGTTACACCTGTCCCCGCTTAATGGCCTCACCCGCGCGATCCCGTGGTTTGAATCAAGGACCTGTGGTATAGGGTTCACGTACTCTACATGCTGATGATAATGGCTTCACACATTGAACTGTCACAATCTGTATACTTAGATGTATCTTTAAAAAATCAATATATATTTAACCTTATTATACTTATGATCTCCCTCCCTCTCTCTCTCTCTCTCTAAATATAATTATATCTTATATATATATATATATTATATATTTACTTCAACATAATATGTGAAATTCGCGAGTCTTCCATATAATGATATCTATATAGTTCTTTTCTCTTCTTTCTTACTAATTCTGTACAGGAGATTTTTTTCACGAATAACAGACTGAATTTGTAGAATGTGAAACAAAAATACATGGTGAAATGAACTGAATGTTTGATTGGCAAGAATTATTATCAAATGCTAGAAAAGAGGGGACGGAGACAAATAGGAAAATATGAGTTAACGCCTTTCAGGCTCCCACCGACGCCTTTTTAACCCTTTAAATAGTTTGGAAATTTGATTGATTATAATTATATATCTCTCTTGTCATAGCATAATCATCGCTTTGTTTATAATCAGTAGAAATTTTTTTTATTTTTCTTTAAAATGACACCCCATTTGTTATAAATGTTCAATCAAGGAATATGCAATAGATCAAAATAAGGGGCAAGGTCACAAGTGAAAAGTTGCAAAGTGTACTGCTCTTTTCCTAATGTGCATTCAAATTTCCTCATTTCCCGGGCCTTTTCAACAGTTTTCAACCTAGGTACGATGCTTGGAAAGTGGATGCTTACATAACATCAAAATCGATTCTCATTTGCAATATCAAATAGAAAATGAAACTTATTTATAATTATACAATATTAAATGTAGTAATCGAAGCATTTTAGGATAGAAGATTATTTAAGCATAAAATTATCATCAATTAAATCGAATTTTAAAGGAAATTGAGAAATCCGCTAAAGAACAGAGCTTGTATTTGTGTAGTTTACTAAAAAAAAAATGAGAAAGAAAGAGAAAATATGCTCCAATAGGTTTATGCCCAAATCACACCGCCAGCAGACTCCAAAACGACTCTAGACCGACAGATTTTTAGCCGTGTTGGGTAATCTTTTATTGTTCGGTCTTTAATTAGTCAGTATGGTGCCGATCTCGTTGGTGTAACCAGGGAATTAGGTAATCTTAAATCACCATGAACAAAGGATGAATTGGTGAGCTGATATCACCACTCATCATTGATATCTCCTACCAATGCTCGAATCATCGCCCGGCACGAATAAAACAGTCCTATAACACCCGCTATCGCACTAAGCATGATGATAAACCAAAGATATGCCTTCTCCAACATTCTTATACTCCTCTTTCTCAGTTTTAAATAGAAAAGACATGGGAAGATATAGTCCAGCCATGGGGCGGTAAGACTTCCAGAGACACCCATTAGCAGAGAGAAATGAGGAATGGCTACAGCCATCAGGAAGGACAGACCTACTAAGAGAACCCTGAAAATGATGGCCCAAATAGGTGGACAGCGTTCATCAATATCTGGGTAGCAACGCGGTAAGATCGACAGTTTCATAGAGTCGATGCTACTCACGATGAGGAAAATCATCAGCGGGTAGGTCAGGATGGACTTGATGACAAAGAGACAACTAACTGCAGCTTGGAGCGGTCCTCGAGGCATGTTGTAGGTAATAAACTCCTGTGTGTCTTCCTCGAAGGTCAAGAATGCGAAGAGGGCGTAAGCGACGTTGATGAACCCTGTGGCGATGTAGGAGTAGTCGAGCATCATGTTAAAGCGTGAAGGTTTCCGCATACTGCCTTCCACTCCTGGCATCAAGAACTGTGCTCCGAAATTGAGAGCAATCATGGCGACGCTGATGGCAACGGGTTCGATGGAAAACGACGGGATGCTCTCCATCTTCCATCGGATGCTACGACCGAAGCTGTACCACACCACGCTACAGTACATCACGGCAAGTGCGATCAAAGCCACAAGGCTCAGCCACGATATCTTCGTGAGGTTTTTGAAGAGTACAGTCGGAAGGAGCACAACGACTGTTATAGCTGTCCAGGTAAACCGGTTTAAACCAGCTTGCGGGAAGGTATCTACTAGTAGAGCACCTGACATCTGAAGATACAGCGCCGCCACCGCCACCATATCAATGATCTGTACGACATTGATCACATGACCACCGTGTTTGAAGCAAGCATCAGCGATGTCGGCGTATGTCTCTCGAACAATCGTCGGACGATCAGATGCAAGTGCAGCTTTTCTATCTGTGTCGATTCTCGTTGACTCGTCGTCATCATCATCATCATCGTCATATTTACAGTAAACTAAGATCTGAAAAACAGAAATGCCAAACAATCATTATAAGCCCCTTTTTTCAGTTGTAATGCAGTAAATGAGGACATAAAGGAGACAATCTGAATCAATGACACTGCTCATGAGCAGCGAAATATAGTTCAGACTAAAGAGGGGACTGACTGAAATTAATGATTTTGTTTTTTAATTTCCATTTATACGGTCCATAAACAGTGCGGGTGAAACGTGGCAAAGGGACACTTTTAACCCATTCAATCCATATCAATGAATTACGACGAATCATCTGTAATTCTTGTTATTGTATAATTATGTGAAAAAATATATAGTCCTGGTAAATTTCAGTTGGTAATGAATGAAACAAATATAGCCTTCAAAATTTGTCTATTTACAGAATTTTGAAATTGCGTCATGAAAATGTGGGTAAGCCTATTAGAATTTGCTTCTCAACTTTAGACGTGTATTTTCCTTTAATTTACCATGCAATACCGATATGACAGCAATCACGTCAGATTGTGAATCATGACGTAAGCATGACAACAATAGTTTATATTCGGGGGAATTCCCTTATCTCACCTTGCTGGTATAGTTACCGAGGATGAGTACAACTACAATGGCGACCAGAGCTGCCATGCCCCCTTCCTTGACTGTGTATGGTAGACTGAGGATGCCGATGCCTTGCATACAGTTACTCACATTCCAGCAAGCCTGCAAGGCGCTGCTCTTGCCTGTTTCTGCTAAGATACATAGATTAATATGATAAGGAAAAGTTCAGAAAGACAATTTTATAGGTTTCTCAAACGTCTTTCAAGCAAATTTTGAAGGTGATAAACGCAAAGCCCTTTTTAAACGTCTTTAGATATGGGCATATCTAAAGACGCAAAAAGGTGTGTTTTGAATGTGACATACAGCCAGAATTACGATTCTGAGACATGATAAACGCAAAGCTGTTTTGAACCCCACATACAAATCGGACCTTCCCCATCGGAACTTCCCCGGCTAATTTCCGGTTCATCGAAAAAGTGCGCACCGTGTGCTATGCCCTAGTTGACCTCCGAGCAAATCTCTGCTTCCCGGTTCAAACGGCGCAACGCAGCTGCGCAGAGACAAGGCCTTTTTTTAAATCGTGAAGAGACGATAAACGCGACATCCCGAAAATCACATTCGTATAGTGGGGTTCGATAGTGTGGTTCGATAGTGGAGGTCGATAGGTACATATCTAGTGGCAAGACCCGATAAACGCACCCTAACTCATATGTGTAGGAAACAATTATTTTATGGACAATTGTTTTACACTAAAGAAAGAAATACAGCATTTTGGTCATCAGCACCAACGATGACGAAACGACCAAAATATGGGCCGATGAACTTCTTTCTTTCCTCTTTTTCATTTTGCATGTCAGATACATTTCGAGTGTGTGCCCCCCCCCCCCCTCCCACTCCTCTTCCAGAGAATAATGGGTAAACCATTGATCACTATTAACAATTATTAATCTCACTACCACAGTAGAAATAAAGTTATTTTTCGTTTGGTCTGAATCGCAACAGGTATTGTATTGGTGTTTACTAAATTATATACCGGATCCGTCGTAGATGGGGTCGGTAATAAAAGGATAATCGGAATGATTGGCAAGAGAATCTGACATATTTTGTTTTAAAAGATTGGATTGCATTACACGTATATATTACTGTAGTATGGTATTGTTCATAGGTTAAATAAACATCTCAAATGACAAAATCAAACGTTCCGCATAATTTTCAGGCGATTAAAGGCTGATCGAGGAAGTGTAGTTACCCCCTCAACTCCCTCGATGAAAAGAAAAATATAAGCAGGCAAAACATTTAAATATACACTACGCTTCCCAGATATTGCAGATTTTCGCAGTTTCAGACATTTGCCCCGATACCTTTTTTATTTTAATCATGGACCTGTTTTAATGTTGTTGTTTGTCGCACGTTAAGTTTAACGACGAAAATACAAAGTGATTCGCTTGAATGATTATAAAGTGAAAGGTAATTTAAAGGGGGAAGGGGGGGGGGTTCTTCTGTAAAGGAAAACAAATTTTTTATATAAATAAAGGGGGCAATAATACCCGCGATAAAATATAGTTTACCCGAATCTTCGTCTATTTGACGAGGATGATCTGATTCCGTGCTCTCTCCTAACACACTTCCATTAGATAGGGTGTGAGAAGCAGAGCCGCTCGGTGTCTCAGCATCCGGGGTATCATCAGGTGACGTCAGATCATTCGTATATCTAATGATGTAGAGAGGAAGACAGAAGGAATCAATGGCCAAGTGGCGACATTATAAACACAAACGTACAATTACCCTCACATTAGTTTAACATGTTAAAACGAAATTTTGACATTTTCCATATCTTAATTCTTTTCCCCATCTTTTACAGACGAATAGGCTAGCTAGTCATTCTCATATTCATGTTTTTTTTTATAGACATTATTCTTTATAAGGTTTAAAGTTATCTCATCATTTATGGACATATTTCAACTCTTTTCAAGATTATTTTTAGTACGTTTTCAGTGTATTTCTGTTTTCTGACTTTCATTTTCTTGAATGTATGGCGGGATGAATGAAGATACATACTTGCGAGTCACAACCTGGTCCTTAGGACAAAGCTCAATATCCTCTCCATTCCCAGGATGTCGAATTAGACCAGTCGAAGCTAGGCTGGTGAGCAGTTTAGATCTCACAGCTCGCAGGTTATCCATTATCAGAGGAGACGAGATTTGGTCACCATTCAAATAAAGTCCTGGTCAGATGTTAGGCCTACACTGTAATGAAAGCCATAATGATTATGAAATAAAATCGTTGTCAACATTTATATTCGTCTTAAATTTTCACTATACGAGTACTTCATATAGTACCTCTCTAGAACACCTGTGCATCTAGTCGGGGTGGGATGGACTGTAGGTGAAACAGTGTCATTGCCCCCCCCCCCATACAAAAATCACCCTAAGGTAGGTTTCAATTCAATTCAATTCATTATATCTTCTCGTTTAAACAA
Organism: Strongylocentrotus droebachiensis; assembly: GCA_035222895.1. Lineage (NCBI taxonomy): Eukaryota > Metazoa > Echinodermata > Echinoidea > Camarodonta > Strongylocentrotidae > Strongylocentrotus > Strongylocentrotus droebachiensis. The sequence continues at coordinate 6,031 of JAVYIG010002573.1, forward strand.
AAAGAACAATCACAATGACAATAACATACATTAAAAGAGAAAATAACAAGTATATAACACAAACGAATTCAAATATGGTGGGATTTTCAAAGGCCTATCATCGGCAAACCCTAACATAATTTTGAGTGGAGGCATGTTCTAGATTTTTAAATTAAAGAAGATCAAAGACAACAGAGTAAGACAATTCAATTTCAAATTGCTTCATAAAGTTTTAAAGATAAAGTTGAGTTCTGGTCATGCGATTGCACTGTGAAAGAAAAGGTGTGGAATGGATCAGAAAAAGTTGATCATGTAGAATGTAAGTGTTGGTGTGTACTGCAAGGTTCTGGAGTCATCAAAATCATAATAAATTTGGCCCAGTCATGGTAAAGTAACAAGCACTATACACAGAAAGATGTATATAGGACTACACAAATGGTGTCGGGCCTACTTACCTTGATTTCCTTTTCTTGTTATGCTCATTACTCAGCCAGTATACATTTTCTACCAAAATTGTTTGGCAAATGACATTTATTTGTAACCTTGAACATTCAGTGTAAATTTCGTTTGATTCTGTGAGAATATATTTTCTTTTTTTACCAGAACTCAAGTTTATCTTTAATCTTTATAAGTGGAAAATCATATCCGATATGCTATGTACATATTGTAACAACCCAGAATCATTTATACACATTTTGCTTAGATGTCGTCAAGTCGCACTCTTTGGGGAAAAAAATTCATCGCCTAGTAATGAATTTGTTCCAAAAAGCTCCTAATAATTGGTTTTAACATTAATGACGCAGAGTCTGTGCACATGAATGTACTACTTGTTTACACACAGAATGCAATTTATAAGATTATGCTCAATCAGTTTAGAAGTAAATCCTTAAATATTCATTCAATGTGGAAGACTTTCAAAAGGGGTTTTATGTATATATTATGTCAATATTGGAATACAGAAACAAAGAAAAAGTAATAAGTAATATCAAGATGTATCTTTCTTAGTTAAGCCTTTTTATTCATGCCTTGATCTTTCCCTTCCGTCTCTTTCCAATTAAATTTTAACAATCTGTTGCTTTTGTATATATTGTAATCAAACTCTAAATGCAATGTTGTTAAAATGATTTACGGCAATAGAATGCCTCGTATATGAGGAAAAGACCAAAAAATAAAATGTCTTGAGAAGGTAGGAAGAGATAGACATCGTAAGGTGCCCTTTTCAAGGAGGCAAAACCGATTCAAAACTTTAAAGACCGTCACCACTACTGGGCAAGAAGGGATTAGACCACACAGCGAGCCATCGAGGTCACTGTGACAGGTGGCTATCTCATTAACTCAGCTCTCATTTAACATAAGAAAAAGAGGATCATGGGGGACCAACAGGCACCGATTGGGGAAGTTTTCTATATAGAGGGAGCAAGTAGCTACAAGTAGGACAGTGTGCCTTTAATGGGTAAACAGAGGTATAAACATAACACAATAAGATATGCAACATCACGTCAGAACACACGAAGAGTTTACCGGTGAGACTAACTCAACAAATTACCAAAATAAAAGCACCTAACGGATCGATTAATAGCACAGATATCACCAGCAATCGCTCAATACAAATACCCCAAAGGTGACGTGTTCATGAAAGGGAGGAAGTTCAAGACTGAGGAGGATAAAGAGGTTAAGGGAAAGATTCAACAATTCGACGAGAAAGATTTTAAAAAGATAAGAGAGAGGGAGAGAGGGGGGGGGGGCAGAAAGAGAAAGAGAGAGAAAGATAGAGAAAGAGAGAGAGAGAGAGAGAGAGAGAGAGGGAGAGAGAGGCCAAATGGAGGATATAAAATAGAGAGAGATAGGAAGGAAGGGAGAGGCCAGAAAGAGAGAGAAAGAGGGAGAGAGATGCCAAATTGGAGATGGAGGAAAGTGGGTATAGGGTGCATGTGGAAGCGGGTTCGGTTGTGATTATTTCACCCTCCCCCCCTCCCTCTCTCTCTCTCTCTCTCTCTCTCTACCCCCCTCTCTCTCTCTCTCTCTCTACCCCCCCCCCCCTCTCTCTCTCTCTTTCTCTCTGGCTCTCTTAGTCTATCCGTATTAGTCTCTCTCTATCTCTTTGTTATGTTGTAGACTATGCGAAATGGAATAAATTATTGGAATCGACTCCTACCGACTGCTCAACCAATAAAATACCAAATATCTTCGTCTGCACAAGTTTGCCCTTCTCCACGCCAGACTTTAGGGCCCGCCTGAGCCATAAATTAAGGCATAAAATAATCACTTATAACTGAAATGCCTTTAAGTCCAATCAACAACAATATGAGAAACACAAAATCAATGCCATCCCGTTCCCTGCAGTGCTTTGCAGCCGGTTTAAATACACCAAGCAATAATTGCCTTGAGGATTAAATAGCATGCCGCTGAAAGAACAATATAAAAAGGAGAGGCATGATCAATATTTTCTCTCACTTAAATTTACAGTGTAGAGAGAGTATTAGTTGACTTCATAAATTTATAACTCAATATTCCGTGGACCCGGTATGACGTCCCGCTATTTGTATGATTTTGGCGCCGTGGTCTCAATGTCTCCTTGCATTAACCGCCTCACTGAACCTTTGTAAGAATAGCCCATGGACATGAAATAAAAATGACTAATTAACAATCAACAATGCTCCGACATACTTTGATCCATTTCGGATAAAGTATTAAAAATACTCAAGGTAGTTCAAACATCAAGTACATCCATGAGCGTCACTAAATAGCTAGATAGCCTGAACTTAAGCAAACAAAGCGATATAATTATCCTTCCTCTCTCTCTCGGCTATCTCTAAAAAAAATAACAATAAAAACGAAATAAAAAACGCATCGTGGCATTTCCACCCACGTATCTTTTATGAAGGCACTAATTCTCTTAAGTATGTATTAAAGAAAAACAGAATCATCATACAATCATACGAGTAATTATACTCAGATTCTCCAACTCGGTTGCCACGACAACAAGACAAGCGATGCGTGATATAATTATCAGCATTTAATTTGTGTGATGGTGCTTTTGTCTCGAATGTATCACTTTAATAGCACAGTCATGCACACCGCCCAACCGACTCGTCACGACTCCAAAACCGACCGATACTTGGCCATTAATGGGATATTTTGTTTGGTCTGTTGTCGGTCTGTTGTCGGTCTGTTGACGGTCCGTTGTCGGTCCGTTATCGGTCTGTTGTCGGTCTGTTGTCGGTCTGTTGTCAGTCTGTTGTCAGTCTGTTGGCGGTCTGTTGCCGTTCTGTTGTCGGTCTGTTGTCGGCTCGTTGTCCTTCTGTTATCGGTCTGGTGCCGGTCTGTTTCCGGTCTAGTACCGGTCTGTTATCGGTCTGTTGTCGGTCTGTTGTCGGCTCGTTGTCCTTCTGTTGTCGGTCTGGTGCCGGTTGTTGCCGGTCTAGTACCGGTCTGTTATCGGTCTGTTGTCGGTCTGTTGTCGGCTCGTTGTCCTTCTGTTGTCGGTCTGGTGCCGGTCTGTTGCCGATCTAGTACCGGTCTGTTATCGGTCTATTGTCGGTATGGTGCCGGTCCCATTAGTGTGACCGGGGTACTAGCCCACTATCGGGAGGCTTTACGATGTGAGTAAAAAAAAAGTTTACACTTAGAAAACTGCTAATTATTTAAAAAATCATCTATGAACAGCAAACTATTGAAAGAGTGTTTTATCCCAAATCATTTGGTATCATTTTTGTGTGGTATATGTGTTCACGCTTGGATGAACAGGAGGCACTGTTTGCGAGAGTGCAAAAATCGACTTGCGTCAAAGTTGCTTATGTGATGTTTAAATAAAACAATTGGGCTTTGGGTATTAAATTGGTTTTTGCAGGTCCAAATAACATCCCTTACAAAATTAATTATGCCACACATATTAAAATATCGAATATCAAATATCTATAACATGTGTGCGCGTGTCAGTGTGCGTGTGTGACTTTGCTTCTACAAAAAGCATATGCAATGCATTTCACTTGATACATTCATTTCATTCTCTCACTCCGCTAATCCCAACATAATACATGCTGTAGGCATCACTTTGGCGAAAGTCGATTTTTGCACTCTCGCAAACAGTCTTTCATGCGTGAACACAGACCACAAAAAAATGATACCAAATGATTTGGGATAAAACACTCTTTCATAAGATGTATACAAATTACTGTTCATAGATATTATTTTAAAAATAATTGAATTTTCTAGGTGTAAACTTTTTTTTGACCCACATGGTAGAGAAGCATTCTTTTTGTCATCAAACACTCAAGGTTACACTGACTGTGTGGGAGTAGGTGAAAATACCAAGTCTCATGTTCGAATAATTACACGTGAAGAATAGACCGGATGACAGGGCATCCTTCCACCGAACCTCCCCGTATGACCTTGTCTGCTTACGCGACCGCTTTCTGTCATGTCGGGTTAAGAGATGCAAGACTTCACGCATAATTTCATACAAATTATGCTATATAGTGATGTAGGTTCAACCGCTGGTGATGGAAAAAATCTTCAAGTAATTCATTAATACATTTCGACTTTGAATTGCTTTTTAATAAATCGAATTCTCAGTGATAAAGCCTTAGGAAAAGGAATTTAAATGAAGATAACAAATTATACAAAGAAAAAAAGGAAAATAAGCCTATAATAATATTGCTGATAATTATTGAAGGTAATAATCTTATTTGTATGTGCATGAAGACCAAAGAGAAGAGTCGTACATCAGGGAGGGTCGGCTGGATTTTAGTATCTTAAAGGGAATATTCAGTATCATATTACTGGAAATCAGTTAAAACTTTAGACTAAATAAACCCGCATTGAGCAATTTTCACACTATTATTTCCCCTTTAATTGGCATAAGACTTGCATAAAGCAACGTATACCTCGGTACATGAATGATAATTTGAAACTTTCCGAGAAAAACACATGTGCCTAATATTTATGAATATATTCATTTTCATACCAGGATAAATAGAAAATAATGAATAAATAATAATGTACAACTATGGCACAATTACTGACACAATAATCATAAACATGACCACAAGGTTGCGTGAGATAATCTCCCTACTAAAATACAATCAATAAATTTGTTAAACAGATTCAGAAGAAAAGTGAAGAAATGTTTATTAACAACTGAGTAAATCGTAATCGTGTTTCTTTATTTGTTATATTGCTTTTTGTTGTTAGTTTGTATAGGTAGTTGTTTGTTTGTTTGTCCTTTATTCTTTTGTTTTTTTATGCTATGATATTTATTATAAAGTTATATTTTACACCTAGGCCTATTCTTATTGTGAAAAAAATACTATGTCAAACATGTCTTGCATTATACTTCATTTTATACTTTGTTCAGTTGGCCGTCTCGACAAACCCCTTTACGCCTATTAATTTTTTTTTGTGGCCATCCCAATTCCTATAATATGTTTTTTTTCTTTCTTTTTTTCTGTATCATACTATATTTATACTTTTAAAAGACCTCTTATTATGTAAGTTTATATTTCATGTATTTACCTATGTATTTTTAATGTATTTCCTAGAATTGAAATAAACGAATTGAATTGAAGTGAATTGAAGAAAAAAAATCAAGTCAAGGCTGATATCAATAGCCTTTAGTATATCCCATAGGAAACATGTTTGGATACGGTAAAACGTCATTGTAATATCTACACATTTAAAAAATGGATAAGACTATAATTAACTTGATTTTTCGAAAGTCTGTGCCATCATGTTCATTGTAGTTGTCAGAATGAAGACAGTCATTAAAGATTACTTAAATGAAAATGTTTTGTTAAACTGTTCAAAAATACTTCTTCCGATTGCACAGCTTCTCAATTATAATACTTTCAAGATGAATGCACAAATCGAAAACAAATCATACTCTACTAAATCAACAGGAAGAGCACCAGATGCAAGTATTCTAAAGATCCTTTGATCGTTATTGGCGTTATTGCCACGTGAATCGAAAAAATGAAAATCTATTGAAATTGTGCATTCTGCCAGGAGTGATGTTTCGAGCAGCCATCGATATTCCCATTCAATCTTTGAAGTCTCTCGAGAGGCTGTGCGACATTTAACCAAAAATGTAATCAATGAAGAAGAATTCTTTTTAATTTGACTGATCGGTCGTAATGTTTTCACGTATTTTCGATCGAGGAACCGATTTCATATTTCTTTTAGAAATCCATTTGTTGAAATCGAAAGTGAACATTAATGAATCAGATTCAACAAATTTCAATTTGAAATAATTGGTACGGTGATCCGACTTTTGTTCCTGCAACATTCGCTCCGGGATTTATTTTGTCAAACGTATCGGGCAGGCCTCCTCAAAGTCCGGACCACGATCCGATTGTGGACCACAGGGCATGCCGATAAGGGCCGCCCGAGACAGAGCATCAAATTTCTAATTTTTAGGAATATACAGAAAAATTGAAATATGTCTCTCTTGTATCATTTTGTTTAACTTAAAAAACAGTGGCGGATCCAAATGAGGTCCGAATTGCTCCCCCCCCCCCCCCACATGCATTGGACTGTTTTGCGGACTTTTTCACACAGATGCACCGGGGAGGTGTTTTCAAGCTGTGATTTTAGCGTTCAAAAATTAATCTTGGAAACTTGGAGTTTCGAAATTAGGTAGTTTATACATTCTTCTTTCTAATGAGCTCAATAAAACGTTCAATATTTATATAATATTGGGTGGCTTTAAGTGTGATACAAGAATATATTGCTCGAGCTATGACAATATTGAACGAGTCGGAGACGAGTCCAATATTGTCATAGCGAGAGCAATATATTCTTGTATCACACGAAAAACGAAGCCATATAATATTATTATTATCATCTATATGTCGGGCTGACTGCGTTAACGACATTAAAGATAAAGTTGAGTTCTGGTCATGCGATTGCATTGTAGAAAAAAAAGGTGTGGAATGGATCAGAAAAAGTTTATCATGTAGCATGTAAGTATTGGTGTGCACTGCAAGGTTCTGGAGTCATCAAAATCATAATAAATTTCACCCAGTCTTGGTAAAGTAACAAGCACTGTACACAGAAAGATGTATATGAGACTTCACAAAATGGTGTCGGGGCTACCTATCTTGATTTCCTTATCTTTCTATGCTCATTACTCAGCCAGTATACATTTTCTTCCAAAATTGTTTGGCGCATGACATTTATTTGTACTCTTGAACATTCAGTGTAAGTTTCGTTTGATTCTGTGGGAATTCATTTTCTTTTCTTTTTTACCAGAACTCAATTTGTTTATCTTTAAATACACTGATTTATTGTACCACTTGGAAGCCTTATATGGAGAATAATGTTAGTGATCACTATATTATTGAAGCAAAACAATGAGCCCTTTACGATGTAAAATAGAAAATGGAGGCCTTATTCAGCTTATTCAGTTATTCATCTGTTATCCATAAATATTATCACTGGGTTCAACACATCAGCATGTGTTTTAGTATTCGCATTTACGCATTTCATTTTGGGTCGCGATGAATCGCTTCAGGGCTCCCGGGGCTCTCTCAGGTTACCAGAAAATCAAATTTAAACTTTAAACTTTTTGCGAGTGATCGAGCAAAAAGTTTTTCAAATTACGAATTTATAATTGTATTATTAGTGGTAGTGGTTATTTTACCCGACTGCTAAGAAAGCATAACATGCTTGTAAGTAAGCAGCCAGAGGACTGACGGCTTTAGGTAGAGGCGGATCCAGCCGGCGGTAGGAGGGGGGGGGGGGGGGGGGGGGGGGGGGGCAAAATCTTGAGAAAATATTTAGCGGCGAACGGCGAATGGCCGGGGAGGGGGGGTAAGAGCACATATATATATATATTTATTATTATTATTATTATTATTATTATTATTTATTTTATTTTATTTTTTATTTTTTTTTTTTGGGGGGGGGGGGGGGGTTCAGTGTTTACATGACTTTATCTTTAACTCTCACTTTCCCGGCCTATCCCAGATAACCCTACGTTTTTATTTTGCTGCTTTCTATGTAGTTGATAATGCATGATTAAAATAAATAGAGAGAGAGAGAGAGAGAGAGAGAACCACCATCATTATGCAATGGTTCAGGGTTTGTGTAATGTACATTTGAAACAATTTCTTAGCGTCTCAACCCTAAACGAAATAGCGAAACTATTTTTAAGGAAAAGCATTATACTGAACTGAATAAAGAATAACAACTTTACATTGGCTTATACTAATACGGGCTAAAGACAATGTGGTATCGGCACAGTAAGATCGGGTATTTTTTATAGAGGTACTCCAAAATGACATTCTGATAATCAACTTTTGCATGATTAATACAACGGATCTTTATGATTTCTTAACGTGACATAGCTTCTTCTCCCCCTGCAAACAAAAAAGAAAACAAGGTTATTTAATAAAAGAATCACGCGACAAATGATCATTGTGATTCAAATTAATGCAAAGATTTTTTTGAAAAAGCAATGCTTTTCACCAGAATCTTCCGAGGAACCCGGTAATGGGGATTAATGCCTTACCAAAGGGCACTAGCGCATCGACTTGATAATCTATGTATATATATTTTGATTCAAGTCACTTTTTTGAGGGATCCACATTTTACAAGCCGGCTATGCTTTTCAGTGATCCCTCCATTTCCACAGGTTTATCTTAAAAAAAACTTTAAAAAACCCATTATACTGGATATTTGTGTATACTTTCTATTTCATGTAAAATGTATTATATTATTGAATGTTAAATTGTATATCTGGTTTCTTGTCAAAATTACTTTTCTGTTAGAAATGAAGAAAAAAACTGAAACTGAACTGAAACTGAATTGTCGACCCATTTTAAAAACAAATAAAACCCAGGTTCTCGTTCGTGACGTTATGGCGATGCAGCGCTATTCGGGTATTCCCTAACAATGTCACAAAATACACTCGGCTACGCCTCGTGCATTTTATGTTTCAGCACAATGCAAAAGAGCTTGGTCGGCATTGGATCTCAAGATTATTATTTAACATTCTGTACATACCTTAGGGACGGTACTCCATAATTATAAAGCGTTATATGAATCCAGATTAAATATCATTATGTAGGCCGAATCTTCATTCTGATTGATGAATATTAGTGGCAAAGGTCGTTTCGTTCATGCAGTGGATGTTAGGATATTATTAGTGTCGTGTTGGTAGAGAGACTGATACTATCTCACCCGTACGTAATCGGCTCGTCATGAAAGAGGCAGAGCGGATTTAATTGATGTCAAAGTGCCCAAAGCAAACAAAAAATTAAACTCATAGTAATAGTTCACAATGACCATGCTCATTAAATTATCATCATGCTATTTTTTTTTCAAACTCCATCTTATATCCTGGATTGGCCTTTATAGAACACCATACAACACAGATCTACCTACACATCTTTTCTGTTTTGAATATTATTTATTGTGCTTCCATTCATTTTGCTAGATACAAAAACACACGCACGCACAATACACTCACCATCTATACACAAAGATCATATGAACACCTTTTATTCATATTTCACCTTTAGATTTTTATTTTGAGGCCGCCATTCTAGTCCAGCGACGCACATGGTGGCGGTCTTTTGCACTTTTTCCACAGATAGTTAGGATAATTCTTTAAATTCATAATAGCATATAATATAGAAATATTAAGTTCGATATTATTATGTATAATATTTTGACGTGAATTTATTATTGTTTGCATATTTGTATTTTACCTTACCTTTAGGCCTATGTGTTCTTTGTTATTCAGTTATTACAATTGTGAGTTGCAAACGTAACTTAAAATATGATATAAAAAGATGTATTCATATTTGGGGTAATAGTACAGTGCGTCCCAGAAAAAAACGAAACCGAGAATTATCGATGTTTTATCATGACTTAATCACTATTATAATTAATAAATGACCAATAATAATTGTGTAAAGCTTAGATCCTCCTCTTCCATTTGATGCAACTCATATGATGCATATTGCACTCAAATAGAACTTTGTTAATCCTGGCTCATTTTTCCTGATTGAGGTGTCATATGAAAGGGCGGAAAATGAACTTTCTAAATGTGATTTTCTCTTTGAATTTCAGATACCGGCCGCCAAATGACTAGATTTCCTTATCTAGTATAATTGCCATGGTTTATACTCAAATCGGGTCGCAGGAAGATGCTAAAGTATGGGATGGGCTGAAGTGAGAAAGAGGAGGAGGAGGAGTAGGATGATGAAGAAGAGGATAAGAACAAGAACAAGAAAAGGAGGGTGGAGAGGATGATAAGAAGGAGGAGAAGCTTGAGGGGATGAAGAGGGGAGGTGGAGGAGAAGACGGAGAAGAAGCGCGAGGGAGGTGGGCTGAGGACCCGTGGGTCTTATTCAAATATAAAAACATGTAAGCATGCGTGACCAAGAAAACGCGTATAAAGGTTTTTTTTTATAGATTGGACGCGGTGTCATCATTAAGGAGTTCAAAAACGTCCATTTTGGGTCATTTTCATGAAAAAGGGTGCCTTTTCCAACAACAACAAAACAAAATCAAAATCAAAATCCTGGCGTGTCTGCTCATAGTGTGGACGACGGCCGCGAGAGGTAGCTTATCTCGCGCGACTCGGTTTCAAACGATCTTACGATCTTCAGTAGATCAAGATGGATGCCCACCATACCGACCCAGACCTACCGGCCCGAATTCACAAAGCAAGGTTTGAGCTCAAACCTCCTTTTGTTTCGCCAATCCTCCTTTTGTCCTTTACAAACCAGGTTTTAAAAAAACGCGTAAAACGCGTCATGACGTACGAAAACCAAGGTTTGAGCTCAAACCTCCTTTGTGAATTCGGGCCACCAAGTCTCACGCATATAGCTGGTCCCTTGTATTTTGTTTTGCATAGTAGAATAGTAACTGTTCGCTGTACAGTGTGTATTTTTGTTATCACTACATGTACTATATAAAATAGTTCAAATTTGAAATGTAATCCCTCTTTCAGAGAAAAGACTTACGATGGCTGTGCATTAAACCCATTAAACCTATTTCACATTGTGAACAACAGTACTCAAATGGTAATCCCCATTGCACTTTAAAATGCCCAAGGGGTTACAATTTTACAATACTTGTTTAGAAGTACACTTTTTTAAATACCCGTTGAGGGTGTGAATTCGGCACAAACCACGCGAAACCCTCATTTAGGATGTATTTTGAATTCAGAAGAAATCCTCGTTTAAGGGGTGTCTGGTAAACCTGTGATCGAGCATGCTTACGGTGTTTCTACATGACTGAGACACCGGGAGCTGAGGAGGAGGAGGACTATATGCGTAATTATGATACAACTTCGTGGCGCAAATGAAACAAAAGAAAATACAGAATGTCTAAATCTTAAATACTTACAAATCAACTTCTATCGGCCGAAATGGATGGACTTCAGAGTTCAGGCTTTATGAATTTCTCCCAGTAAAAAGATGCTCTATGACGACCCCACTGGAAATAAGCTCTCGAGCTTTCGTGGGTTATCCTGTTGAAGCGGTCTTAATTTTAATCTGTTATTCTTGTATATTGTTGTATGTTGAAAGCTTGGCGAATAAAAATCAATCAATTACCAACTGGTGGTTCACAAAATCGTGGATCCTTCCCCCGTCGCCAAGAACACCCTACCTAATGTCCGCAACAACTACAAAATCCAGGTAATGAGCTTTCATGCACCGCTAAAAATCTAACTCATGACGTTGTACACACACTGTTATAAGTTTCTCCAATCTCATCAACGTTTTCACTCAACCGTTTTGTAGACATTGGGTGGTATCGGAAAAATCTTTTGGATAGCAGTCAGCGGTGCAGGATACCATAGTCATTTCACCGATCACGTCTGCATGCGTGCGCGCGCTGCATATTGCTCAATCTCAAGTTTACACCGAACCCTTATGTTCTTCATTTACATGATGAACTCTGTGTTCGGGCTTGTACTACATAAATCAAAAAGAAAACGCCGAGACAAAAAGGGCGCTTACTATGAAGATCAAACACGTTAAATCTAACTGTTTAACATGACTTGTGTTGCCTAATTGATGAAGACGTCAGTATCAAAGAAAGGAGATTCGAAGGATCATTGTATCAAAACGAGCAAAGGTTTAATGGGCTACATTATAATGTTTAAAGGGATAGTTGAGTTCTGTTGCAGAGGGCGCTACACAAAATAATATTTTTGTGAGATAATGAAAAACTGAGTGACAAATTTGAAAGAACATAATATTTAAATGACAAAATCATCTTTGTTTGATCAAAATCGGTTCAGAGACGGCTGAAATATAACGGATTCTAATACTTGTGTACCACCACAAATATTTGATATTTTGAAAAATTTGAAAAAAACCGGTGAAAAAAACGAAATAACGCCTTTTACGTCGTATTTCAGCCAATGCCGATGTTGGCTTTTTTGTTGGCATTTTTGTGTTGCTTATATTACCCACAAATAATGAGCCGGCTCATGTATTGTTATTTTTAATTGAATAATTAATTAAGGGTCACCGTGTTTTTTGAAAGTGGAGCTGAATTGGTATGATCGTTTTGGCTAAATTTCACACATTTTGGGGTCTAAAATTACCTTCATAGCAATTTTAGGTTCTAAAAGGGCAATATAAATGTCATAGATAAGAATAAGAGCAATAACCATGCACTTTGAAGGCATTTGCGGTCTGAAAACAGAACTCAACTATCCCTTTAATGTCTTTTGACAAGGGCTGGTAATCTGGGTGAAGAAGGCCAGGGAAAGAGAGTGTGTGGGAGCATATATGTGTGTGCGTGTGTGATGTGGGTGGGTGTGCGTGTTTGATAGACAAATAGAGTGTGACTTGCGCGTGTGGGTGCGGGCGTGCGTAAGAAAGATAGAGCAGAAACAAGGATAGAGTGAGAAAGTGCGTGTGTGTGTTTGTGTGTGTGCGTGTGTTTTTGTGGGAGCAGCTTAAGAATAATTAAACTTTGTTTTCTTCTCCCCTTTGAGCTTGTTAAAAGTGTAACTCTATTTTGCAGCCTGGTTAACTTACTTATTTAGTATATTTTTCTTGAGTTGAGAATGTTAGCAGACATCCACTGAGTGAGTAGTGTGTGGGGGGGGGTGGGTGGGTGAATATGTGTGTGTGTGGGTGGGTGGGGTGTTTGTGTGAGGGAGGGGGGCAGGGAGGAGCAGATATTGTAAAGTAAAGTTACCTCCAGATTTGTTAAAGTTTTTTTTTTAATATTTAAGTGAAAACATTTACAATCAACATATATATTATGTTTAGGTACATATACGTTTACTTTGTTGCTCAGTTATATTTATATACTACAAATAAATGTTTGTTTAATTATGTTTATATATGAAGAGTTTAATTCCAAAAGGCGCTAAATCCACTTTTGGTGTTTTCGAGTAAATCAAGGTTTTCTGTTAGACCACTTTTGTTTCAACGAAACCGCCAAATTTTCACACAGTTCAAAGATCTACCCCCAAATATCATTAAAATATAGCTTAAAGAAATCCTGCCATAGTAATTATTTTTTAATATTTTTTTATTTTTTCAATTTGTTCGGATTTAGCGCCTTTTGGAATTAAACAAGGATTTAGCGCCTTTTGGAATTAAAATTTTGATGTGACATTCCGCATTTAATTTTTTTTTTGTTTTTTTTTGTTTTAAGAATGATGTTCGGATGTAATAACCAACTTTTTAAATTATAATTTAGCGTCTAACACACATATCTATCTATTTAACACATTGAAAGCCTACATTATGTTGAACATACTTCTCACATCTCATCATTCTAGACGTTTTCGCTCCACACTAATTTCTATCAAAATTTTACACATTTCGCAAATAGTTAGTACATGGGCAACTTCAATCATAAAAATGTTCTCTCTATTCAACTTAAAAAAATAAAAAAAACACTCAGGTGACTCAGCACAATTCTAAATTGACAAAATAAACAGGCAGTAAAGACTTGCATTTTGTGAAATTTGAAAATCTTGCAAATTTGCTTTACTCATCATCTCATGTCATAACGGCGAGTTAATTAAGACATACAAGAATTGGCAAGTACTTAAATAATTAACATACAGTCATTAATGTACAGTTTCTATAACAATGTCAACGAGAAGATACCTTACAATGGAAATTATTCATAGTTCACTAATATAACCGACTCCTCATAAACAGCAGATACAAGACATACTTGAGTGCTGATTCTGCATACATATTAATTGAATAATTGTTTGTTAACATCCTAATGGAAGTAGGAACAATAAAACTCTACCCATACAATATCAGTACAATCTACTGTAAAGTTGTGAGATTAGCCACTATCAATTAGTTGTTATTATACAGTGAAGGTAGCAAAGCGCCAAATATTAATTATCTGTGTGCATGCATTCTGGTTTAGTAAATTTGCATTAACGATTACCAGCGCTACTTACAACAAAATGCATACATATGGGTAATAAAACGGGATTTGATTCCAACTGCACTGCTCAATGAATGCACATTTTAGAAGCCTTCTCTGTTTTTGAATTAAATAGTTTAAAATATTAATATCAAACTGATCCATTAACTGTGTAAAATGAAAGCCACATCAATTGGAGCTTACTCTTGGATAGCATCCCTTGTACTTAAGCTTGTGGTGACAGGAACAATAACACAGCCTTTGATTTTAAATGTCTTCCAAGTAATGGAGATACTAAGGATGAAATGAAAAGCATTCCAGGAAAATCTATGGGCAGTAGGTGATACAATTTTACATCAATTTTAAATCTTTCAATAGTTTTACAGAATTCTTTTCCTATGAAAAATGTACACATCATAAGAAAGACTTTTATGATGATATTGGTATCTGATAGAAGTCTAAAATAAATATCACTTTGGAACAAAATTATGCCGTCAATTGATCACTTTAAGGCATAAAATCAAATGTCAATCTTCATAGGCAGCAATGATGCCTTCGTCATCCTCATCACTCTCTACGTCCATTGCATCAGAAGGCGCACACACCTCTTTGTAAAAGGAACCTACTTCCTGAATGAAGTTGCGTGGCCCATACCCTACTAGCGGTTCCACTTGTAGCTTCACCCCCATCGCTCGTAGAAGATTTGCTACATCCCGCTGCTTCGCTGGCTTCACACAGCTCAGCAATGGGAGCTGATTGACCCGAAGAGTACTCCATCTCTTTCCTCTCTTCAATATGGTGTACTCATCTCCAGGTGCGCTATAATACTTGGCGACAGTGACTGGGGCTGGAGCTGGTCTCACGTACATGCGTTTGGCCTCTGTGATTTTGAATGGCAGGCGTACTTCATTAGGTTGCCCAGACGTTTCCTACCAAGTACAAGGATGGATCTGAATCTTCTGGAGCACACCTCCACATTTTCCCCTTGCTGTGTCGTAATCTGTAAATTGAAAGTGAAACATTGTTAATGGACATTTCCAGCTACCTGTATTATAAATCACAAAAACCGTACATGAAAAGTTTATTTTTGTTGGTTTCATTCAATCTAAATAAACAAGTTTGTAATACTAAGCATAGCCCCCCCCCCCCTCCCACCAACTGTCCTTGCCTATACTGCTTGTGCATGTTATATCTACATGCAGAATTGCATTGCGTGAGTGCATATTTTTTTGCACAGTGTGACATGCAGTGTATGTTGATTGCGCGAGGGGAATTCATGAATTCACTTTGACCCAGTTGTTTACGGTTCAACCGACGCTACCGGTATAAAATAAAAACAACATTACGACCTAGTTTGACATGTGTAACATAGATAGCATATTACACATGACAAAACATGTATGCCCCCCCCCCCCCCAGTAGCAAGAATACCCGCCAGCGACTAAACAACTCAATTAAAATTAACAGAAAATTATTGCAATGAGATAATTGGTATCAATTCTGGCATTTGTGTATGATCTGTATTCAACAATTTGATTTGCAAGCAAATGATATTTTTTTTAAATGACTCGATTAAAACTTACTTGAAATGTTGGGGCATAGTTCCGCTCTCTCCTTGGTTGGGGACCATTTCCTTGATGGCGCATGACTGGATTGAGTTGGAAGTGGCACATCATGAATGAATCTTGCCGCGGCTTGTTCAAGTCTCTGTAGCAGTCCTGGAAAGTATCTGTGATGTCTCCTTCTGTCAGCAAAGACGCCTTACAAAAGCTGTAAGGTATGTGCTGGCATCCAATGGCTGGTTGCTTCCCTATTGATAAAACGAAAGTCATCATGATAAACATCAGGTATTCCACGAAAACAAATTCTTCAAATTTAACAAAACACTGATTATGACTGCACTCAAATACAAAATGTTTAGATACAGACTTACAGCAGATATTTTCTTAATAGATGGCAAATTCTCATTACACTAATGCTATTTCATGATGTAACAAAGGCTTGTGAAATATCCATAAACTACTGCACCAGGGCAGATAGTGACCAAAGCCAGTGACCAGTGACTGAAGCCGGCGAAGGCGAAGCCGTGGCGCGGCAGTAAACACGTAATTTACCCTAGGCCTCAGTTTAATTACAAAATTGTATCTAGTAATTCGTTTTGGTTAGGCCTTGAGCTCATACTACATGCAAACAGAATTGCAATAGTCTTAGTTAGACTATTACTTATAGTATTACAATTCATTCAATGCAATATAATGCAAATGCATCTGCACTTAATTACACACTAACACAAAAATGAGTAAGTGGGACTGAACTTACCATGAGCGTTGTTATGATCTTCCTTGTTCTGGTTTTTGGCCCATTATTTTTCGTTTCGCTTCCTTTTTCTTGGATTGTTGGTTCTCTCAACTGGTACCCCTCCCTCATCCATGCTGCTAAGTGAGCTAAAGACTGTCAAAACACTGTAAATACTGCAGAAATATGATCGATCTCGATGCAAGCTAAAAGCTAAAAGCTGTTGTCAATCCGGGTCACTAGAACAATACTGCGCTCTGATTGATCGAAACACACGAGGTGGATATAGCGCCTTTTGGAATTAAACACTTTTGGATTTAGCGCCTTTTGGAACTAAACAAATTTTTTGTGTCAATTTTTTTCATATTTCTGAAAATTATTTTGAGAAAAGGAATGGTGATTTAAATGCACATGTGCAACTAGTATGTACTCATACTAATAACTCCATTTTGGTAAAAAATGGATTTAGCGCCTTTTGGAATTAAGCTCTTCATATAAGCAATCAATATTGAAAACGTTTAATTTTATTCAATTGTATGTTATTGCTTGTATTACACATTTGGAGAAATAAAACAAAAGTGTGTGCGTGTGTGTAATAGAGAGATAAAAAGAGCGAAAAATGAAGAGTCAGAGAGTGATGGGAAATAGAGTGTGCGGGTGGGCGTGTGTGTGAGTGTGTGTGTGTGTTTGCGTGTAAGATAAACACTGAGACAGTCAGGAAGAAGAGGTAGAGAAAGAGACATCCATACTTATTTAGATGGAAGAAGAGATAATTCCAGTCAAATTGTGCTAGTCTATCAGGCGCGGATCCACGGGGGGGGGGCCGACGGGCCCGCCCCCCCCCCCCTGGCTTTTTTTTTTTTTTTTTTTTTTTTTTTTTTTAATAAAAGAAAAGAAAAGAAGAAAAAAATCGGGGTAAAATACAAAAAATAAATTATGCATATACTACCCCCCCCCCCACCCCCCACTGAGCGGAAAAAATTGGTAGGCTCGATTATCACATTTTTGAGGTCAAATACGAAAAAAAAAATTATGATGACTACCCCCCCCCCCCCCCCACCCCCCCCACTGAGCGAGATATTGGTCGGCGCGATTTTCACATTTTAGGCCCCCCCCTAACGGCAAATCCTGGATCCGCCCCTGAGTCTATACAGTATATATCTTTTCTATTTCGTATTTTGATACCTCAATCCATTATCTTCGGTTATCCTCCACACAAAAACACATTTCATATTCATATTCATATTTATTTCATTTCCAACAGAAAGGTAAACAAAGATATTACATTTTATTTCATACATAATTAATTTTTTTAAAGAAACTATACAAATAAAATAATTACAAGAAATTCCTAATTTCTGAGGAAATAGGGGGGGGGGGTCCAAATAGCAGTGCTTGTAGTTTGTGGATCCCCCAGACAAAAATAAAAATATAAATGTTTCAAATTTTGCCTACGAAGACTTAGAAAACACAAGACAATATTTCAAAACAACATACAATTTACAAACACGAAACGAACAAGGAGAAGTAAAACAGATAAGAAGGAAAAGGGGAAAGGGGGAAGGAAGAAGAAGAAGAAGCAGGACAAATCATGACCTGAAAAAAGTAAGTTATAATGTTAATTTTGGGAAGGTAAGATCATAAGACCAAATAAATATTAAATTAATCGAGCAGATGATGAAGACCTAAATGAAAAATTAAGATGATTACCAACTGTTATCAGATTATTCTTGTATATTACTATAAGATTTGAGCAAAAATGTTTTTAGATTTTTCTTGAAAGAATTTAGGGATGGAATATTTTTAATACCTTCACTTAGAGAATTCCAAAATCTATGACCATCATACATAAAAGACTTCTTCGCTAATAAAGTTCTAAAGAGTGGTAGGTGAAACTCGTTTGACCGTCTAGTTGGGTAATTATGAAATGACCGATTTAGGGGGAACATGGCATCAAATATATGTGGAAGGGCCTTTTTTGAATACTTATACATAAATTGTCCTAAGTAAGGTAGATACAGGTCATTTGTTTTTAATAGTCTGCCATTAATAAATACGGGTCTGTGTGTGAGAGTGGAGCAGAATGGTAAATAATACGGAGAGACTTCTTTTGTAATAATAACAGTCTATTTAGTAGAGTTTGCTGCGTGTTGCCCCATTTGATCTAGACCAGACAGTATAAGAGGCAGTAATTAAGAATCAAACGAAAAAGAAAATGGGAAAATAAGAAAAAAAAGGACAAGATGAACAACAAGAAGGAGATAAAGGACACCACGATATAAGTGGCAAGTAATAACAAAGAGATGAAGGAGATAAAGACGAGGCAAGAAGAAGATAGAAAAAAAAAGAACATACATAGGCAAAAAAAAGAAATGGAAAATAATAAGAAGAAAGAGAAGAAGATCGGAAAGAAGAAGGGAGAAATATAAAGAAGAAGAATGCCAGGAGATTAGGTTATGATAATGTAAATACAAAGGCAAGGCGGCTATGAGAATAAACCCCTAAATAACACGAGGGAAAGAAAATACGATAATAGCTGGACCAGGGCGGGATAATAGCGAGAATCTGACTCCAAAGTCACGAACGAAAATACCTGATGGCACAACAGGATTGGGAAATGTACTAATGGCGGTGTTTTAACAATGATCTGTGTACGTGATACTGCATTTGTAAGTTTAGCTCTGCTGATAGGATGTACGAACGTCCATATTTGGGGGTTTATAAACTAGGGTATGAATGTCCAAAGGAAGCGATCCCTTATCAATACAACAATGACATTTGACGCCTTTGGAATATGAGCTGGAAATGAAGGCTTCGTGGTTTGTATAATTATCTCCATGTTCATGGGTGTCGATCCCGGGGGGGGGGGTATATCCCCCTCTCCAATACTTCAGGTAGAGGGGTGGCCTGTACAATTCACCATACAAAAAAATGAAGAGAAAAATTAATGATGAGAGCCCGATGAGAGTAGTTAATGGCTATTACTCGCAAGATGACCATCAATATACACATTTAGCTGTGACGTATAAGATAGTTCACTAGTTGTTATGTTGTTTCCGTTCACCCTTTTTAAAATTCACGTCATTGTATCTTTATTTGTTTGTTTTTTCACTCATTTTATTTCCTGATTTTCCTAAAACATTTTTCAAAACGCGCTTAAAGTCACATTTGTGTATTTGTTTAACTCTTTTAATTTGGGCATTATTGCCATGAACAAATTATCAACCAAATCCTCAATATAAAGAACTCTTAAAGGTAAAGGAAAGCATCTGAGCAAGAATATCACATGACTTTTGGCCAGTTCAATCTGAAGTGATTTTAAAGCTATGTGGGGTTGATGATGCGTTTTTTGTGTGCATAATGCAAGTAAAGTAATAAATAATTATTGTATCATTAAAATGAAAGACGGTTTTGTCCAAATGGCAGCATATAGGAGACGAAAATTTCAGTTTGTTCCCTGATTCATACTCAGTATCTATTTTGTTTAGTGATTTCATCCATTTCTTTGTTTATTTATATCTCTACATGTAAAACATTTGAAGCGCTATTTTCCAAAAGGAGCAAAATCTTTTGATAGCAAATGGAGATAATGATATACATTTTCCTCTATTTACCTTGAACAAAATTATTAACCTAAATTACGAGAGAAATTATGAACACATGCATCTTTTAATAACAATTTTCCATAAACACTTGAACAAAATTGGGTAAAACAAAGAGTTCTTTCTGAAGTTAAACACATGGATCTAGTGCCTCTTGAAAATAGGCTCTTTGTATGTACATAAACAAGCAATACAACAGAATACTCCAGTTCGATATTTTGGAGAAAGATTATTATGTCACAACTTATTTTTGTTTTATTGAAAAGCTGATGTAGGCCTATGTATTGTATTCAATCGTAACAGGCATAAGATAGTTAAGGTGTTTTTGAAGGTTAGAATGTTATTGAGTTTTAAGTTTTGTTTATAACACCCTTCCACGAATAATGCACCTTCTAAGACTGGTTATAGTTTTTGAAGAAAAAATAGTGCTCTGGTCAGGGTCTTAGGGGAATATTATGCTTATATTCTAGAGCGTATCTGGTATGATAAGTATATCTGGGTGAAGAAGGAGATAATGGAAATTTGTGATTTGGTAGTTGGAACTTAAGTTTTATATTATGTTTTTAAGAAACAGACCAGAGGCGGCCCTCCCGGGGGGCAGAGGGGGCACAGTGCCCCCACACTTTTTCACGCACCCGAAAAGTGCCCCTTTTTAAATATAGGATTAGGCCCCCTTTTACTATGACAAGTGCCCCTATTAATTAGTAAAAGTGCCCCTTCAACTTTTCAACTCTGATAAGTGCCCTTTTATTTGGTAGTGTGCCCCTTTTCCTTCGACAGTTCCCATTTTTCTTTGCAATAAGTGTCCATTTTCCATTCTCATAAGTGCCCTTTCTCTGGTAAAATGACCCTTTTCAGGTACGAGAAGTTACTCCTTTTCACTTGAGATAAGTGCCCCCTTCACCTCCTATAAATGCCCCTTTAAAATCATTTTCTTTCAACTAGTGAACATTTTCCTTTCTTATAAGAGCCCCCTTTTCAGGTGCGATAAGTGCCTCTTTTCAACTCTGATAATTTTCCTTTTAACAATGATACGTGCCCCTTTTCGTTTCTAATAAGGGACCTATCCCCTTTTCATAAATGCCCTAGGAAGCACTGTACTATTACCCAAAATATGAATACATCTTTTTATATCATATTTTAAGTAACTTCTGCATCTCACAATTGCAATAACTTAATAACAAAGAACATATAGGCCCACAGTTAAGGTAAAATAGGTAAAAAGGTATCCTGACTAGATGGGATCAATGCAGTAACATTAAGTGTTATATTATTATTATTATTATTGAGAAGCTAAATCAGGAAGATAATGTTTTTTTTAGATATCCTATCTAATCGGATCGTAGAACATCGTGTAGATTAGAAGGACGTACGACTAACATGCCCCATTTGCTCTTTCTTTCTAATTTCTTCTAATTTCAAACAGAGGTTTCAATATTAAACTGGGTGAACATGGAGAGGCTTGCATAGATCAAAAGACCCGTGTGATTGGTTTATTTTGCACGAGGTCACACTCGAATTGTTCAATTTCATATTCAATTGAATGAGATTTCATATCTATTCATATTTTCTCTAATCGTCATAACAAAAATCACAATAATACATTACACGGACAAAGGGGAGTATACCTGACAAAGAAATGGAACATTTATAAAAACAAGTTAGACCTACTAGAACGTCATCACCGTTTTTAATTTTAGTTTTGTTTGTTTGTTTTTAGCATTATTACATGATGGGAAGTGCTAATAATAATATTAATTAGATTAATGTAACGCCTTTTCAGAGGATGCAAGGCGCTGTTCCCTGTAGTCCATCAATACATTGTAAAGGCAAATGTTTTTAGATTTTGTTGCTGTTACCAGAAGTGAAGTACTATTTGTTAGAAATGCAGGTAGCTTACTACATATAGGCCTGTGGTAACTGATTGAAAGAATTTGAAGCCAGACTGTTTTCGGGATTTGAGAATGAGAAGGGGTGATGTAGATCGAAGCAGGGGCGTCGCTAGACCTTTTTCACGGGGGGGGGGGGGGGTGTAGAGGCCAACGATTACCGACAAACTAGCCACCAATTACCGACAAAATTAAATGTCACAATATCTACAAATTTAACCCTATAAACCCGGGGCCGAAGACTAAATTGTTTTTTCTATGAACTATCTATGCGCAAGTGGTCATTTTCCTCAACGACATAAATATACGAATTATTTCGTCAACTTCGTCAGCATCTTAGCTATATATTTGAATGCAGGCACGTAGCTAGGATCTTATTTTAGGAAGGGGCAGTAGTAGGCAAGCAAATCAATTAAAGAGCGCGCGGTGGGTGAAAGGCCTCCCGCGCGAAATTTAAAATAAAATTATTACGAAAAGAAGACGAGTTGTAGTACCGTTCTCGACTCAAAATCCTTGTCTGAATACACCAGTTTACAGTTGTGTGCGCCATTTTAATTCTCGCTACCCCAAATAGCGATTCTGCCGAGATCCGGGGAAAATCCTGAAATCCGCATTGCATTATGGGATAGCTTTTCGACATTACAGCTTCCTGTGCAGGCGTTCGTGATCACAACCCTCTCTTTCACGGTAGAGTTTAACGGCCTTTTGTGCTAAAGTCACTAATTCTGCCCGAAGCTTTCCATTGCATATTATAATCTGTACCAATTACACTGATTGGCATCGATTTTAGCGTGCGTGAAAACTCTGCACAGCGAACACAGGCGCTAGCGCCAGCGGGATGGGACTCTATACCGGAAGTTGTAGTGACGACCCGAGAGAGTGAAAATTACCTCGTCTCGCGAATTTCGAGATTTTCGTACCTATTTAGGGTAGCGAGAATTGGCGAGTAAACAAAGCCAATGACCTAGAGGTCAGTGGTATTTATGCGTAAATTAAGATTGCGCCCATTCAATTTATGATAACATCACTGCCTGCGCGCTGCGCTGTGCGCTCACATCATAATTTGCATGGGCGCAATCTTAATTTACGCACAATGACAATGACAATTTATTCTCATGTCACCCACATTGGGGTATTGGAGAAGGTTACAATCAGTTTGAATTTGTCAATTAAACACTGTGAAATATACAATACAATACAAATAGAATTAATATTAATCCATACAAAATAACACTATCGACAATAGTGAGAAAAATTATGATGATAATGATAACAATATTGATGATGATAATAATAATAATAATCAAAAACAAAACGATAATATTAATTAAAACGATAATTAATGACGAAATTAATGGAAGCAATTGAAAAAGAGATTTACTGGCACCAGTAAATTGATATCTGAATTAATGAATTACTGAAAATATTCTTGATATCAATTTAATAAATTGATATAAGACAAAAAAGAGAAACATAAAGTTAATATTGAACTCATAACATGTTTTTGCACATACTTAAATTAATGAAAACGAAGCATTATTTTTCGACAGAATTTTACTAAGTTTAAACGTGTTTGTACATTATTGGAGTTAAAAAGCTGACCCATTTTTAGTGTATTTGGTCTTTCAATCAAATATTTATCGATGAACAATTTTCTTTCTGAACGAAAGGTAGGGCATACAAACAAGTAATGAAACTCATCCCCAAGTGATTGCAAATTGCACAGCGTACATAGCCTCATTTCCCTTGGAGTATTTGAATATCTACCAGCTACAATCGGCAGGTAATGATTGCCACAGCGAAAACGACTTAATATTGTCCGATCTCTTTTAATGAGATCGATTAAGTATCTTTCTAAACATAAAGAATGTTTGAAGATTCGATAGTTAACACAATGCGAATTATCGTACATACAAGCAGACCAATACTGAGCATGAGAATCTCTCAATCGACGTTCCACAGTTTGTTTGACCCACTCATAGCTAGTATTTTCACAAATTTCCCATAAATTAGACATCCCCATATTGTCCAGAGTCAGCTTGATTTTTTTTAACCAAGGTGCCTGATATATATTCTTCTCAAAGAGTAATTTTAAGATAATATAAACCTTACCAGAAAATTTATCCTGTCCACTATGTACAATCCTACACCAGAAGTTTATCATTCTGCTTTCGATATATTTCTCAAGTTTAAGCCTCCCCAATTCACCAAGTACCATACAATTTGCAGTTGTTTTGTTGACAGAAAGGGCTTGCTTACAAAATTTCATGTGGAAAATTTCAAGATCATGTAGCACTTCAAATCCCCATATCTCACTTCCATAGAGCAGAATAGGTAACACAAGTTGATCAAATAATTCCAAGAGGATATCAATAGGTAAGTGCAGTTGATAAGTTTTAGATAATAGACTATACATTGCTCGTCTAGCTTGATTAAGTTGCTTAATTTGTGCTTTACGAAATTTGTTGTTGTAGTTAAAAGTAGTTCCAAGATAGACGTATTAATCAACAACTTCTACAATATCATGATCAAATTTAAATATAGGAATTGTTCGAACTTTACCACGAGAAAATACAACAACTTTGGTTTTAGCTGTGTTAACTTGAAGAAACCATTTTTTACAGTAATCAGATACTGCACAATACACCAGTTTACAGTTGTATCAGTGCGCATGCGCAGACAGTTGACCTCGGGTCAGTAGCCCCGGAACAGGGCCAAATTGGCCCTGTTCCGGGGCCACTGACCTCTGACCTCTGGTATTTATGCGTAAATTAAGATTGCGCCCATGCAAATGATGATATGCGCGCACAACGCAGCGCGCAGGCAGTGATATCATCATAATTTGCATGGGCGCAATCTTAATTTACGCATAAATACATTAAAATGGCGCACACAACTGTAAACTGGTGTATACACCAGTTTACAGTTGTATCAGTACGCATGCGCAGACATGGGCGCCATTTTAAATGGTGAGTAAACAAAGCCAATGACCTAGAGGTCATTTGGTTTGTGCGTAAATTAAGATTGCGCCCATGCCAATTATGATAACATCACTGCCTGCGCGCTGCGCTGTGCGCTCACATCATAATTTGCATGGGCGCAATCTTAATTTACGCATAAATACCACTGACCTCTAGGTCATTTCCTTTGTTTACTCACCATTTAAAATGGCGCCCCTAACCGTAAACTGGTGTATACACATAGAGATATATACTTAATAAGGCTATAGAGATATGATACACATAGAGATATATACTTAGTTAGTAGTATATATCTCTATGTGTATACACCAGTTTACAGTTGTATCAGTGCGCATGCGCAGACAGTTGACCTCGGGTCATTGGCCCCGGAACGGGGCCAATAACCTTTGACCAGTGGTATTTATGCGTAAATTAAGATTGCGCCCATGCAAATGATGATGTGCGCGCACAACGCAGCGCGTAGGGCAGTGATATCATCAACATTTGCATGGGCGCAATCCTAATTTACGCATAAATACATGACCTCTAGGTCACTGGCTTTGTTTAAAATGGCGCACACAACTGTAAACTGGTGTATTAAACCAAATGACCATCGGCTTTGTTTACTCGCCATTTAAAATGGCGCCCATGTCTGTGCATGCGCACTGATACAACTGTAAACTGGTGTATTCAGTCCCCCCCCCCCCCCGCGCGAAGCGCGGAAGCTAAGACGTTTCAATAAATTATAAGAGAAAGTAGACGATTCGTTGTACCGATCTCGACTCTTAATCCTTGTCTGAACGAAGTTCCCCCCCTCGCGCGAAGCGCGAAAGTTATGACGTTTCATCAAATTATTTTAAAAAGAAGACGATTTGTTGTACCGTTCTCTATATACTCTTAACCCTATTTGTCTGAATTCCGTTTCTCCCGCGCGGAAGCTTTGACGTTTCATTAAATTTTGAGAAAAGGCAGACTATTGATTGTACTGTTTTCGACTCTTAATTCTTGTCTGAATGAAGTCTCCCCCCCCCCCGCGCAAAGCACGAAAGCTTTGACGTTTTATTGAATTATTATACAAAGAAGACGATTCGTTGCACTGTTCTTGACTCTTAATCCTTATCTGAATTCAGTTTTTACCCCTCCCGCGCGAATCGCGGAAACTTTGGCGTTTCATCCAAATATTAGAGAAAGGAAGACAATTCGTTGTACCGTTGTTGACTCTTAATCCTTGTTTGAATTTAGATTCCCCGACAATTTTAAACCTCTGATTTCTTTAGCTGATATTATAGGAAAGTGAAACTTCGAGAAAATACAAGTATTGTAGTTGTAGTCACTCTCGAAGTCGTCACAGCGGATAAAAAGTCACAGTTCGAAGGGAACAAAAACTTGTCAGCCGACCGACATTATACATCTCACCGACTTCAAACTTCTGAATTGAGAGTACACGAGGATCGAGCAAGAATACCGACACAGCTGACCCGACACAACAACATATTTATGCGTGTCTTTCTTGCTCCCTCGACGAGACGACTTCACCCAACGACCTCCTCTCTCTTTTACTCCCACCCCTGCCTCCTCTATCAGGCTCTTACCTCCGCCTCTCTCTCCTCTCTTTAATCCTCCGTTTCTTTTGTTTCCTTTTTTTCTCTTTTTTTTCTGTTCCTTTTCTCCTTTTCTTTCTTTCTTTTCTTTCCTTTCTTTCCTCTCCTCCCTCATTTTCTTTCTTTCTTCTCTTTTCTTTCCTTTCTTTCCTTTTTTTCCTTTCCTCTCTTTCCTTTTTTTTTTTTCTTCCTTTTCTTTTTCTCTTTTTTTCCCTCCCCCCCTTTTTTTTTCCCGACGGCAGCGCAATTTTACCGACAATATCCTGACTATCATATCCATACAACACACGGAGGGCACTAAACCAGATGACAAAACAAATAGTATAGTATTAATGACTGCTTTGAGAGAAATAGTTGTTTTATTACGCTCAAGGGAAGGTTAGAATTGTGCTATTCCCCGAGGCTTGCCGAGGGGAATAGCCCAATTGTAACCTTCCCGAGAGCGTATGAAAACAACTATTTCTCGAATATTAAAGCAGTCATTAATACTTTTATATGCCGAAAAAAAATAGACTAAAAAATAAAAAATAAAAAATATTTTTCATTTTAATCGAAGACGGGATTCGAACTCTTGCGTACAACAAGAGGTGTATCGAAAACCAACGCTTAGACCACTCGGCTATCAGGCGCCGTTAAGATGCTTGGCAGTTTTCTCCAATATATACATTAAAATGGATTGAAAACGGCTCCGCGTGAGGGATGCTTCGCAAAAGCTCCATGAAACGGACCCTTCTTTTACTTTTGCAATGCATATTGGCACGAACTTAGATCAAGATCTATCGGCAGATGTTGTTTTTTTGTTTTTGAGAGTTTATTTTCGACTTCATGTCAACAATGCAAGATAAAATTGTCGGTAAGATCGATCGAGATTCAATTGTATTGAAATTGCCGACCAATTTTTCGCACACGTATGGTATCCTCCATCGCTCAAACCATTTTTTAACATGTAAACCTATGGGGTAACCATGGAGACTGACTTATTTTTTTAATAACCATGGTTATTAAAAATATTGAAATGTTTTAAGCATGGTTACCGGGAATTTTACAGGAACAGTTGAAGTTTATGAATGCAATTTCGACCAATCAGATGGCTGGATTACTTAAGTGAGGTATATAAGAGATACTAACATAACTGGACAGTTTTTCAAGTACTCATTAATAATGTTGTCAACACCACACGCCTTATTGTTAAGCAGTGTCATGATAATGTTTATAACTTCCTCTTCAGTAAATGCTCCATTAATATACGCAATATAGTCCATGGGCCAAGACCAGAAATTTGAGTTATTGGTACAACTCAAGGTGGCAAGATCTATACTTATGCATTTTGAAATGTCCTACATCTATACATAATATTTTGATATGATAGCATTTCCAGACTGGCAGCTTAGTCATGTAATAAGCAGTTTCCATGGCAAAACAACTATAAAACCGGTATTATTCAAAGAAACAGTTAAAGTCATTTACAAATTATAAAAACACTTTTTAATGCGTAAAAATATACAGTTTAGAATACCTCACCATAAAGAAAAGTAATGAAATGCAATTTACATCACCATTTATAATGGTTGCCATGGTAACGACCCCAGAATAGCCTAAAATCAAGGATTTTGGAGTAATTTCAGTAATATATTACACAATATACTCATTCAAGACAAGTAAAAGTCCCCTTTCCAAAATAATGACAAAACTATATGACTAATACATCATATAAGCCAAGAATATGCTATATAGTACCTTCCCATTATTACAATGGCAACATGAATTAGAGTTAACAAGATGCCCTGTACGGTACTATATGCCATATTTTTGATATATTTTGGCATTGGAGAGGTGTCGAAAGTTCATTTTGGTGTCTCTATCCAGGTTTTCAGGCCCAGAGAATGAAAGTTTAGAATACCTCACCATGAA
The DNA here is from genome assembly GCA_035222895.1 of Strongylocentrotus droebachiensis. Taxonomy (NCBI): domain Eukaryota; kingdom Metazoa; phylum Echinodermata; class Echinoidea; order Camarodonta; family Strongylocentrotidae; genus Strongylocentrotus; species Strongylocentrotus droebachiensis. The sequence goes on from JAVYIG010002573.1 coordinate 34,641, forward strand.
GAAAAGTAATGAAATGCAAATTACATTACCATTTATAACGGTTTCCATGGTAACGAGCCCAGAATGGCCTAAAATCGAGGATTTTGGAGTAATTTCAGTAATATGTTAAAAAATATGCCCATTCAGGACAAGTTTAAGTCCCCTTTCCAAATTATTAAAAACCTATATGACTAATCTATCATATAAGCCAATAATATGAAATAGTACCTTCCCGATGTTACCATGGCAACATGAATTAGAGTTAACAAGATGCCCTGTACGGTACTATATGCCATATTTTGGCTGTATCTTGGGATAGGAGAGGTGTTGAAAGTTCATTTTGGTGTCTCTATCCAGGTTTTCAGGCACAGGGAACACAGCTAAAGCATTATTTACGACATTAAAGGTATTACAAAGTTTTGGTATGAGGTCTTGAATTTGGTTCAAATGAACTTATTGGAAGCCAATGCGATCCTACAATATTCAGTGATCGTTGTCGCAGTTGAAATCGAGTCTTAAAGGTATTACAAAGTTTTGGGAAATTTTGAAAAATGGGTGGATAGTGATTCTTTACAATTTTAATATATTTGGATGCCCCTGTGGATGTATTAAAAACACCAGAAATTTTAGCCCCTAAAACACTTCTGCTTTCGAGAAAAATTGAATATAAAGATTTACCGGTGCTCCCGGTAAATTTTGATAAATTTCAAACAGCTCCTACGGCCGTACAATGGAAGCTGCAACCAAGAAAATCTCAGAGTATGTAGTTGTGGTATATAATTTCCGAACGAGAATAGCTAATCAGTCAATTTTAGTCAATAAACATTGTTTTATAGCTTAATTAATATCTTGACCTTGAGAGGGAGCTATTCAACATAAAGTGTTTATTATTTACAATTTCATAACTTTAGAGTCGATTTCGACCGCAACAACGATCACTGAATATTGTAGGATCGTATATGCTTTCAATATGTTCATTTGAACCAAATTCATGACCCCATACCAAAACTTTGTATTAACTTTAAGTTATGAAATTGTAAATAATAAACTCATTATGTTGTATAGCTCCCTCTTAAGGTCAAGATATTAATTAAGCTATAAAACAATGTTTATTGACTAAAATCGACCGATTAGCTATTCCCGTTTGAAAATTATATATCACAACTACATATTGTGAGATTTTCATGGTCGTAGCTACCATTGAACAGCCGTAATCGCTATTTGAAATTCACAAAAAATTTACCGGGAGCACCGGTAAATTTTTATATTCAATTTTTCTCGAAAATAGGAGTGTTTTAGGGGCTACATTTTCTAGTGCTTTTAATACATCCACAGGGGCATCCAAATATATGAAAATTGTAAAGAATCACTATCCACCCAATTTTCAAAGTTTCCCAAAACTTTGTATTACCTTTAACATAGGACATCATCGATATTTTTTATACATTTGCATAAAATCAGAGCAAAATGACCATAAAAGTTTTCTGCCACTGCATATTCAAAAGCTGTTTCTTATGGTTTAGAAAGATATAACATTGTGATGACTACATTAGATGCCAGAAAACTTCATAATATTGTATGCAATGCTGGAACCAGCACAGATTCATCTGCTTAAAGACCATTTGTTTGCTATTGTATCAAAACTTTGAAGACCCTGGGATGTATATCTCTTGGCATATGCACACTGTGCATGGTCACCCATTGAGAAGATGTTTCAAGATGCTGGACTGACAGGCGCGGATCCACGGGCCGATTCTACCGGCATGCCCCCCCCCCCCATAGACCCCAAAGACGGTTAAACAAAAAAAAGGGTAGTAACGTAAATTTTACCTTTTTCTAAACAAAAACAAAAGCGCCTCCCCCCCGACTGCGACCTCACAAATCTTTAATAATTTTCCTCGATCGCAAATGAATTGTCAGACCATCACACCCAACTGCAAAGTGTGATGCTTACGCAATATCTTATATAAAAAGAAACAAATATTGAAATGATCCCTGATAATATAATCATAGTGTATAGGGGTATATACCAATGTCTAAAAAAAAAGTATAAATTCGCTTTGAGATTTCCTTTGAAGGCGCCCCTGAATATACCCCATCAGCCGCGGGCGCATTTATTTTATAACGCATAATATAGTTATGATTGGTATTCATTTTCCAATCTCTCTTCAGTAGCGTATTTTCAGTGATTGCGCCCCCCCCCCCCCCCCCTCAAGGAGGTAGTTATGTTCTATTGTGAGAGTGACATCTGTTCATTTCGATGCGACTATTTTTGTAAGGGGTTTTATTAGTTTATTAGACATCATTAAAGCCAGATTTGCCTCTTAGGCATGGGGGGGGGGCTGCAGGCGCAATCGGCCCGCCCCCCCCCCCTAGACCCCCAAAACGGTAACAAAAATAGGATATAGTAAAGTAAATTTTACCTTTTTCTAAACAGAAACAAAAGTGCCCCCGACCCCCCACCCCCGACCTTACCTTGACCACCCCCTTCCCCCGCTTTTCCAACGGCCGGCTGAGTCGGCGCATACAAATTTCCTCAAAAAGCTCTTATTTCAAACTTTTGCCATTCTGTTTTTCTTATTTTACTGCTTCCATACAAATGAACTGGTCACAAGTGTTTAGATTGCCTCTAACTCCCTAAAATGCTTACAAGGTTTTGATTTAATTAAACGAGCGTTCGCTGAATTTGATGTTTTCCCACAAAACACATTTGTAAGCCCTTTTGTTTTGAGGGAAATTCTACATAAGTATTATCTTTCAAACGCTGTTGGAATGTAACCTTTTCATTTTTGGACTGCAAATGGCACATAGAACCTTAAAGGTACTGTGTCCCTTTTGCAGCCAACCTCAAATTCTGTAGAACTTTGCAGGAATTATGAATATGTCATGTATGTCCTATCTGTGAAATTTAAACGTTAGCAGTGTCCTCATATTCAAATTATGCAAGGAAACCCGTTTACTTGCTAGACTTCACTCTCAGACACTTTTGAGTGAGTGACTGGCTTTTTTTCTTCTTTGGTAATAACATATATGAAAAGAGTTGTAAATGAGCATTTGTCTACATCAATAACCCACTTCTTGTGATGGCCAAGATTAAACTGATTGAATCTTTGCGCAGCATAAAACGTATGACCATTCGGTACTTGTCTGAAAATCAAGACTATTACTTTTGGGCTCTATAGCCCTAAAGTCGATTTGACAACTAATAGTCGTTATTTTCCCACTTGAAGACATTTTCAAGCCCCACCTTTTTTAGGGAAGTTCTAAATTAGTATTATCTTTCAAATGCAGATGGAATTTAACTTTTTCATTTTTTTGGCCTGCAAATGGGACATAGTACCTTTAACCCAGTGTCGGGTTTAAAAAGCACAAACAAAAAAACTATTTTGTTTGTATAATAAACTTTTAAAGCCCATCCAAATGTTATTAAAGTTAAACCGAAAAAAAAATAATTCCCAATTGATCGTGAGCTCAGCAGCCACTGAGCAGCGCCAGATCGACGTTGCTCTATCCCTTATTGTTGAACGCCAAACAAGGTAGCAGCAACTCCCGTCTTTTAACGTATTTTGGTATGACGCGGCCGGGGTTCAGAACCCACGACCTACCGGTTGTGAGGCGGACGCTCTACTGACTGAGCCAACAGTACACCGCTTGTGCTTATGAGTTTTAGGATAGATATCCCAAAAATTAAACATTGGTTCATTCACTTCATGGATACTTGATGACAATAGCAGAAACCTTTTTTTTTTGAAAATTTTATAAAAATTGCATGCAAAATTAATGTTCGATTTGGTGTTGAAAAAACTTCTGTGTAGATAATTAACCTGTCTGGCCACACAAGACAGATCCTTGAGTAAACTAAATTTATACCCGTCCATTTGTCTATCTTATTACCTGTTGACAGGCGCGTACGCAGGGGGGGGGGGGGGGGGGGTTGACCCCCCCTTTTATTTCTTTATGTGTGTGATTTTAGATGACCCCCCCTCTTTAAAACAAAACAAAGTGCTTTCTGATGTATTCCTCCATAGTTAACATGATAAGAAAGTTATGAATTTGTAATGACATAAAAAACTTTGAAAATCACAAGACAAATTGGCAACTCAATCATGAGTCTGTGACGTCATTGCCTCACTATCCACTAATTGTTTTCTTTATATTGATAACATAAATTTCCAATTTTTCCCCCTAAAAAAATATATATATATCCTCACACCAGCATCTAAGTTATACTTGATAGTAATTTGTTTTTGTGTGGATGCACTAATATAGAGTAATTTTTTAAAAGTTAAATCATGAAATATGTGAATTTTGATAAACTGTTTATATAAAAATCAATGATTATGAATATACAATATTCAGAAAATAGTATAAATTCTTCAAAGTTCATGAAAGATTCGTGAAATGTATATGCACGCAATATGATACAAATCATACGACCTGGGCACAAGCATGGGGAAATCAAGTTTGGGGGGATAAACAAAGAAATTAATCGGACAAATATTTATATAAAGCAATTAATAAATAGTGAGGCCATGACGTCACAAACTGAAAACCAAATTGGCAATCTGTGTAGTGATTTTTTAAGTTCCATAGTTTGTCATACCTCAACAAAAAAAATAAGAAATTCCCTATTAGTTATCCGGTTTTACTCAAATTTGTGTTTGCTCTGTTTCTTGTTTTTCGGCATCTGCTAAAAGCATATTATTTTGGGAGTGGAATTAGACTTTACCATATTCTCTCATTCCCTCTCTCTATTGCATAAAGAAATATGAATATAATCTTTTGCTTTGATTGAGAAATTTGAACATTTTATTAGTATCAAACAGGGAAAAGAAGTGGAGAGGAAATAATAAAAACGAACATTTAAGATACCTGCCAAATGTTCATTCGTGATGGATACGAATGCTGGTATGTTAAAACGTGAAATAATTCATTATAGAGCGATGATAAATTATTTGACTTTAATTGATTCGTTCATTTTACATGAATGCGGTGACTTGTCGGTAAAGACCGGCAGGCTGTGGTATCTACTCAATCTATCAAACGATATGAAATCTAGCTGTAGTTAAAGGTAAAGACCAGTATTGGCAACGCCCCAATTTCAAAAAAATGAAATGGAAGCTCTCATTACCAATCATGTGAAAGAATATGTTTTGACTAATACATGATGATAAAAAATTTGACGGGAAACCGCCTTCTAATTCATATATTTGGTAAATTTATTTCTCTCATGGTCTGGCGAGAGAGATAGGGTAGTCCCATATACATCTTTCTGTGTATAGTGCTTGTAACTTTACGAAGAATGGGCCAAATTTCTTATCATTTTGATGATTCCAGAACCTTGCAGATGCTAGATGCTAGATGATCAACCTTTTCTGATCGATTCCACAACGTTTCTTTCACAATGCAATCGCATGACCATTACTGGTCTTTACCTTTAATACACAGACAAGAAAGTAAATAAAGCAGGTAGATGCCAGATTGATGACGATGACAATGATTACAAGTTTGAATAAAAAATAATCAAACAATGTGTTCTGAGGTCATATTTATTGCATTTTGAGGCAGTTTTATCCACCAGCGTGTTATTGAACAATATGTTCGATAAAAAATGTTTGCAAAAGGTATGTAACTTCTTCCAGCTCAGCACATGATCGCAACTTTAAGAATTGCATTCTTTCATATAATACCCCCATAAAAATTATTATCTTTCCTTTCCTGGTGATGCTACAGTATGTCTGACATAGCAACTCCTATGTTGTTACATACCATATTATATGGTCTATTGTAACATGAGGTCAGCTCTGGTACAGCTACATACCACTGTCTCTTGTTAGCTTACTAATGATTGACAGATGATGTCATTAGGTGAATGATATCTGGAGCATTTTTTTAGGGTGGAGCTTAGCAGGTCTGAAAAAAATATTCTAAGAAAAATATTTAAAAATCTATGAGATATATTAAGATGTTTGAATAACAAAATATGAGTTGTTTGCAGCCCTGCACATCAACAGGAATCAACTTATGTTTGGATGTCACCCGACCTTTAAATGCACTTGGTAACATTGTTAAGATTAGAGAAAATGGTGCTAAGTTAGTGAATTCAATGGTAGATGTACAATTAAAGATAACATTGCATGTAGAGGGTTAGTACATGCAGTAAAACAAATAAATAACAAATATAGCGAAGATAACAGCATGATATAACAAATAATTATAGGTGTCTTATTTGAAGAAACACTGTTACAATATACTACTCTGCAAGTTCCATATTAAAGTGAATTTTTGAAAGTAGAATTTGGTTCTCAAGCGTATATCGAACGCTTCTCCCTCTCTCCCCCTCTCCCCAATAACATTTGATACCGGTGATTTACAAATGTTGCTGAAATGACGTAAGTTTCCGCGATTTTTCTTCACTTTTTAGTAAATTATACTTTGTTATGCGTTTGTTGGAAAATGACAAATTGCTAAATTTACAGTCAGGCAGGAAATATGCTTTAGCTGTGCTCCCTGTGCCTGAAAACCTGGGTATAGGTATTTATTTATTTATTTATTTATTTAAAAATATTTATACAGGATGACAATATCAACCAAGGCTGTTTTTCATATTGGTCCTGTATATACATACATGGTAAAATACAAACAATGAAATACAATATATCAATGAAGTATAAATATCATTGAAATATGCAAAACATGAATAGATTAATGAATATTGAATAATATAACATTTTATAAAATAACCAGCAACTGGATACATATATTTACATTCAAAGGTTTACCCAGGATCACAAAAAGAATGATTTGAAACAATGTAAGAAAAAACAAAACTAACAAACTTGTATTTATTACAGTAGGGTAAAAAAATATATATATACACACATCCATGAGGATATTGGTTATTTACAACATTAATGAAAGTACAATCTTTTATAAAGGTATTTAAATGAAGAAATAGATGTAGAATTCTGTAAGTTAATAGGTAATGAGTTCCAGATAACTCCTCCTGAGTACATAAGACTGTTCTTAAAGCATTCTAGATTAGGTTTTGGTAATATTACATTTGTTTTGTCAGCGGCTCTAGTATTTAAGTTATGTCTATCGCAGACCATTTCAATAGCATTACACAGATGTGTTGGTGCAATACCATGTACAGATTTATACATTAAAACAGCTAAAAAATAATTTCTCCTTTCGTCAAATGATTGCCATTTCATTAATTTTATTAAATCATCACCTCTAACATTTTCATAGTCATAGTTGGATGTAATTATACGTGCTGCTCTCTTTTGTAATCTTAAGAGTAACTCTTTATTTTGCCTTGAGCAATTTCCCCAGACTGTGCATGAATAGTCAATACATGGTAAAATAATTGTATTATACATGAGCTTTAAGGATTTGACATCTAAATATTGGGACATATTACGTAATGAGAACAGTTTCATAGAAATCAATCTGGTAAGTCTTTTAACATGAATATCCCAAGTAAGGTGTTCATCAATTTCCACCCCTAAATATTTAAAATTATGAACCTGTTCCATTTTCGTTCCATCCATGTATATATTCAAGTTATATGCTTTACGTGTACTTAAAAGCATAATTTTGGTCTTTTCAGCATTAACTTTTAAATTATTCTGAGTATACCATCTATGTATTGAATGAACATCATTTTGTAACAATATGGTTAGTTCATCAATATTTTTATGAGAAGTATATATAACAACATCATCAGCAAACATATTACAGGTACATGTCTTCAAAGACTGAGCTATATCATTAATAAAAAGTAGAAATAAGATTGGTCCGAGGACACTCCCTTGAGGTATTCCATTTGATAATGTCTTTGAGTTTGAGAGTATACCATGACAGAAAACCATTTGTCTCCTTTCAAACAAATAACTACTAAACCATTTCAACTGTTCATCCTTTATACCATAACATTGTAGTTTCTTAAGTAATAATTTATGGTCAATTGAATCAAAACATTTGGAAATATCTAAAAAGCACGCAGCTACTAATTCTTTTTCATTAAAAGATTCCAGCCAATCATCTATAGTTCTATGAATACATGTATTGGTTGAATGGTTGGGTATAAAAGCTGATTGATCAATAGAAATCAATTCATTCAAGCGAAGATAATTCAATAATTGTTTTTGGATGACTTTCTCTAAAATTTTAATTACATGACAGGTTACAGATATTGGTCTATAGTTGGTTGGATCATCTTTTTTTCCCTTACCCTTATATATAGGTGTTACTTTTGATATTTTCCAATCAGACGGAACTGAGCCATTTCTTAGACTTGCATTATATAGTAAAACCAATGGTTTAGATAGAACTGATGCTCCAATACAAAGCAATTTAGAATCTACATTAAATAGGTCAAGATTACTTACATTTCCTAATTTGCATAACAATTCATAAACAACACTTTCCTTTAGTCTTTGAAATTCAAAACTATAAATACATTCTGGATGTTTCCAGCTAAAATCGTCATGCTTTGGCTTATTCATTTTTCCAACTGACGCAAAAAAATTGTTCAATTTATCAGCACTTAATTCATTAGGCAATACATCATTTTTACGTTTCCTGCCGGTGATCTTATTCAGCTCACGCCATATTTTTTTACTATCTTTTTTACAATCTCGAATAACATCCTTGGTATAATCCCTCTTATTATCACGTCTTAATTTAGTAATACGGTTTCTTATGCATTTATAATCTTTTTTTATTGCTGGGTCGATATCAGATTTCCTCTTTAAAAAATCTCTTTTATAAATCAATTGGACTAATTCTTTTGAAATCCAGGGACAATATCTTTGTTTCATACGCATAGTTTTAAGAGGTGCATGTTTATCACATACCTTAGTAAAAGTTGATTTCCATTTAAACCATTTTTCATCAATATTATACATATCATCTTCAAAATCAAGATTACTGGTATCAAAACTTCTTTCTAAGTCCTGTAAAAAAACATCTCTATCAAATCGTTGATAATCACGAAAAGTAACCTCTTTGTGATTATTATGTTTGGTCATTGAAAAATTTATGCATGTATAGATGAGATAATGGTCACTTAATGAAATCTTTGCAACATTGGTGACAGCATGTCTTTCAGGTATCGTAGTTAAAATATGATCTAAACATTTTGAAGAATTGCTTGTAACCCTAGTAGGCTTCAACACTAATTGTGTCATGAGAAATAAGTTTTCGATCAAATTAATTGGATTATTACATAAATTATGGTCTAAGATGTAATCATAATTAAGATCACCTAATATTATAAGTTCCTTTTTTTCTTGTGACACCTTTTCTAATACATCTAATAGATTATTAAAATATGATACATCAGCATTTGGTGGTCTATAAATACAAGACATCAATACTTGTTCATGATTAAAAAACATTTCAAACCAAATACCTTCCAATGAATTACTTATTAGATCATGTCGCAATGTGTATGGAATAGATTTTAAAATATATACACAAACACCACCACCTCTTTTCTTGTTCATAGTCTTTGGTCTATCCTTACGAATTATTACATAATTGTCTATAAAAACATCATTATCATTTATCAGATCATGTAGCCATGTCTCTGAAATACATAAGACATCAAATTTTATTTTCATAAGTAATAATCGAATCTCATCTATTTTATCTAATAAACTCCTAACATTTAAATGCCCGACTTTAAGGCCATTATGTTTAGATAATTTAAAGTTACATTTGGAATATTCATTACTATGTTTTAGATTTGTGGTATGAACATTATCAGAAATATCATTAGCAGTTATAATGGAAACACGGTTATCATATTCATTCTCCTCTTGAGCAGTTACAGAGTGGCCATGATGTACTGTGGCGCTCTCTTCTTGGCCTAATGTTCATATATAACAGTTTTTTTATCTTGTGACCATACTCGAGACAGTTTCTGCATTGCAAAGGCGCACCATGTCGACAGCTTAATGCATTGTGGTTTGGTTCTCCACAGTTCTCACATCCTGGTCCTTGAAGTACTGAGGCATATGTAGGGCGGGGCATGAGCTCCTTTCCACGACCCAAGTCTGACGATCTGTGCCAAGGTGCTTGACGTTGATGACTTGGTGGGATGAGCGGATCCACATATGACGGTCAACATGAACTTTCAACACCTCTCCTATCCCAATATATAGCCAAATTGTGGCATATCGTACCCTACAGGGCATCTTGTTAACTCTAATTCATGTTGCCATGGTAACAATTGGAAGGTACTATATAACATATTTTTGGCTTATATGATAGATTAGTCATATAGTTTTCAATAATTTTGAAAGGGGACTTTAACTTGTCTTGAATGAGCATATTGTCTAACATATTACTGCAATGAAATTACTCCAAAATCCTTGATTTTAGGCTATTCTGGGGTCGTTACCATGGCAACCGTTATAAATGGTAATGTAATTTGCATTTCATTACTTTTCTTTATGGTGAGGTATTCTAAATTTCATTCTCTGGGCCTGAAAACCTGGATATAGACACCCAATTGAACATTCCACACCTCACCAATGCCAAAATATAGCCCAAATATGGCATATAGTACCTTTCGGGGCATCTTGTTAACTCTAATTCCTGTTGCCATGGTAATAATGGGAAGGTACTATATAGCATATTCTTGGCTTATATGATGTATTAGTCATATAATTTTGTCATTATTTTGGAAAGGGGCTTTAACTTGTCTTGAATAAGTATATTGTGTAATATAATACTGAAATTACTCCAAAATTCTTGATTTTGGGCTATTCTGGGGTCGTTACCATGGCAACCGTTATAAATGGTAATGTTTTTTGCATTTCATTACTTTCCTTTATGGTGAGGTATTCTAAACTGTACATTTTTACGCATTCAAGAGTATTTTTATAATTTGTAAATGACTTAAAGGCACACTGCCATACTTGTAGCTACTTGCTCCCTCTATATAGAAAACTTCCCCAATCGGTGCCTGTTGGTCCCCCATGATCCTCTTTTTCTTATGTTAAATGAGAGCTGAGTTAATGAGATAGCCACCTGTCACAGTGACCTCGATCGCTCTCTGTGTGGTCTAATCCCTTCTGGCCCAGTAGTGGTGACGGTCTTTAAACTGTTTCTTTGAATAATACCGGTTTTATTGTTGTGTTGCCATGGAAACTGCTGATTATACGACTAAGCTGTCCATTCGAAAATGCTATCATAACTTTTTACACGTATATATGCCCAACAAACACAAACAAAGTACAAAGGTTTTGCCACCTCTGGTGGTACCAATATCTGGTCTGGCCCATGGACTAGTAGTAGAATGGTTTGTAGGATCAAACCATGATCAAACTCAGCTTCAATATTTGAATCTTTAGGCTCGGTGCTTAAGTTTTCAAAATGCCTCAAGAACTCTGCCTCGCACTTTTGATCAGCTAAACGTGTATTCTTCACTCAAGGCCCAAATTCAATTCCAATTTTCCAACGTTAAATTATAAAAGGGTTCGTATCTTTCTACAAAATAAACAATAAACAATTGGCGGAAAATAACCTCGTGTCAAGTTTAGCTGAATATTATGCGGGTATAATATGATGCCCCAAAAGTTGTAAAACGACTTTAAATGAAAGAGAAACAAATATTTTCTTTTCTCAAAATGTGCGTGTTGATGCAGGGAAGCAGGGGCGGATCCAGCCGCCGGCGATTTTCGACAACATGAATCAATTAGTAAACATCTAAAAAAAACTGGGAAAAAACACCTAATTAATACAAGGAAACATTAGAATATATATTTTTAATAAAATAAAATAGGAAACAGAACTAGGTAGAGAATACCAGCCCTACATTAGACAGTCATAAATTAATGTATTTAAGTTTACCTTAATTTGCATCTGGCTCGGGTTTGCTTGGGTTTTTGGTACTGGAGGATCTACATGGACGAAATGCACTTGTTTACATGACAGCATTATCTTTTATTAATTCTAGTTCCAATGTTTTCTGACTGTTTCCAAGACAATATCATGTTTTTTTTTAAAATTTTAAATATCATGTTTTGTCGATCATAGTTATAGCTTGATGTCTCCATGGTAATTTTTAGGGAAAAGCAATCTAAGCAACAATTTCTGAATTTTAGCGACAATCGTTCGCCATTAATTGCTACGCTTTAATACTTTTATGACATGCATGCAGTAACAAATTGAAATTTCAGGACTCATGACAAATTCGTTTATAACAATAACTGCCATCGCGCTTGGTTCTGTTCGCAGAAATTAATTAGCTGAGAGAGATATACTTAAACATTCTCACCATTAATGACGTGCAGTAACGCATTGAAATTTCATGACTAGCTCATGACAAATTCTTTTAACAGTTGATTCCCCCTTGGTTGATTCTATTGTTCGGATTATTTAGCAGAGAGAGATAGAAATTGACATTCGCATGGCTAACGATGAAGTATTTTAATCAGGTGGGCTGTATCTAATACAGACCACCTTATAATTTTGTTAAAATCGTCTCTATTCTTTATTTTTTTGTATTCCAACCAATTTTTTGTTAGCAAAACATAGAATCGCCATTTTTTTTTCTTTCATGATATTTCCCATATTTTTTCAAACAATATGATACCATGTTTATCTCTTTATGACCATTGAGAACAAGATGAGCGTCCATTCAAGATAAATGTCCGTGCGCGCGAGCTCTTGTAATACAGTCATAGCATAAATGGGCAAAAACATGCCTATACAAATTCCATTATAGCTTTTTGGGATGGAACTGGACCCCAATTTTTGTCTTCATATTTGGATAGAGTGTGAGTCGGAGATATGATTTTATGTCTCATTTGGCCATTAAGTGTATCGTGACATCATTATAATGTCCTTGAAACACAAAATACGAATTTGCATATTATGACGTCAGCATATTTATGTAAAATTGATTGTATCTCTGTAAATATAATTTTTTTCTTCATAAATATTTGGATAGAGTGTGAGTCGGAGATATGATTTTATGTCTCATTTGGCCATTAAGTGTATCGTGACATCATTATAATGTCCTTGAAACACAAAATACGAATTTGCATATTATGACGTCAGCATATTTATTTAAAATTGATTGTATCTCTGTAAATATTGATCAATTTTCTTCCAAATTTCGATATGTTGTAGCTAGGACAATTCTCTACAAGCTCAATATCCACATTTCCTCTGGTTTGATAGACACTACAAAAAGAGAGTGGCTTCAAGTGTAGGCCTACCTACCATATGCACCCGTCCTCATTAGTCTCAGGTGGTTGTTTTTCCATAAGACAGGCTTTTTAAAATCTGTCAACAATCAAATGTCTGGAATGGTGTATAGAGCCAATTCATTGGTTTGTGATGATTTACATTCACCTTAAATGTAATTAAATTGTAATAATATAGTTGGGAGAATTAAGGAAGAGATCTGATCAGTTTTTTCCAATTGTTATCATTAACAATGGTCTGTTTTCACTAAAATTTTCAGATTATCTTTAATTGTGCATTTAGCATTGAAGTTACTACCTTAGCACCAATTTTTCTCGTCTGAATAATGTTACCAAGTCACTTTGAATAAAATTTTAAAATCCAAATTTCAATGGGCAAGTTTTATCATTTTACAGCAAATTGTAATGCATGATAATGCTTGCTTGGGGATCACATATATTCAAATGATAATGATAATGATAATAAGTTAGAATAAACTACGATATCTGTACATTGAAACGTTTTAATGAATTATGAGGAGAAATGCATTTTGTATCTTTCCATCTTGCCTTTATTCAAATGTGTGTAGGCTAGCATTGTAAGGTGATTAGTATTAAATGCACTATAACCATGTTAAATTGGATACAATTTAGTATAACTTTTAGTTTATTTTACAGAAACAAATATTTTGAATGAGGAACAGTAGTGTCTGATTGCAGTGATGAAAGGTAAAATGGTACTGTACCACGGTGGTAGAGTGTGCTCTGTTGTATAGTTCCTTTCCTCATGTTGGCGTTATCAGGTGGGCTGTAGCCTGTATATAATACAGACCATCCTATAATTTTGTTAAAATCGTCTTTATTATGTATTTATTTATTATTTATTTATCAGGTGGGCTGTATCTAATACAGACCACCTTATATTTTTGTTAAAATTGCCTTTAATATTATCAGGTGGGCTGTATATATTACAGATCACCTTATAATTTTGTTAAAATTGCATTTATCAGGTGGGCTGTATATCATACAGACCACCTCATAATTTTGTTAAAATCGCCTTTATTTATTTTTCTTATTTCGACCCACTTTTTTGTTAGCAAGATAATTTTGAAATGGTTCAATCAAATGCTTTTATATTTGGGCATATGGACAAAACACAGAAAGGTTTTCAACCTTGACCTTGACTGATGACGTCATCAAGGTTCCATTTTGTGAAATTTTCTGAAAACTAAACTCATGACCATATCTTCATAACGGAAAGTCATTTCTCATTCATATTTATCATGATCAAGGTCAATATCCGTCCGGTCAATTTCAGGTCAAAAAACGTGCGCATGCGTACGTCCGCGAAAAATTTCAAAATGCTCAAAATCGTCTTAAATTTATTTTGCATACGTTTTAGGCCGTTGTAAGCATTTTATAAAAAATCGCGCACACACGCATGTGCGCGCGTTTTCGCGCGTAACACCATTACAAAACATAGAATCGCCATTTTTTTTTCTTTCATGACATTTCCCATATTTTTTCAAACAATATGATACCATGTTTATCTCTTTATGACCATTGAGAACAAGATGGTCGTGTATTCAAGATAAATGTCCGTGCGCGCGAGCTCTTATAATACATAGCATATATGGGCAAAAACATGCCTATACATAATCCATTATAGGTCTTTGGGATGCACCTGAACCCCAATTATTTTTTCATATTTGGATAGAGTATGAGTCGGAGATATGATTTTATGTCTCATTTGGCCATTAAGTGTATCGTGATATCATTACACAAAATACGAATTTGCATATTATGACGTCAGCATATTTATGTAAAAATGATTGTATCTCTGTAAATATTGATCGATTTTCTTCAAAATTTCAATATGTTGTAGCTGAGACAAATTTATTCTCTACAAGCTCAGTAATCACCATTTTTGATGACGTCATCATAGTGAAAATTACGATTAAAGGGCACATATCAGAAATTTCTTAAGTTGCGTGTTATGCCTATGGAAGGTGAATTTCGTTCACATCGTTAATCTATACATGACATTGTTTTTTAGCAGTATCTCGCTTATTTTTGCTCTATTTTGTCTCAAATTTTAGTTAGACCAGCCCACCTATACTTGTTCTAAACAAGTATTACATGTCTAGTTATTATTATTTTTCACCGCCTTTACAGCTATTTGAATGGGACCGAGAAAAACAAATGTTAGGCTTCCTGGGAGAAGTTTCAATTGCTATTAAGGAATTAAGCTGAGTGAGATAGAAGTTGACATTCACATGACTTGACAAACTTGCATTATCATTATTATTTGTTCATCGTCTCGACCATGCTATTGATAACAATAAACGGCACTCTAGTAGCTAGGGGAGATCGGGACAATATTATTGTAACACGAAACATGTACTGAATGTTATTGAGATGACATTGACGGAGACAATCACAATGAATTCGTTAAGAAAACGATGAATGTCCTTCCGTAATAGGTCCATGATTAACTGCACTGAGGTATTAACTGGTGATTGGTAATAAGAGCTTCCATTTCATTTTTAGAGAGGGGGGCGTTCCAAAAAACTGGTCTTTACCTTTAAGCATGGACCTATTACGGAAGGACATTCATCGTTTTCTTAACGAATTCATTGTGATTGTCTCCGTCAATGTCGTCTCAATAACATTCCGTACAAGTTTCTTCACTTTGATCTCATGATGGTCACCGCCAAAAAGCCGGGACAGAATCGAGATAGTGATTTTACACATGTTAATCTATATACAAGTCATGTGCAGAAGATATTACTCGCCTAAATCATGGAAAGTCGATGTGCAGTTCTGGCTTATAATCAGAAATTGTTGTTCCGTGTACTGTATTTTATTTTGATAAACATGTTGATATACTAGATAGAGTTTATAATTGGATTGGTTGTGATTTAAAATCCCGTTTCCCCCTATTTCCTCATAATATTCCAGAGTTACAACGCACAGGGCTTATAAAGATCATGGCCTTCTAAGGTCATGGGTGTGTGCGAAAGTGTGCGAATCAGGAATAATACATTTCATATCACCAAAATCGTCTGCTTTTCAACTTTGCTGCTCCCCATTGGGGATGCTTTCATTAAAGACACACTCTTACAGAGCACACCATCCAAACAAAACCCAAGAGAGGGAAACTGCTCCTTTGTCAATGAGCAAAAATGCTTACGCAGTCGTTATTGTTAAAACAGCTGAATGTTCTCATTAAGATGCACATAATCAGAAGGCGGCGACTATCATTGGAATCAAAGAAAGAATCACGTTGAATGTCCGTCCGTAATAGGTCCATGCTTTAAGTAAGTATTTAACTACACTGTCGCTCATATAGTTGGAATATTTTAGTTTTACCCCAATTTATGGAATTAAAAAAAAAAAAAAAAAAAATAATAGATCTAGATAATAGTAAACATTCTCAGATTTTATTGAATAATAATTTGG
The DNA here is from genome assembly GCA_035222895.1 of Strongylocentrotus droebachiensis. Classification (NCBI taxonomy): domain Eukaryota; kingdom Metazoa; phylum Echinodermata; class Echinoidea; order Camarodonta; family Strongylocentrotidae; genus Strongylocentrotus; species Strongylocentrotus droebachiensis. The sequence goes on from JAVYIG010002573.1 coordinate 51,290, forward strand.
CAATGTGTGTTTTGCGTGACTGCTAAAGCATGTGTATGCTTCTATGCTTATCAAATAGGGGACCTACGCCCTTAAGTCATAAATGACAGTAATGAGGATTAATGCCCCACAAAAGGGCATTAATATAGCACATCGACACGGTTTTGATCCTGGGGCCTCACAGTTACGAGGCCATTGCTTTGTCACTGAACCATGACTCTACGCAGCGGGAGCTAGGGTAGGGGGCAGTTTCCATAAATTTAAAAAAAGAAAGAAAATGCAATAAATTTTCAATAATTTATTGCATTTTACCCCGGTTCCCCACATTAAAAAATCCTCTGAATGGCCATGCATTATGGCTCAAGACATGGGCACGGCACAGAGGATTTTTTATGTTGGGGACCGGGGTAAAATGCAATAAATTATTGAAAATTTATTGCATTTTCTGTTGTTTTTTTTTTGTTGTTATTGAAGCCTTTCTTTCGGCCTACCTATAACTCCGCTATCCTAGATGCTACAGACTTCTAACAAATTCCTCTGGATAGTCGCTCTTTCGTCTGTCATGTAAAAAGACGGGCGTCAATGCATGAATATCGTTCTAATCCGATTGTAGTTCTAGTCTTCTTCACCTTTCTCCTACGATTCGCAACTACTTTTCTTCTTCTTTTCTGCATGGTACTTCTTCCCAGTTCCCTTCATTTTTTCTTCATCAGCACCATCTTCTTCAACAACATCTACCATCTTCTTCTTCCTTTGTCAAATAAGAACTAACATTATTCATCGCCCAACTAGTCGTCTTTGAAAAGTAGAGATCATTAACAGTCAAGTTGAGTAAACACGAGCTTTGTGATGTGCAGCAGTCATTGGTAGAGACTCCACTTCGGTCCAGAAACGGAAATTATTCGGTTTTTGAATTGTTTCTGAAAGCTTCTAAATCACTTGAATGGATTTTGAAATATCTAGAAGGACATAATAAATACCTGTGTTGCAACAGTAGATCCAAAAAAGGGGATGATCACGGATGTTCCTTAAATTCATGTGAAATTTAACGTGTTTACACGGTGACTCGGCTTGAGGATTCAACCCCGAGCCGAGTCACTAGACACGATCATCCACTGTAGAGACTTTACTATGATTACGTGCCCACGTGGATGTTTAACGATGTTCAGCCCAGACTCCCCCCTCGCCCGGCATTTTGAATAAATCAAAGAAAATATATTATATATCAACAAAATGTAGAATTTAAATCTATATTTATTCAGAATAGTATAGATCTGTTCCTCATTCTAAATAAAAACATTCGTATTCAGTGAGCGCTTGCATGCCTTTCTCTTCCTCTCTTTCGCTTTTCATTTTCCTACCCCTTCTTAACTTGTCTGGTCTTTCCCTGCTCACTCCTGTGTCTGCCTTTCCGAGACAGTAGGTCCTCTTTACACAATTAGTCCACTCATTCATACCCCTCTCTCCCCGACAGTCTCTCTCTCTCTCTCTCTGTACCTCTTATAGTCCCCCTCTCTACTTGTCCCTCTTTATCTGTTTATCCCTCCCCCTCCAACGAGTCCACCCCCCTCCTCCTATTGCTCAGTACCTTCTTCAATTTATTTCCTGTTAATTTTTCCTTCCCACAAAAATCTCTCTCAATACTCTAGAAAATGAAAGGAAATCGAGTCATATTTCAAAGAAAAAAAATCATGGAAGCACATGTTTTTTTATTCATTTTTTTTCTCTAAAATGTGACATCTTCTTCTACATATGTTTGCAAAATGATTGTGAATATGACATGTATGATCATCTATGAGATAACAACCTTCAAGAGAAAGAAATCTCAGATTCAACCCCCCCCCCCCCAGGGACTAGCAAAAGATCATTTAAACCCTATATAAAGTTTCATATGAAATATGGACTCAAATTATGCAGGCACATGGTTTTGCACATCAAAATTGCACACAATCTACACATAATGGTACTCTAAGAAAGAAATTGTACATGCACATGAAGAATAAATAAATAGAATATTTCTAGCTACTATCTAAAAACAGCTTAACATACTGGAGATGGTACACAGCTTTTTTTTAGTAGGGCAAGTCTATTGAGCATCACCACGAAAGGAAGCAACATTACACATAAACTATCCATTCAAAAAGTCACAGCCATGCAATGACTTTGAAAGTGTTCACTAAATTGCTGGGGTTTGCAGATAATTAAACTTAGCAGAATTAATCAAGTACAGTGCTTGTAATAAAAGATGCTCTAAAGTAGACAGGTCATTTGAATACTATCACAACAAAAGTATCCAATTGTATGTGAATTTCAATTTTTCATGGTGTGAAATTGGTATGCTCTCCAGTAACAACTTTCTAATGGGTGACTTTAAATCAAACTACATGTTTCAGATGCACAGAACAATGAAATGGAATGCAAAACAAAAAATATCATCTGATATAGACTACGTAAAACAAAAAATCTATGTGCCATGCATGGACAAAATGAAACTAATTATCACCTGTAATATATGTACGGGGGCAAGCTCCATACATGTAAACAAAATATATACCACAAATGTATAAAATATCCTGATTTTTTAGAAACAAATGTCATGGTATCAACAACACTCTGATACAAAATGTGAACTCCCAATAAACTCTACAACCTTTCAACATTCACAGAAGACATAGATATATGGTTTGGTGAGACCCAGAAGGCCATTCTGGTTTTCAGCAGATGCTATGTAAAACCCATCTTACCAATCCAAAGATGGGATAAAATATCGTAAGTACAATAATTTACATTACAAAAGAAATCACTTTACAATCACATCATAAATTCATTTCGATGTAGAAAATGTACAACCCATGCTTTTGAATATGTTGAATTTATTTTTGAAAATGAATAACGACAGAACAAACTCCAGACAATTTTCAATAATTTTCTTGCATAGAAATAAGAATATTTTATCAACATATTTATTACAATAGTATCGAACATTTCTTACATTATCATTTTTTTTCTTCAGTTTCTTACATTTCACAATTTGTATTCATTATATTTTTACTGTTTGTACTTTTTTAATTATGGATAGATTTGAAATTGAATTCCAGATAAGATAATAATCAAACTACCTAGCGTACAACTTCCTATATGCCCTAGGTGGGTCTTCATATATATTAGTCATCATTAGACTTATAAAAACTATTTATCAATGGCAGATATCAACTGCAAATTGTTTTTGTCCTTTTTTGTTCTTTTTAAGAAACAAAACCCTGTGAATACAATTTCATCTACTGGCTGATTATTACATGATTTCAAGAATTTTTTGTTTTAAATTTCAGAAAACTTTTAATCATGTCGCATCTATGATAACAATATAATTCTATCATTAATGATATAAATCATGATTTTCAAATCTTTAATCTAAGAGCAAGAACAAATTGGTACTAGTTACTTAATGTCACTTTCTTGCTTAATAAGCATAATTCTTTCGAGCATGGCACAGAGGTATTAAATGGAAGAGAAGATGACTGATATATTTTTAAATGTACAAAATATTGATTTGTAATTTCAAATGAAATAGACACACACTAAATTGAACAAGGTTAACATCAAATTGCACACTACACATCGTACCACCTCTATTACCCATTTTCAAATAGAACTCTTTGTGAAATAAAAAATAATGAAACGCATCACAGTATTAAGACATAAATAAGAAGAAAGCTCAAGTTCCAGACTCACAATTTTCCTTCCATAAATCTCAATTTGATCAGTATGTTTTGTGCTTTCTCAGCATATATCAAAGTGATGACAAACAAAGCAATACAACCCACATTCTTTTCATCAAATCATATAATTGCATAACAAAATTTCAGTATCTATAATGCCACTACATCTCATTTCGCCCTTCCTACCACATAGCATCATAGCTTTAAATCATTCATACGATCTGATCCTCAGGAAAAAAAAAAATACTGATAGAGATTTCTTCTAAGGCCACATTATTTGTTCTTTAAACAGAGCAAGATTAGATTCAGAATAAAAATAACCCATTATGAAAACATGATTGTTGAATATATTGAAATTTGTCACCATGAATTCTTTTGAAAGAAGTAAAATCCATAGGAGGGGAAAAGCCCTGTAATGGACAGTGAAGCAGGAGATCTTGTTAAAACTTGACACTGATCAGTAATAAATGGTATAATCTAAACATTCATAGTGTGAGTCAAGTTTGTAAAATGGCAGATCAGAAGTAAAATTAATTAGATGCATGATATGCTTCTCATGATATAACTGTATCTAAAACCCAAGCCGAAAGCTCAGTCAGGCAAGTCTTGAATCTGCTGAGCTACCGAGAATATCATTTTGCGTATATCAAGCCCTCTCCGACCTGCTTGTGAGATTTATAGACATGGGATCGTCTGCTTAGAGCCAGAACGGCATTAACGCCATGTTACAGTAAGGGAGTTAACACCCTTCTACCTCCAAACAGACTAGATGAGAATTTCCGTTAGAATCATGTGTAAGTGAACCCTGACACACGTGTACATCACAACCCTGCTACTCTGTCTCTATTCAAAGAGCTTTGGTTCTCAACCTTTCAATCAGCATTCTCATATCACCATTGGGAGATGTTCCCCGGGATGGTTGATGCAACGATCACATTCTACCAGCAGTGGCTAGAAGGGGTTTATAGCAGTCCTTAGCATAGGAAGAAAGGCAGTTGGTCATCATACATGGACTTCGTTGGGCTTGGCGTGTAAGAGACCGAGAGCTTGTCGCTCTGCGTCCGTCAGGCCACTCTTTAATGTTCTCCTGACTGTAAACATAAGACCAAAATAAAAGAAAATATTATACATCATGTGATTTTTGTATTCCCTAAAGTAAAGTTAAATGGATTACATCACATGCAGAGAAAGTATATTAGAAAACATTGGAATGAATTGCAGTTGTATGGAAAGTTGTATCGTTATCAATTACCATTACTATATAATCATTATTAATCATAATCGAATCACAATTGAAGCATCCTTTTTAATATCAGTTTAATATTTTGAAACCTTTTTTCTCTCTGTATTTACAAGATAATATTTGTTAAAAAGCCACAGGTATAGATGAAATATTACATAGTACTTTCTATGAAAATTAACCTGTGAAGGCAATTGCATCTTTGGACTGAAACTTAATGATAAAGTCTAGTCAAAAGAGAAGTGATGATTTGAGCCTGACAGAAGTGGATCAAATAACAGTTTTTGTCTGTTTCAATCTGTCTGGAAAGATAAGGTATTGTGAAAATTAGTTCACCAAGGAAGAGAGTAATAGCTCAAACATTTTCTCCATGAATTTCTCAATGAATATGAAAATAACAAAGTTCATTGTTTGTGACAAGATCCATTTGATTTTTATAGAATTTTTGTCATTTTACAGGATAAAGTCTCTGATGCTTATTGCACAACATATTGATGGACGAATTCAAATTCTTTTGGACCATATTCTATTAATATTAAACTCAACGCCTGATTTAAGCTTCTGTCCATATCGGATTAAACAAAGGAAGAAAGCCTGCGGTCTCAATTTTCCTTTCGTTAGACACGATCTTAGCCCCAACATTGGGTTTATCTAGAATATTATTATAACAGGCCTCAGAGCTTATATATGGATCTGACTTTCACTTGAATACCAACCTATTTGCATATAATCTCTACACCATTCCAAATGCAATACATTCTCATGATGCACATACATTAAATAATCATATTCATCTACACATACATTAAATATACATATTCAAATGCACATACATTAGATATACATATTCATATGCACATATATTAAATATACATATTTGAAAAATGCATCATCTATCTCAAATAATGTTAATATATTGACTTCATCATGTTTTATTACTCTGACTGAGTTGCATCATGTTTAATATTAAAGCTGCCATATTCATAGAGTAACTACATGTACATGATTTTCTCTTTGTCATAGAAGAGATTTTTGATGAAATGAGTGAAATCTTGTCATGGAAACGTAATAAAAATCCACTTCCGCAAAAACAAAAAACATAGATGGATCCCTATTTATGCAAATTACCAGAAGTTAATGCAATCATCATATACTTTCACATTCATGTATCTGGTTGTTGGTTGGGTAATCTCCCTACATTTCTTATTCATAATACTCAATAGAAAATTAAGCTAAACTACTACAGGATTTTCAACATGGGGAGGTCCATCTATGACCATTATTAGATATTTCTAAAGTGTTGAAGCTGCTCTATGAATCACTTCTTTTCCATTTGAAAATAAATTATCCATCTGTATATCATTGAAAGTACATGTACTCTTGAAGTATAAATGATTAGTGAATATACAGTTATTCTGGACAAACATCCAGTTGTAAGTATGAACTGTCTTTCTAATCAAGATGCTACTTAATATAACTCATACATGCTATTTCTCAATATCTAGATATAAATATTAATATCCTGTTTCAACAAAATGCAATTTCCCATGCAGTTAGTGTTGACTCTACTTATCATTCCTGTATCTTAGAGGAACAATTTAACATCTTCACTTTGTCTTGAAATACAATGTAGTTCAATTGTTGATTAAACCATCTTAGAATGAAATAACAATTTCCCTAAAATGTGAAGGAAAAGTTTGGTAATGTAAATAAAATAAATTCACGTTGATCTCCCTGATACAAACAACTCCCAATTAGATATTATAACTGGAGGTGAGTTTTTCAATGAAATTTCAAAACACCCTTGAAACCGACATCGATTTAGAAAAAATAGGATACTGATGTATCTCACCTTCAAGTCCGAATAGATTTTTTGTACGCTAGATTTTTTACGGCATAACAATTTTTGATTCAAGATTCATTTTTCTTTCACCTACCTTCTATATTCTTTGAAAGATTTGGCAAGTTACCAATTCAATTTACCCCCAGCATAAACTAGAGACAAAATGCAGTACCATACCCACAATGCACCGAGCACGAATGCTGATTACTTACGAGATTTACGGTTGGTGTTGCGAGTGCGTTTACGCTCTCGCGGGGCAGTTCGTGTGCTGGTATTTTTGGCTGTGTTGACAAGAATTTGGATCATTTCATCAGTTTGTTCATCGGCCACTTCCTCGTCAGCCGTCATGCTCATGTTCATACGGCCGCCTATAGAGGGCGTACCAATCATTCAAGATGCGCAGGTTGATGACGAACGAACGTTGCAGATGGCGGAGAAAGGTCATGCAAGATGTCATGCAAATAAAATTGTAAAAAATAAAATAGATGCACAATCAGAATATGGTAATGAGTATATAAATTCAATCTTGTCATTGGTCAAATAATAGCATTCAAAGTAAAATACTGAACGATCTTTCTAAAAGTGCACTATTTCAAAGATATCTATTAATGAATCCCATTTGATAAAAATTGGCTTTTTTAGATAAACCTAAAACCTGGGATATCTCTCTTAAATTGGTCAAAATGAAAAGTTTAATAAATATTCTTTAGATAGAAACATGTTAAAATTTCCAATACATATGTGGATGTATCCTCATAGGAATGATGAAATAGTGCACTATTCATATATTACTAAATTACGTAGACAAAATGCAGAACATTTAACATTGTTTACACACACACATAGCAGCAAAAAGCTGTTACTAGGTGTATAAATAGCGTTAAGAACTACAAAATTGTCTCTTTGCCATTCAATAAAAGATGCACCATAAATGTACCATGCCTTTATAATATACAGGCATAATAAACATATCAAACAATTATTAAGGCTTCATATTGTATGTAAACAAGCTGTCTAAATTCGAAATTCCTAGTAAAATATGTTATATTTATTGCCTATCTGTAATACATTCATTGAAGCGTGCAGCTCTCAATACAAATTTTACATGATCGAAACAAAGTCTACATGCTTATAATGTGATAAGAACTTCAGGCATATTGAAACTGTATTAGTCCTCTTCTAAAAGTATTTTTATATTCTGACTAGTTCCTAAAAAATTGTCAACTATATGTTCTCTCAGTGTGCTACAAATTGATCAACTTCACTTCACTATTTATGATACATGTCCTAATACCTAGATTTTGTTTCCTAATCATTATTTTTCCAGCAATTGATCTCTCTGTGAATTTCAGCATTTTTATATCAGAGAGGGTACGTTTCTTGAAGCACTGAAGCACAGTTTGTTGTTGAGACAGCAACTACCCCATACAGCGAAACCTGTATATAAAGACCACTCAAAGGAGACATTACAAAAGTTGTCTTTACAGGCAGGTGCTTTTTATGTACAGGTTCATTTAGTACAGGTTTCAATGAGAAACTTTGTTAAAGGGAAACCAAAAAAATGTGGTCTTTATAGGCAAGTGGTCTATATGTCCAGGTTCATTTAGTACATGTTTCAATAACAAACTTTGTTCAAGGCAACAAAAAAAGTGGTCTTTATAGGCAGGTGGTCGCTAAAGCAGGTTTAATTGTACTCACTCATGGAGGGCCTTGCTCTTTGTCTGCTCTGTAACGTCTCGTCACCCGGAGCTGTTCCTTGTTGGCTGCTGAGTAGTTCCTTTAACTTGGCATCCTCAGCACTGTCCTTACTGATTGAGAAGTTCTGTTTTGAATCAAGGTATCAAGAAAACAATCAAGGTTTGAAAAGAACCGAGTGCTATACAGCAAGTCAATAAAAAAAGGAAACCTGTATTCAAGCCCCAATATCTTAAAAACCAAGTGAAATTGCTGAAAAATATGATATGTTAGTTGATAACATCTTCAATTTGATAGGTTGCTCATTAAAATACAATCACAGATGACTGAGTAGTAGCCATTTTCCAAAAGCATGCCACAGTTGCCTTTGCCCGAATTTGGGAGCTGGGACGAGTTCATTTGAATGGAGATTATTCATCCAAACTATGCACTAATTAAATTTCTTTGATTTTTGCCAAAAGGTACCAAAAGGATTTTCCCAAAGCATGCCAAAATAGCCTTTGCCTGAGTTTGGGATCTGGGAGGGAGTTTATTTTTAATGGAGGTTATTCATCCAAACCAAGCAATAATTTTATTTTTGTGATTTTCACCAACAGGATTTCCAAATTGGTTTCTTAACATCTGAATGGCATGGCTCTCCTATGCACATAACCTACTCCGCGTGACTATACAACCAAGAATACAGAATAACTCACCTCTGTGATCATCTTGCCCCTTGTCTTATTCCTCTTGCGATGGTTGGCTTTCTTCTTCTCTTGTTCTATGATGCGTTCCCTCGTGGACCGATACTCCAAGGCAAACTCGCTGATGATACGACAGAAGTGACTGATCTTGACCTCTCTAGCTGCACTCGTACTCATACCCAAGTACAGCAAGAACCCGTTGAATCTGATGACACAAATCAAAAGGTCATTATAAAAATTAGTAATAAATTTCAGGATACTCATGGTTGTATTAAAGAAGTATTCAAAGCCTACAAGTATGTATTCAATTTCAATTTTCAATTTCATTTATTTCCTCAGATTCATAAAAGACAATATAAATTACAATCAAATATAAAAGCATTACAACAAAAGATGAACCTGCAGAGGGGGTGATCAAAAACCACAGGGGTTGATCGGGGATCATCCCCCGAAATAGTTTTGTTACATTCACAAGTCATTCACTTTGGTTGATTAACAGCACAATATTTTTAAATCTAGGCTAACATGTTGCATTTTTTAAGCAATATTTTGTTTTTGGTCTCCTCAAAGAGATACAGTGGTGATTGCAATTATGTGATTTTTCCTAAATCGTAATTTCCTTCATTTTGCGAAAGAACAATTAATCTTTGGTGGAGAGGGTTTCAACCGATAGTTCTTACAAATTTTTCTTAAAACCTAAGAGGAAAATGAACTCATTTTACTTGTTTTTCCCAATTATTTCTACTCTTGTTACAAAACTGCTGTAAATAGTCTTCAACCCTTATTATAGCTCAAATACAGGCAGGGATATAATTTGTTATAGGAGACCAACTGCTTGTCGAACCTTACAGATATTTGATTAATAAGTCATCAATGCTTACCTATTGCTCACTCTCCTATGAACAATCTTGAGTACTATAATTCTCTTGGCACAGTCTTGCAGAAAGTCATGTAACCTGAAAACAGAGATGTAGAATGATAAGCAGTGCTTAATAGTTTTTACAGTGATGGAGAACTTCATACGATACTTGTACCCTTGACTTGATATGACAGGGTAAACCCCACTGTTTTCTTTCTTTTCTTAATATGACATAAGTGTAATACGTTTCACATTTCTGTATCCTTATAACATAGAGCTAAGTCAATATGTGCAGGAACTCTGTTGCGCACAGTTGCGATTTATTCATATTTTTAAAAAGATATCTTGTCATATCTGCACAAGACGTAAGATGAAAAACATTCATTTCCATTGATCATGAAGACTGTCCAAAGGAAACTCACACTAAGACTTTGGTTTTAATTTCATAACCCATTAGATTTAGGGGAGATACCCTTGATTAGAATCTGACAGGTTAATCACTGAGATAAATGCCTGTGCAAATTTCACATACTATGTATGAGCATGAGATCTGCTGTTCATTGAAAACATGCAGGTCAAACAAACAAGTATATGCGCACCCCTGGGTGAAGAGAGGCAAATCTTGATCAATGTCTTTGCAACATATGTTAAGGCTAGGCTGAGATTTGAACCCTTGATCTCTTGAATGAAGTCGACAGGATGAACCACTATACAATTTCACTTTTCACTTTGTCAATCAACTATGTAGTTTTACAACAAACCATTGCATGAACTAAAGGCTCGTTCAGATACGATGTGTAAACCGCCTTTAAAAAGGTCATGATTTTTATAAAGTGTAATGAATGGCAACGGCACACAACAAAGGACTTGTGCATATTCACTGATCTTTGTATTTAATATGAGATACAAAAAACATGAAGTGCATTACACTTTTTGTCATCATATAAAGGTCTGCCGCAGTTTACCGACTAGGTGAGGACTCACTTGTTTTTATTCCCTGATGTTTTTTCATGTTGAGTAATGACTTGCAGGTGGTTCCATGATGTCTTACATTGCTCTTCTAACTTGGTTAGATTGATGGTCAGCTGGTCAAAGTCAACCTTAAGAAGAAAGAAAGAAAACACCACAAAGAGTTCAAATAGATGTCAAATACCATATACCGGTAGATAATCACGAATAGAGACCAGGGGATGTTTCACAAAGACTAAGATCGACTTGAGTTGGACTTGAACTATGGCAGGCCATTCATGCCACTGGTCTCTCAAGTATGATCTTTATATATTTGTCCTTCAATAATGAACTATCAAATAAAAAGTGAATTTTGTAGATTTATGACCACGAATTGTACGTCCCTTGAGAAACCAATGCCATGAATGGTTAGAGGAACTAATGGCCTGCCATAGTTCAAGTCCAAATTAAGTCGATCTTAGTCTTTGTGAAACACTCCCCAGGTACTAATAATCTACCTGCATGCTGGGTCTGCTTGGAGCTAGAGAGGTGGCCAGTCGGTGTATGGATATGAGTTTAACTTGTTGACTACTGAATTATCACAATCCTTGCAGGTTTAAAACAGAAACGACCCGGTACCATTAGGATATGAGTTAACACCCTTCTGGCTCAAGATGATACAAATGGGATTTAATAATGTACTCAGATGAGAGGATCTGGATAATAACTTGTTGCAGCATGTGATATGGGTTCAATCTGCCGGTATCTTCTTAAAACTACCCCAAAACTTCCTTATAGTGTAAGAAAAATATTTTCACTCCTTCTTTCCTATCTTTATAGAAGCATCAAAGCAGATGCATTATCTACTGCAAGAGATCATCATCATAACCAAAATTCCAATCATTATCATCATCATCATCTTTACAATCATCACCATGACAACCACCACCACCAACCCCCCCACCACCACCACCACCACCACCACCACCACCACCACCACCACCACCACCACCACCACCACCACCACCACCACCACCACCACCACCCCCACCACCACCACCACCACCACCACCACCACCACCACCACCACCACCACCACCACCACATCACCACATCACCACATCACCACATCACCACATCACCACATCACCACATCACCACATCACCACATCACCACATCACCACATCACCACATCACCACCACCATCACCATCATTATCATCACCATGCTCCTCCTCCTCTTTTAGACTGACCTTTGCACATCTTGAGATAGTTCCAACCTCTGAGAAGAAGTCTGAGCTCTCAGGGAACTGTTCCATGACCGAAGCGGCGAGATGATGAAGAAGAGATTGCTTGTGGACTGTGTCTTTGACCTCAGGAACCTTACTCAAGTACTCCAGGTTGAAACCAGCAGCCTAAATCAAATCAACAACAAAATTCAATAGCTTGCCCACGACACCATCATATCAAGCTGACATTTCTTTTAATACCAGTTGAATAACTAAAATCCTACATGACTTGAAGAAGCCCTGTGGGCAAAATATGGTTTAACTGGATTGTCTGAATGGATTCTAGATTGTGTCTAGTGCTAAAAAATTTGACATAGCTGGATTTAACTTACAAGAAACACACATTCAGTGAATATAAAATGGTCTCAAACTGGCTAACAAAGATCTAATAACCCAATAGCATCTCAAGATTGGCATGTTTATAGCAAGCAGTATGAATGACAGGTGAATCAGAGAATTTGAACAAAAGATTTGTCTTCTGAAGGTTGAGAAAGCCTTTGAGGTTGTTGCTTGACTAGGGTTCTATATGAAATGATAGTGGTATGCAACTTGGAACAACTGGTCTACCCTTACATTGTTATATCTACAAACAGGAATAGGGAAATCAAATGGATAAGTATCTGTTCTGTTTTCCTTTAAAAAAAAATAAAGTATCAATGTAACATATTAAAAAGCACCTTTAGAAAACAAAAATTAAATTTCATTATATATCCTACCAATTGTATTTATTTTTCTTGCAAATTCTTACCGGTACCAATTATATATTTTTTTAAAAAGAAGAAATTGATACTTATTATTCATGGCAAAAAGTAATTGTTCTCCACATTATTCTGTTGAATGTAAAAGACTGCATGCTACCAAAGGGATAAGAACAATATCATTCAATTAACATCTTTTTCTATCTAGAAATGTAACGCTTCAATAAATATATTCATTCTAAATACATTGGGACTGGATGTATGTTAGGACAGGAACGTGGGAAAACACAGCAATCTTATAATCAAACACATGCTTAATAATAATGTAATTATAGACCTGATTAAATGAAGATGAAATGAATTATTCCTTCAATCTAGAGGAATTGTTTTGCAAGGAATTGCATCTTTTTTGCAATAATTAACCTGAGTATATTCTTTGGAACAAACTGACAACAGGTAGGAAATAAGGCTACATGCTATATGGTTTTAATACTTATTGCTCAATGCAATTGGCATAATCTAGGAGATATTTACGTAGACCTACTTAATTATGGAACAATAGTAAACACTTTGAAATAGACCCTGCAATATTTCTTCTAATATTGTAAAGATCAGGAACATCATCTAATGTAACAATTTGTCGGTTGATGTTAATTCCAGATTAGTCATAATTGGCATGCCATTTTTGATCAGGTTCAATTGGTACTTATTTCTTGACTTTATATTTATATTGCCGACCCATGTTTTAAAACCAATAATTAATGTTTTGAATCTTGTGCATCAGTGATATACAATGCACTTGGTCAAGTCACAATTAGCCAGACAATGAACTTGAAAAGTCTTGTTGATTATCCGATTATGACTCAACTTTCGTGCAATGCATATTCACTAATGCACTCTCAAACATGAATCACTTGTATACTGTAACACTAAATTATAATAAACACTGAAGTTCATGCTTGACATCTAGAACAGTTTCATGTCATCCTCAAAATTGATTAACTTTTTATTAACAAACAATGAATGTACACAGGGCTATACACTGTTCATGTTTGAGGATTGAGTTGTTTCCTCCAAATATGAGAACAAAAGAGGTTCACCAACATCTGTGAGTATTACAGAGTGTGACCCCTGACCTCTGTCTGTGCAAAGCCCTGATGTACATTACATGCTTCCCGACTATGTCAGGTCTTTATACTTAAATACTTGATATCACGTACAGTCTGAAAGTAACAAATGGATGAAGGGGAGGGGAGGGGGAAATCGTTTTCAGTATGAACATTTCACATTTTCTTGAATAATATACTGTTAAACCAAATAATGGCGGCTTCCATGTGTAACTGTTGGCAATATGGTCAGGTTTGTTGTTTATGTCTAGACTTATATTCATATTACTGACCCGTTTTATTAAAAAAATAATTCAAGCTTTGAAGCTTGTGCATTTTATTGTGATATGCAATGCACTTGGTTAAGTCACAATTGGCCTAATAATGAACTTGACAAGTCTCGTTCATTATCCGATTGTCACTTTACCTGCATGCATTGCATATTCACTAATGCACTTGCATAAACATAAATTATGTTTACTGTACTACTAAATTTTTAATGAACCAAGACTTAAGTCCATGACATGTTTAACAGTTTCATGTCGATCATCATCAAAATCAACATTTTTTAAATACATAAACAAACAATGAATGTACACAGGGCTCGACACTGCTCATGTTTGGAGATTAATTTTTTTTATCCAAAAGAGGTTCACCAATATCTGTGAGTATTACAGAGTGAGACCCCTATCATGTTAAGCCCTGTTGTACATTACATGCTCCCTGACTATGTCAGGACTTTATACTTAAATACTTGATATCACGTACAGTCTGAAAGTAACAAAGGGATGAAAGGGAGAAAAATGGTTTTGAGTAAGAAACATTTCATATCTTCATGAATAATATACTGTAAAACCATTTTTGTTTGCAACATAAAACTTTGGTGAAATGTTTGAATGGCCATTTGCACGGCAAGGAACGTTCAAAAATTGAGAAAACTCCATTGAGACAGGAGAATCTTGCAAATACATCTTAAATCTTGAACTAGTTGAAATTCACACAAAAACTTCTGGTTTTACCCTATGTGAAACATAGTCAACATAGAACACTGTGATAAAATTGAGCACTGATCTTCTTCTTCTTCTTCTTCTGGCAATCTTGAAAGGGTATGTAGCCTATCACGAAGATGAACTAAAGATTACAAGCGGTGTGAGGAAGACAAAGATTTTTAATGGGACAGGGGAATAAGATGCCTCAGCGAGCACTACATTTGCTGAAAGGCTGTTCCATTCTGGGATAAAGCGTTGGGAATATTCAAACATGTAGATACAATGAGTGAACCCAGATTAAGGAAATTATCTAGAATTCATCTTGGTCATTTGGTAGACAAATGTCAACAAAAACACTGTATACATGGAAATCATACCCTAACTTCTATGACTACTATGGTGTTAATCAGTGGTATTAAACACCACAAAAAGAGTGCTACTATGGATATGGTCTGTCATTATTTAAGCATACACTTTCACTCACATAACTGATAATTGAAGTATCATATTTTCAAAGGTTTACAAGATGAATATGCAATAAAAGAAGGTCAAAAGGACTTACTCTTCCACCATTCAAGAAGTTTCCGATGGCAAGTAAGGTTGATAAGATCTTCTTGAAGGTTTTGGATGCTCTCAGGTCTTCTATCCCTTTCTTGAGGTCAGCCATAGGTTCCGCTACTTCCTACAAACCAGAGAGTAATGCAAAGAAGAAAGAAACCAAGATGGAGAGATGATCGTGGGTTATGCCTGATGGCTCAGTGGTAGAGCGGTGGTCTCATAATCGGGAGGACCCGGGTTCAAAACCAATTCAAGTTCCCCGGAGAGGAGGACTTAATGCCGTCGGTCCTCTGGTTGCTTTAATACTTACAAGCATGTACATGCTTTTTTAGCAATCAGATTAAACATTCATTGATCATCATCATCATGTATAGAGATGCAAAGGGCCCAATTAAAACACAACCACTTTCACCCAGCTTTGAGAGCTTTTCTATTCCATTAATCATACCCAATGGATCATAATGGCATAATTAACATATATTGATAATGGAATTATTATTTTATTTGATGTGTATATCAACTTAAAGCAATTAGCAGGTAAACCAAAATCTATGATGTAAGGGGAAAATCATTGAACAAAACATTGAACTAACTAATATTATAAGTACCCTAAAGTATCAAATACATTACAGAAAATGTTATCATCATCCAAGAAAACAAAACAAAACAAAAACAATGTATAATTAGAAATAAATGTATATGAGCAGTAAATTCAGAACATATGGTCTTGGTGATGTATTATCAACAGTTGCACTTGATTCAATTTGGACATAACTTGATAACAATCACAACTCTATACTACAGAGACAGGAGTTTGTTAGTTTGTGATTGATTGGAGGATTTGTGATCACTACGGATCAACTCTTTAGAAGACAGCGCCCAAGGAGTTGAATGTATATAACTAATTTACCTCTTCCATGTTGTCATAGTCCATTTTGAAGAGCCATAGATTGAGTCTTGCTTCCAGGCCGCTGATGGTGGATAACATATGAAGGAACTGCTCTGCTGAGCCGAGAGGTACATCAGGGTTAGCTAACATGGCTTCTTGTATCCTAGCAACCTCTTCCTCTGATGGAACCATACTCAGCAGTTTCTGAAGGAAGACAGAGATGAGAAAGTCAATCGTAAGAACATTCAGCAACTATTGAGCATATATACATTTCGTTTTCTTTTATTGTATATTGAGTCCGTTCAATGTAGTTCCGTTGTGATCATTCAATGACAAAAGGGTAGCAATTTTTTGGTGTCTCTCTCTCCTTCTCTTTCTTTCTGACGTTTTCCTCTCCTATTCCACCTAACCCTCCCCTGTTTAGCTCTCACTCCCCTACCACACTCCCTTCTTTCTCTCTCTCCCTGTTTTCACCCTTAATAGACCTGGGTTGTATTCCTCCTGTTTTCTCTCTTCAGCCCCTTCCCTTCTATTACCCCTCCCTCCCCCCACCTCTTCTTAAAACTCACCTCCACGTCTTCTTTGTTCATGACCATGCTTATTTAGTAGACCCCAGTTTTATTCCTCCTTTCTTCTCTCCCGCAGCCCCTAGCCCCCCACCCAACCCGTCTTACCCTTCCCCTCTCTCCCATTTGCAAACCCCCCTCCCGTCTTCCAACTCACCTCCACGCCTTCTTTGTTCATGACATACTATCCATGTTCAAGGTAGCTTGTTTGATAGACCTTGGTTGTATCCTCCTTCCTTCTCTCCCTTAGGCCCCCAGCCCCCCCCCCCCCCCTGTCTTACCCCTTCCCCCTCCCCTCTTCCAACTCACCTCCACGCCTTCTTTGTTCATGACCATACTATCCATGTTCAAGATAGCTTGTTTGATAGACCTTGGTTGGGGCAGTACAGTAAGTCCAATATTGATTGCGTTGGATTTCTTAGGGTCTAGCACCGTGATGAAATTCTTCTTGTTTGCCTCCATCGCTTTCTATATATTCAAAGGCATTAGCAAATTTGGTTTTAGAATTTTACTTATTTTCAATATTTTTCACATTATCCACTCTTTAAATCTCCCTTTCCTTCAATTTCTCATGTGTGATTTTTAAAATAAAAAACAATTACATCTTTTGATGAGTTATTATGCCTTTTACAGCTTTTCAAAGAGTGAAACATGGGTTGCCTTAATACCTTTCGAAGGCTTGCTGATTTAACTTTATTTAAACTTACATCTGCAATAAAGCTCTTACAAAATCTACAATTTTAAACTAAAAACTTATCCCTCCGATTGAAAATTCTCTAACAGATTTTGCACAGTCCATCTCCCGCACTTGGATATAATAATAATAACCTGTGAATGTGCTAGCTTTGAAATGGATCGGATAAGTTATTGAATTGGAAATTTCATTTTCATAGCATGTGTACCATTATTGAGGATATATATGTCGCTGATAAAGACTGTTATTGGTGAAAAAAAAACTATTAAAGAGTAAGACTGCCATGTTATCTCTGTAATATAACCAACCACTCATAATAAAGCAACACTTCTAGAATATTTCAAAATATATGTTTCCATTCATTTTTGTTTATATTTCTAAGTTAAAAAATATTGATTCAATGTAACATATCTACAGAAAAACAAATTCAAAAACTGCAATAAAAAACAAAAACCTCTTCCTAATAAACATAAATAAACACTTGAATAGTAGGTTTTAACAAAATTTCAATCACTAAAATAATTCTTCAAATATAATTACAGAGGCAGATACAAAATCTGTATTATTTTAAACTGGGAAAAGACAATATGCTCAATATCTTTTAAAGATTTCTGCTGAATCCAAAATGGTGGTCAGTAAATAAATCAGTCCTAAAATGTAATGAATTGTGACTGATTGAGGATTAATTTAGATCAGTTGGGATTACTTTTCAAGATGGAGCAATGGAATATCATATACCAAGTTAAAACAATACAGGAATCATATCTGCACAAAAACAAATATACAAAACTGCAATAATGAAAACCAAAACTCTTCTTAAAAATAAATAAATCAATAAACACTAGAGTAGAAATTAAAATACACGTTGATTCATCTGGAAATAATGTTCACATTAACAACAAAAATTGTACACTGATTCATTTCAGGTCCTAGAAACCCTTAGAGAATACCATTATCTTGTTAAATTTATTATTTAATTAAAGTTATTATTACGTGGCATTCCAAATTTATTAGTTAATGTTATGACATTCATTTCGGTGCAAACAAATTAAGCAATTTTAAAAATTGAATGTAATAAAATAATAATTAATGATAAAGAAATAACAAAACCATAAACTGAAATAAATCAACATGAATAAACCAACATGTGAATAAACATGAATAAACCAACATGTGAATAAACATGAAGAAATAAAACAAATAAACATTGAAATGAATAAAGAAATATAAAAAATAAACATTCAAATGAATAAAGAAATAAAACAAATAAATATTGAAATAAATAAAGAAATAAAGACTCAGTCCCAAGGTAACTTATAATGACAGATGATCAAAGCGACTTCTCAACAATTTTTTCTCTCTTAGCGCCTTGAGTTTTTAATTTTTTAAGAAAAGAGCACTATAAAAATGAATATCATTATTATCAATATCAAATGTCCATCTAAATTGTTTGGGAAATAAAGATAACCGATATAATAAGCATTTAGTGTTTTAGTAATTCTCTGTTATCCTTCTGTGCTTAATATAATTTGTAAAGAAATTGTCGGACAAAAACTTTGTGAAATACAAAACAGTGAATTCCTCTGTTATTATTAAAGCAATGGTGTTCTTTTTTATTCCAGAATCATTGAAATATGTTTTTCTGACAGAGTTCACAATTTATTTTGAAGCAATTTGACATTTTACTATAGATGAAAGACCATATGTCCTCCCTTTAAAAGTCATTATAAGAAACATGGGACTGGGGCTTACATCATTACAAAAAAGAACAAACCTGATTGGGCTGTGGAACAATAATTGTAGCAGAAGTAGTAGAAGTAGTATTGTAGTAGCAGTTGAACACCAAGTGTATGTGCACACGTGCGTTGCATTGAAGGCAGCAGAATGTTTTTTATTTATGTTTCCACAAGAATCAAACATAATAAATTATGACAGCCAGTGCAAGACAAAATATAAGAACAAAACATAAAAAGAAATGGGAGAAGAGGGAAGAAGATGGGAGTGTTAGTATTAAAACAGGCAGTACATCATGCCTATAACTTTTGAACTTTTACTTGTACATGCTACAGGCGGCATATGATAAGGGCTTTTCGATTGTTACGTTGACACGATGACATCATTCTGACAATCTGCGTATGCGCCACGTTGTCTAGTCTGTCCACTACTAGAATTGAGAATGTGTGTACCTCGGTTTTGACGGTCACATCAATCTAGAACGCTGTTCTCTATAGCAATAGTATGTACCTAGCTAGCTGTACCAGTATGATTTGAGCTCATTTCAAAGTGGTGCGCACATAGGAAATTTGCATATGCATATTGCATGACGAATACATCACTTGTCAATGTCATCATGTAGTGCAGCAAGTGGGCACTGACTGAAATCGAAACGGTTTCAAAGGCAAGTGAACAAGGGGTGTCAACTACATGAGCGAACACACGCTCTGGACTTGAATGGCGTTCACGTCGACACAATCGAAAAGACCTTATTACCATAAGTTCAATAAAAGAAGTCCTTAAGAAGAAGGGCATAATCTCTGTATCAAACGATACAAGTTAATAACCTTCTGACTCACAACAGACAGATTCCTTTTATATTTGGAGGTAACGGCTGCAAAAATGTACTCAGGGACACAAAATATAGGGTACAGTATATACTTGTAGTTTCCATTCCTTATTAATATATATGTTTGAGGACTAAAAAGTTTAATCTCAACAATGCATTACTGGGGCTCAAATTTATATTCAGGATTAAAACCTATTTACAGCCTTGCTCAAACAGCTTGTATTCTTTATTTTGAAAAGAATGACAAGATACAATTCTAAGTTCCTGTCTTATCTTTCCAGAAGTTAAGTAATAATACAAATAGGTGTGAAGAATCAGATTTCTTGGATTTACCCCAACATTTTGTTCTGGTCTTTTTTCTTCCTTTCTTTAAACTCAGCTATTCTAACAGTTGGTTCATGTTGGAACTTGAAAGAAAAACTGGATTGCACCTAATATCCTGCTCATTGTACCTCTTTCTATCACTTTATATGGGCTTTAAATTATACAAGGCAGCCTTTGCACAAAACGCATGTCTTTAAAGTATAAGAAAATTGACTGCTCCCACTATACTAAATGAACATTTTGCTGCCTTTTTTTCACTCTATAAAAGTTTCACATTTTAGTTGCTTGCTTTGATATGCCTATTCTTATTTTTTTCCTGCTCTGCATATATGTGAGTTTTACTGATTTTGCTATAAAAATAAGATTGGTATGTTTAAAAAGCTTTGAGGTGAAATATACAAGGAGAATGCATCATAGCATATGATTTTAAAGGGGGGAGGGATAAGGCATATATCATAGTCTAAATATAAGAGGGCTTCAACTCAACACAAATGATATGAAAATATATTTTATGGCAAGAAAACATAAACTGTTCTCTAATTTCTGATGTATAAATCCTAACAAGTTTTCTACCTTTGAAAATGATTAACTACACCAACACTAACACACAAACAAAACATGTGATTCAAGTATAAACAAGTTACATACAATTATAAATTCATAAAAATATAATATCCATAAAACAACAAAATTATAGGATATTGAAAAACATATATTTGAACAAGTGCAGAAATCTTCTTAATTGTCCCAAAAGGTATGTTGACTAATAATTAATTAACATACTGGAAGGAATTTTTACAAAATGATTGAGACTTTTGTTGAATCTGTTTTTACACAACCTAATTATTCTTTTACAGCATTTTTGCTTTACAGAATATCTGTTAAACCGTTAAACTATAGATATTGAGTTAGAACTGATGCATATTTTCTTGACATGCTATATATATATATATATAAAACATTTTGTTGTGAGTCTACTTACACAGCTTATCCATGCCTAGCTGTGCCTTGTTTCAATTATATTAAGAAGGTTAGGGTTTACATTCATAACTTGCATTCAAGATTTGCATGCAATGCACATGTTTCTCTTTGATATCTCAATAGTTGAGAGGGATAATTGTTTTCTTGTGTACAAGTTTGCTTTATGGTTTTTATCATCAGTAATCCTGGCTGTTTCAGGCTTCCTATTGCAGCAAATTAAAGCTTCATTTTTCTATACTTCTCATACAGCTTTTGATATAGCTATAAATTACCCTCTATAAATTCTATTCAGCATTTTTGCTTCTATTTTAGCCTTGCTGCATTCTTCAAATGTACATAATTTTCTACTTTCTACTTTCTTGAAGGAGTTGTTATGCATGGTTGCTTCCTATGACTGGATACGTTAAGACATACCTTTGCAATGAGATCCTTTCCTCGGTACTCAAAGAGATGCTCCAGCTTCTTACTGTCGATGTTAACGTCGTCCAGCTGAGTCCAGATGGTAGATTTCATGCCGTTTCTTCCTAGGGTCATCGTCTCTGGCTGAGTCTCCTTCCAGAAGAGGCGTACAGTCTTCTTCTTCTTGGACTTGGGGAAGGTGTTACTGTCAATGATTGGGGGTGGTGGTGGAGGCGCCCCTGGACCCTTCACGGCAGGTGGTGGTGGTGGAGGGGGAGCACCGGGGATAGGGGGTGGTGGGGGTATCCTTAGACCAGGTAGAGGTGGTGGTGGCGGAGGTGCACCATCAGGAAGAGTCATGTAGGGTACCATACCCATCATCAAAGGGATCGACTTGAGGACATCCTTATCGTCATCCCTACACAGATCAGTGAAATCCCATTTGTTAATCCGTAGCTCCCGATCGTTAAGCTTGAGTACCTCCTCCCATGCTTCCTCCTCCTGCTTGCCCTCATCCTCCAGGGGAGCTACTGGTTCCGGGGTTTTAGGAGCCACATTACTCACCTTCATACCCTCAATGGCTTGACTGATCTTACCACTAACATCACCACGCGGCCCTGCCTTCACCTTCTCTTTCTCCTTCTGATCCTCAGATTTCTCTTGTTGCGCTTGTAACTGTTTGTGCATGGACTGCACAGCACCACTATTATTCAATATTTCCTTGTCCTCTTGCACCTTCTTACTCTCCTCCTCCTCCTCTTTCTCTTTTACCACCAGCAGGTCTGCCTTGCGCTCTTCCAATTTTTTCACATTCTGCAAGGTAGTCGATATCTTCCGTGACTTCACATCCGACGAACCGTTCTCATCCTGATCGCTAGTCTTCACGGTTAATAAATTCCCGCGATCTGACGGATCAGTTTGGGCCTTTTCATTCTCAACAATCTCTTTTGGTGCTTCGTCTTTTTTGTCTGTAGTCCTGACAGCAGATTTAGTATCTGTTACAACTGGTGTCAAAGGCACAACAACTTCTTCTTTCTCCTCTTCCTTTGGTTCCTCTCTCTTCTTCTCCTCTTTCTTCTTCTCCGTTTCCCCTTTTTCCTTCCCCTCTGGCGTGTCCTCTTTTACCTTCTCCTTTGATGTTTTCTCTTTTGACTTCTCCTCTGATTCATCTATTATGATTTTCGGTTTTTTAACTACGAGGAGAGAGGAAGAGAAAGAAAAAAACACATCAAAGGTTGACATATGTTATAGGAGTATTGGATAGTTACTAAACAACACACTGAATTATCTTATACTGGAGATACATGTATCCTTACATATTATACATTGTTATATTATATACAATAAATCATGTTCTACTGCACATGTAACCTAATTCACTGTAAATATTGATGGAATCTGCAAGAAAAAAAAAATCATTTCATAACAAATCAGAACTAAAGGTTAACTTTTGAATGTATTTAAAAATAATATCCACATTAATCTATGCCCATATGACAAAAAACAATACTCATGTTATGTTGGTCACATAAATATAAAGGCCACCCGTCAATCAAGAAATAATGTACAATGCATCAAAAATTGTAAGAAAAAGCAGCATGTTCTTTGCCATTTCTATGGTCATACCATTTTCCCATTCACTTTGATTAGCCCTTCATAGACAGATTTGTCTGCTTACATATATCTCTGACATAGAACCTTGCTATACTGCCACTTGTTTACAGTTGTCACTTTTAACATTTCGTTTATAAACAGGTCTGAATACATACCAATAAAAGTTCTCTTCTTTTCTTCCGGTTTCTTCTCTTCATCTTTGGTGTCTGCTGGCTTGCTGTCTTTGACTGGTTCCCTGCTCTCATCTTTTGCCTTGGTTTTTACTGCATCCTTTGGTTTATGCCCTGAAGATATGTCACCATTCACCACCTTGGTCTCATCTGGTTTCTCTTTTGCATCTTCTACGATTTTAAGACAAGAAACAAATTTAATAATAACCCTTTACAAATCAATTCCTGTAATGAATATTATTCTTTGGTTCAGTACTTCATGAAGCAACATAAATAACTAAAGAGACTGAATACAGCACACTCTAATCACAGAAGATATGTTTGATGTGAGAAGTATTTGTAATTCTTGCAAAGTATTCAAAGTTATATTAACGGTTTGTAGTAAACACAGACTTGAGATTTCATTCAAATAAATGTAGATAAATAATTTTAGGTACCATTTATTACTTTACCAAAATATTTCCTTTCCTAACATGAACAGGATATATCATATTTTAGAACATTTTACAATAGATTTAGGAAGTTATTTACAGGGGGGGGGGGGGGAATAAACAAAATTAGTATTATAAGGCGATAAATGAGAGAAGATTGAACAGAAGAAAATTATAGAATACGGTATGTGTAAAATGTAAGAGAAGAATAAAAAAATAAAAATAAAAGAAGAAGAGGAAAAATGCATGAAATGAGTACAAGTGACATATATGACATTAAAAACAGAAAAGAACACTATGGGTAAAACATACAAGGACTACATATTACTCAGGAAAGAGAGAATTTTTTTTTTTTAATCAAAAGAAGCCAAAAATGAAGGGAAAGATAAAGATGTGTCATACCTCCCCTGTCTCTTCTCCACCTATGTCTACTAGATGTTTCATCATCAGGCCTTGAAATGTCTCCATTCTCAGTTGGTTTTGCTTTCACATCACCACTTCTCAGCTGATTTAATATCATATTAGCCGATCTGGAGTCAGCGTCTTTCTTTGCTTGCTTCGATGCCTTCTCTTCCCTCTCCTTTGATGCCTTCTCTGTCTTCTCATCCTTATCTGCTTCCCCTCGTCTGTTCCTACGAGCCGCGATACCATTCGTTAGATCTAAAGGGAAGACCAAGAGTAGCATGATAAGTGGTTCTGATTTGTAAAGCATTCTTTCAAGAAAAATGAAGTAAATTCACAGCTGAATTTCAATCTGCTCTCCTTAGGTAGCTTTATAACAAAATGAAGTGGCGCGAAAAGACGCGTCAGGAAACAGAACCTGCATAATTGCTGAAAATCATGATTTATCACACAGGATAGAACCACACTGTTATGATATGGAGCTGGTAAATACATATGCGATCTTAATGAGTCTTAATGTTAGCTAAAATTTCATTCAGATATAATTTCTTTATTATATGACTATTCAGCTCCTCTGTCACTAAGATTTTTTTACATGTTTAAGTACCTGGTACTCATATAAAATGATGTTACAAAGTCTTCCCAAATTGTATGGTAGTCAGGTCGTATAGTATGTGCTGGGCTTCATTCATTATTAATGCAGACAGATATTATGTACATGCAATTTGCTTATTATCAGATATGTAATTAAAACAATATGTTTTAATAACTTTCATGCAATTAATATATACATAAGGAAATACAAGTAGAGTATGTGAAACCATATTTCAGGTGAACCGATTACAAATTAAGGACAAGATTACTATTATTGAAACTATTATTTTAAGGTAAACAAATAGTGCCCTTTCCATTTGTACTGTGAACAAATTATGTGACTAAAAAGCATGCATCTGAAAAGAGAAAGTTTCCAGGAAAACTAATTGACAAACATATAGTATTAAAGGTTTTTGTTGAAACTGTCAATTGATGTACAATGTGAAAGAAAGAAAAAATGAAGACATTTATCTGAAACATAGCTGCTGAAACAAACAATCTGATAATGAGCAACAAAAGTACAAGCAAAATAAACATACACAAAAAACATGCAAAAAAGCAAGTATCAAAGATGAAAGTTTTTGGAAAGCTCTACATTTAATGCTCATATCACTAACACATGAAGACTAAGGATTGTTTTTCTTTTTGCGTATGGTTGCTGGTAGATATTTGTCTGGGGAAATTGATGAGATAAAGCAACATGTATTTCATTTTCTTTGTAATGGGTAGTGAGAAGGGAGGGAGTTGAGAAACCTTAAAGACTGTCAGTACTACTGGGCCAGAAGGGATTAGACCATGCAGCGAGGTCAATGACAGGTGGCTATCTCATTAACTCAGCTCTCAACTAACATAAGAAAAAGGGGATCATGGGGGACCAATGGTCACCGATTAGGCATTATTTTCTATATAGAGGGAGCAAGTAGCTACAAGTAGGACAGTGGGGATTTAAACTGTAATGTTGGTAAGGGTTAATGGTACACAAGTTAAAGTATGGACTTGCATATTAAAGCAACATCTGAAAATCTTAGGTGTGATGTGATGTACCACTCATATCATTTTAGTAAATATATAGTTTCCTAATTCAAGTTTTTTTTATTAAAACTGATACCATTTTCTTTCAGATCCTGTGTGCAAAGCAACAACATCTGTACTGAAGGGAGCAGCTTTCAAAATGAATGAGCAGCGGAATTTAAAGTGCATGCAACAGTTTAACTTTGGATCATATATGGGAGAGGGGTTTAAAGATCAAATGCATTTTGCAGAGTGGAACATCATTATATGCGCACTTCATGCACATCATATATATATTTATATTTATATAAAGTCTTAGGTCTTGAAGGTTACAATCATTCGTAGTTTCATAATTGAGTCTGCCATTCTGAGGGTTAATGTTTTCCATGCCATGCTATCCATGCCTAACTCACAATCTGGTTTCTTTAACTCCTTGTTTTCAACGGTTTTATCGGAAGACTCAGATGTAGATCTATCTCTTGGTGTTCTCTCGGAGGACTTTGTGCTTGATGCTGTGAAGAGGAGAAATGATCTCTTACTTATGGTGATGATGATGAGGATAATAACTTAAATAGATGCACTTATATTGTGTATCTATCCATCCAAGGGGATGCTCAAGGTACCTACAAAGTACTGTTACATATTACCCTGGCTTTAGCAAAGCTGCCTTAGGGTGCTCAAAACATTCAAGAAATAAATTCCAACCAGGAACCCATTTACTACACCTGGGTGGAGAGTGGCAAGTGTAGTTTGGTGCCTTGCCAAAGTCTACATTGGTGCCGCAGAGGGACTCAAACCATGAACCATGTGATCCACAGTCTGGTGACATATCCACTAGACCACACTACCTCTAATAATGATAACCGATAAGTACTATATTGGTACACAATCTTTTGAAGCATTGCTCTACACATCACTTATTAAGCTGTCATGCTTTTGACTGGCTTTCATGTCAATATCCCCACTTCTACAGGAAGCATTCCTACAATATTTACACAATGCACATGCACGCATGCAGGGCAATGGCATTCATGTTCTCACTGTCTCCTGGATAAAGAGAGTCAAATGCAGATTTTAAGTCTTGCCAAAGGATGTTATTGATACTCCTGTAACTAAAAATATTTCAAATCTCTTTCACAGGAATGATATGAAAACCAAATGTGCGAATGTAGCTTTTGATTTTTTTTTTCTTCTACATATTTCTTAATTTTCCTAAAGATTCATGCAATAATGAGAAAACTAAAATAGTCTACAGGAACTACAAATGAATTTCAAATGCAAGGTGAAATTTAAAGTGAAATATTCAACCCCCAAATTATATACAACGTAATTCATACTTGAGACAAATTAATATAGACACCTACCTAAAACATATACTTGTATCTGCTATTGGACTAAAGTCTTTGGAAACAGTTATTAACTATAAGCTGATTCTTCATTCATAAAAGCAGGATTTGAGTCTGACTTAAATGATTAGTCATAGCTACATAATAAACTAACTGTCTGCATATTATATGTATTTCAAGTAGCTACACTTCATAAACTATTAATTAACATGTATTGTACTTCAATTAAAAAAGCAACAACAAGTATTTACTACCATTTTATTTAACATCGAAAACAGAATTCAATACCATACTTTGCAGAACATTACATTATTCTTGGCTTGAAGTTAGTTTATAATTTTACATGAAATTGGAAATAAGTGATATGACATGCTATAAATTTGAGATTTGTTATGGAAGAGGGAAGTATAGCAGACTGGGTTGAAGGCACAAAATGCTCAGCTCTAGCTGGAAACTAGGAAATTGTGAGGTCAAGCAGGGGTCATGCAGGGGTCATGTCTTGGGGTCAAACAAGGGTCATACAGGGGTCACACAGGGGTCATGCCTTGGGGTCAAACCAACAACTCACATTCCTGATTGGTAGTGGTTTTAGTTGTTGCATCATCATCAAGCAATCGTCGCCTCCTGCTTCTATATGGCATGCTCAAAGATGGGCCTTTACGTGATTCAAAAGGCAAGAAAAGCCGCTTACACTTAACAGTGACATTTTATCGTTAAATCGTACCATCTAGAAAAGTGCTACTGCCTTTCTGGCTTTCAATGATCCACTATATATCCAAGAATGCAGGAAATACATATTTCATACAGTTATCAGAGTGGACCAAAGTGGATATCTGGGAGCACTCAGAAAACCCCCCACAATAGCCTTACGAGGGTACCCTTACCAAACAACACCACAACTGATAAATACCGGTACAAACACAGGAAGCATAACAGAAGACATGCATAAGGAATATCCAAGGAAATAAATATATGATATATCCCCATAAAAAGGGGAAAAATGACATGAATATCAAGCAGTTATGATTACAAAATTGAATATGTAACTTAAAAATATGAAGCATTGATAATAACAATTGCTTAAATGAAAAATATTATTACAAGTATTTATATGAATGAAAAGTTGTTTTTTAAGGAAGCATTACGTAAGCTATAAATGTAACAGGAAGAAATGTCCTTTGATACTTTCATATCCGGTCACAATGAAAATGATAGTGAAGTACAAAATCCGGGAGATATGATCTTTAAATACATAAGAGCAAGAAAGAAGTATAAATATGTAAGATGACTATATCAAAGTAAAGAGTG
This sequence comes from Strongylocentrotus droebachiensis, assembly GCA_035222895.1. Taxonomy (NCBI): domain Eukaryota; kingdom Metazoa; phylum Echinodermata; class Echinoidea; order Camarodonta; family Strongylocentrotidae; genus Strongylocentrotus; species Strongylocentrotus droebachiensis. Next base: position 80,188 of record JAVYIG010002573.1, read on the forward strand.
GATGCAAGCAAAGGTTAACCGAATAAAGTCAGTTGAATTAATAATATAATCATTGAATGATGATTATTAGAAATAAAATTGTTTGAGATTCAAAAGCAGAAGCACATGAAAGCCACTTGAAGAAATGTGATATTATCGTTTGATTTTGTAGTTGTTGAAAAGATAAAAGTTATACCTGCGGAGCCATCCCCTTCATCATCATCAGCAAAACTAAACCTGACACGTCGTTTTACTTCTGTACGATAAATATTAATATTTCATTGCCTTGTCATTTTGATGCATGATAAAGAGGAGAGTAGAAGCATTGCTTGCAGAACTGTCACCTTTCCATTAAAAAAAATAACTTGTTCAAAGAGCCAACGGTTATGAAAAGGAAATAAATTTCATAAGATAAAAGAACTACCTAACTTTGATTTTAGATATCAAAACTAGAATACTCTACATTTTTTGTTTTTAGAAATAAAGATTATTTGCAAAATAAAGAAATACAGTTCAGATTAGGTGGAGGAACATATATATTTGTCATTTTGTATTTTTTTTATAAAGTCTGAATATTTTTCTTTGAATTAAAGAAACAGCAAAGCTTGAGATTAGGACAGTCATTGATATGATTTTATTAAGTTGCATACAAATATTTTGACAGAATATAGTCCAGGGCCCTGTGGCAAAAAAACAATACCATTGATGGTAAATTTGCCATTAATGGTAATTTCCATTGAAACCTTGATTTGACTGGCTGTTGAGTGATGTTGCCACGGTAGTTAACAGTGATGGCAAATTTACCATCAGTGGTAAATTCCATGCAACAGGCCAGGGAGTAGTCATCTAGAAGGTAGATATCTTGTGGTAGTTATCCCAGAAAGGTATCCATCTATATCAATGTTCTCATCAGGATAGTAGAAGTCCAGCTTTCATTCTTGCTTTTAATAAAGATTGACATAAAACTCTCCTGCATGTGAAAACTCTTTGACCGAAACGTCTCTTAAACTGATTAAACTTACTGTCTTCGGCTGGTTTCTCTGCTGGTTTCTCCTCTGGGGTTTTCTCTTCAACGACTTCAGCTCTCCTCCTAGACCTAGGAACATAGGCAGCTAGGGGAGAAAAGGGTCAAAGGTCAAAGGTCATGTTACTAGCCTCATATGCTTTATATTCCATCACTATTTCAATTCACCAAATATTCCCACAAAGTTGTAAATCTGTATACTGTATCAACGCAATGTATTAATTTATTATTTTTCACCGCGGCTTCAACCATCTACATCAATACACAACAGTACATACTGTACTGTATTTATTTTAATATTCATATTTTATACAAACCTACATTTTTTGTGATATATACGCCCTTAGAGTTAAATTTAGTTTTGATTCAAAGGCAAATTTAATTGAGGATATGAACTTGATAAAAGATGCTGATATTGAGAAGTAGCATTACAAGAAAATACATGTTGTTGTAATTTTGTTTGAATTTTCAAAAAGTTACCAAGACAGTAAAATGAAATTACTTAAAATTCTACTTACACATAGTTGGCTCATCTTTCTTGGTTTCAGTTGTATCTAAAATAGACCAGAAGAGAGAGAGAAAGGATTTCATTCTATAGAATCGCTGGTGACAAACTATCTAATTAACAAGTGATATATACCTAATGTATATGTGTATGAGAAGCGCTTGGTTGTATCATTATCATAGCAATGTTTATAAAATTATTACATAACGCTCGCAAGAATATATTCAAAGATAAAAATTAATAATATATTGAAACACTTGGTGTTGCTATGTTGGGCAATATAATAATCATATCAATACTCAAAGGATACAACGCACACTGATTTGGAATTTTGATTCGGCAGTGCAGACAGACCTGTAATTATTCTAATAATAATAATAATAATAAAAATAATAATAAATTTATATAGCGCAGCTTTTATACAGAATATATTCAGCCGCACTGGTTAAGAGCTCCTTTTTTTACTAAATTCAACAAAATAGGATCTCTCAATTGAACAAATAGGTTTTTATTTTGGATTTGAAGACATTGAGAGATGGAGTGCTTCATATTTTTATTGGCAAGCTATTCCATACTTTGGGGGCAGCAATAGCAAAAGCACGGTCCCCGAGAGTTACTTTAGTTTTGCCATGGGGAATCTGGAACAATAATTTATCTGTGGAACTGCTAGGTTACGACACTAATGGTGGCTAAACATTGCCGTACCTGTGGAAGCGACCGATTCTGTGTCTGTATCTCGATTCCTTCTCCTTCTGTATGATACACCTGAAACAACAACAAATATTTTACATACCACATGTTATTATTTTTAATAGACCTAAAGAATAGGATAAGTCTATTTGAAAAAGGGCTTCAAACAACTACAAAAGAGGTTTTATCCTTTATGCTAATTCATATCATTTAATTCTTTCTTACATGCCTTGAACATTAAAGGGAACAGTCAACATAATAGGGACAAAAAAAAGGCATTCCCAATCTTTTACTTTAGCCATTGTGTATATATATGAACAAAGTTTTTAAAACCAAAGAAAAAAAGTAAAATGTACAGGCAACTTTTAGTGTTCACTGGCAAATTCTTACTATATAAATAATCATAGGCTAATAAGTTCAAGCACAGAGAACAATATCTGTACAGCATTTGCAATAAGGCAAGTCCAAGGTATGTCTCATATATCACCAAGTATTACTGAATTATATCATGGAATTACAAAGGTAAATCAACATAAACAATTAAACATATCGTTTTACTTGCTGTGTGTCTGACTCAAGTGCTTGTAGGCCTATCAGCTTGATACAATCAAACGATATACTGAATTCTTAGATGTGATCAGTAAAGTCAGATATGCCAACCTTTACATTCAGCTTTCAGGGAGGATTCATTCAGAAATCAGGGAGGTCTCTATCAATTGCATACAGCATACTAGGTATAATCTTTCAAAAAATTAGGGAGGCATTAAAATTTGTGTAGAGAGACATCAGGGTGGGTTGGCATCTCTGGTAAAGTATGTGACAACTGAAAATAGCTCAGAATTGTTCCATTATTTAACATTATCATCTTGACTTTGGGAAATAGGAAATATAGGAGCAAGGTTCTTACTTCCAGATGATACGTCCACCGCTGTGCTTGGTGTTGAGTCTGTTCTTCGTGAGGATGATGTTCTTGAACCTGATCAAATCAGAGAGAAAATATATGGCTCATTATCAAAAATGATTACTAGTGAATTAATGATTGTTATCACATGAATACTCAATCCTATATAATTGAGAAAGATTTCAACTGGTTTTTACGTAATTTTCCAAGATTGAGGTTGTTTTGTGAACATTCAAAGTTCTGTATTAACTCCCAGATACCTTTAATACACAATTCAGACACTTGCACTATATATTACAAATTAATTCAACCAATGTTGTTTTTTCCACTATGAAGCTGGCAATTTATTCTTTATTTAAACGTTTCATGCTTTCTATTCCAGACTCCCATATTTTGTAAACATTTTCAATAGGTATTTAACCCCAAGTTATCTTGAGTTTAAGCATCACATTGACTTACTTTCTGTGGAGTCTGTAGACATGGTGGATGAAGATCTGTCTAATCTTGACGGTATGAGGGGTGTGTCCTCTGTAAAAGACAAAATAAACCAAATGTTTCAGTGAAATTATGAATCTACAGTTTGACTATTGTGCTGTGATAGACATTTACAAGCTTTTTAATTGAAAAGTTGAAGAAAAAGGTTAAAGAAAATTATATTAAGAATACTGTCAGTATGCATGCATGTCTGAAATTTGGAGAAAAAACAAGATTTGCCACTTCAGTTCAACAAGCACTTTTTATAAGTACAGTTGTAAATATCGTCTTTATATCTTTATGACTCTGATTTATAGATAGACACATGCAGTCTTAACATCACGCTATTTATGATTCAAAAATATTTTCAACCATTTGAAAAAAATTCAATTGCACAGCAAAATTGTCCCTCCAGGGACCCGATTCACAAAGCCTTTTCTCAATGACAAATAACAAAATTCAGTGACAAATCTGCTAATAACCAATCAGAAGCAAGGATTCCACTAGCTTTAAACAAAAACTGTCGTACTCCTTCAAGCTTCCATTTCAAGGAGGGACTTTAATGAAGCAAACTAGATACCATTCAACAATATTATCAACAAAATATAAAGGAGTGCATGCTTTTAAACAGGCAGAGGTGTACATAGGGCAATTTCTGGTTCCTGTACCAAAGCATCATCATACGTGTGTCATCAGTTGGTGATGCCTTGTGGGATAGGGCTGTCTACAAATCGGGGCAGTGTGAATTGAAGATGGCAGTATACCTAAATCTGAAGTAGTGTGTCAGTAGAATACAGTGCCTTGAATTCACACAATGAAACTGTAAAAGTCCATAATACCATGGAACAGCCCACCATGTGTAGCTATACTTTAGATCGTACAAGTAGGTTACTACCAGAACATCAGTACAAAACAGAAAGGGTTCATAACCAGCAAGCACATCTTCTTCAAAACAAAGTTCCTAAAACAACCACATGCTACAAAACTTGACCCTCACAGTTTGGCAATGTGATATTGCATTCACAACATACAACATGCAAAATGTCTTCTTTTATTTACTTTTAAAGAAATAGAAATAAAAAGACAAGATTTCCTTTGGAATTGGTTTATGTTGATAAAAGAACTGGTTTAGAATAAAGTTGTAATATTAGCTTTGTATCAAACAAAGAGATATTAAGCTTGAAGGAAAAGTGTTCAGAGATATTTCAGGATAGGATATCAATAGGAAAACACATTCAGAGATAGAAAAACATCATCAACCAATCAAAAATTCTGAGCAGCCTCGATCCAGCCCTTTTAACAACTTTGGGGTAGGATCTCTTCATGCATGCAATCAAAACTTAACTGTAGTCTTACAGGTGTCAACCATTATAATACACAAAGAGCATGCAGGTGTGCACTCCACAAGGTACATATAGAGACAGTATGTCACCTTCGAGATATTTTCTCAACTGTTCTCGTCGTTCTTTCCTCTTAAGAGCATAGGCATCACCTTAGAAAGGAAAAGGGTCAGTTAAGATGATGAAATGATGGTAGAAAAAGATAAAAGAAAACTCTAAAGACAAACAGTGAGACTAACAAAAGTATTGAGACTTCTCTCATTGAGAATTATGAAAAATAATGAAGCTATAGATAGATACTTTGGCCTAACCCACCCCTGCCGCCCACCTGCCCAAAAAATAAAAATAAAGCAACATTGTATAGTCACAACAGTACCTACATGTTTTCTTACATAAACATGTTCACACATATACATTACAAAATATTTTACTTTATAATCATAACAAATGTCTAGTGACGTCTTTAACCAAAGTATTTAGATGTTGTTGTGACATCAAAACAAAAGTACATTCACCTCCTAAGAGCCAGGGCATTAACTCTTGTTCTTTTAAACAGAATTAATGCCCTTCTAGCTCTGAACAAGCAATGCACTTTAGGAGACCAATAATTTAACCGTCGTCTGATTTCACTTTCCATAACATCCCTAAAACCAATGAAAGTTTGCTCTTACATCATGTTACATGCGACAAGATTCAATTTAAACACAACTAATTCTGAGATGATTCAGGCCAATACAATTACCAAATTAAGACAAATTTGTTAAAACATACCGGTAGCTAAACATCTAAATTATCCACCTAAAAATTCATATTAAAGGCTTTTAATTGGACCATAATACCTCTAGGAATGCATTTCATTAGAATTTTATGGAGAATTCTTGAACATGCTTTTATCAAAGGGTTACTAATTTCTGCAAAGAATTCTGGACATTATTTTTTGGCAGTGTGAGTTAAACGATGCAGCATCAATCTTTGGTACCATGGAGTTAAAGCCTATTTTCAGAATCTTTACATTTATAGTCCCTAAACATAATTCACATTTCTGTAAATCAACTCTAGTTAATAATAACAAGTCAAAATTATATTTGATTGTTAAGATTTTCTTTTCTCCTGCAATTAAGTTTCAGGTGATACAGCCATGCAACATTCAGACTTACTGTTATATTTATCCAGCGATTCATCCTCTGTTTTTGACTTGTTAGAGGATGTTGAATGAAGCGTATCGTAACCTTCTGCAGGCGATCGATCGTACAAAACACCACAAGAAATGGATGGGAATACAAGGCAATTGTCATGTAGGAAGGCATACCAAGATTTAGAGATTAAAGTCCAAAAGGCAGTTAATCAGCTATGATGGTTTTTAGATAGGTATATTTAAAAGTCAAGATTTGTTCTGGTTTCAAAAATATGTTTTAAAGAGATTTAATTTTCTTTTGATGACTTAAAAAAAAAAAATCTTTAAAATTAATATTTTGGAGGAAGAATTTTACCCTTTTCAAAAGTACCTCAGGGTATATATCTAAAGGCCTATTTGGTGACAGCAATAAACTGATAACTTCTGAGTTATAAATTCTAGATATTATTTTAGTGATAAATTTTTTGTCGAAAATGTTGTACTCTGACACCAATAAATAAAGACTTCATAATTTTACTATGCTGAGTAATCTCCACTTGTGACATGGTGATCACAACTCTAGCATAATTTAATAAATTCTGTTCTTCATCACAGATGGATTTACTGCCTTTTGAAATGAATGTTACCATACACATTAATATTACAAGAAGACATCTTGGCATACATTAGCTCATTTCAATCATTTCGTCAAAGCTACAGATCTTTGTACACATAATAACAACATGAGATGAGACCTTTTAAACGAGCCAGGATTCCGTCATGCAATAGCAAGCTGTTCTGTATAGTATCTTCTTTCAAACATGGTATTTCAAAGTTGCCAATTTTTATCTGCGGATGTTCAACCAAATTGGTTTACATTTATAGTTCATATCAGTTATTCATATGGCTATTTTCTTTGTTCACTGAGTTGTCAGAAAAAATATATTTATTTTTTCAGAGCATTATGTTGGAACTTAGTTCTTGAAATGAAATTGACATTGATGCACATTCCAGCATTATGTCTGTTTAGAGCCAGATGGGCATTATTAAACTCATATACTTGAACATAGAGTTAACATCCTTCTGGCTCTCAACAGCTAGGTGATATTTCATTCAGGATGAAAATTAAGTTGCATTCAATCAATGTATTCTATGCTGCAATGGTAGAGATCGTATCTAGACCTACTACAAGCATGATTAATCAGGCATTCATGTTCGTTATGCAATGATCCATGCAGCATACAACTTTTTGTGTTGAGACTTTTATCATTCCTTATGTCTCCATTTTGATTTATTTTATTATGAAACAAATAATATTTACTGTATGTATCAGAATTCTATTTATATGAGCAGAATATCTCATAATGAATACAATTTCTTTTAATCTATCATAACCATACATTTATGAAGTTATTTTCTAAATTAGCATGTTCATCTTCAGCGAGCCAGAATCCAATCATAGACCAAAAGTCTAACTAAATTCAATGAATGTACGCTCCATTGATTTTAGATTATCTTTTTATTTCAAGATTCAAGCATCATACATCTAGGTGGAATTTGAGTTTACAGTAAGATTATTCTTGAAAAATAAGATTGTTCTAAAAATATTCAGATGGGACATCATTCACATTTCCTATCATTTTGCTTACTTTCTAGTCATTTTTTGCCAGGCCCATTTCTCTACCCACAATGCACCTGTTATCTAGAAGCATATGGCATGCATGTTGCTAGTCTTCATTCCAGACTCCTTACCATCAAATTGCCATGAAGGCTTAATTATTGTACTCGACTGTTTGGAAGATGATGAGGCTGCTACCATGGGAACGGGATGGTTACGAAAGATGAAGAAACAAGGATTGGATGCCGAGATGTTTAAATGAATGGAAAATGACATCATATGTGAAGATTTATGATAGCTTGTACAGATGACCAAGAAATGAAGGTATTTAATTTGACCAAGGTAGATTCATGGACAGTAATAAAAGACAAAGATACAAGAACTGAATAAGATGCCAGAATAAAGGACACACCAATGGAGTATGAAGAAATTCTAGAAAATAGTCTAGCTTTTCTTAAATACTTAAATAAGTGCAAGGTCACAGAAATCACATTTAAATCATGAAAATCAGTATTGATTTTATTATTTACGATATAAATCTACGTATCTACCTATTCTACTTTGCTATTGTTGCACCTCAACATTGCATAACCGAAACTTAAAACACATCGCCAAATTGCTCATACCCCCCCGACCAATGGCGCCCTCCGTGACCCTTGCGTCCGAGCGCCGCCAACGTAACCTCTTCCTCTTATCACGAGTTCCCTAGGACACACCTTGGTAAAGGCGCTGGGGATGGAGGGAGGGAAAATAGGTAGATACGTAGATTTATATCGTAAATAATAAAATCAATACTGATTTTCATGATTTACATCAATAAATCAACGTATCTACCTATTCTACTTTGCTAAAGACCAGCACAGATTAATGCCGGGTGGTAAAAACCAAGCAAACTCATCAATTTAATGAGAAATAGACGACGAAGCCGCCTTCAGAGAAGCGACCACAAAGGCTCGTTCGCCCGCGGGCACATCTTTGAGGTAAAAAGCAGTAAAAGAACTTGGAGACTTCCAAAAAGCTGCTTTACAGATATCTTGAACTGAAACTCCGATGAAAAGAGCCCAAGACGTACTGACACTGTGAGTATCATGGGCACGAGGAGTCCTGCCAGGCGTCAAGGCCTCAGGGCCCGCAGCCTTGATAGCCAAGACTAACCACCTGGAGATCGTATCCCGAGATGCCGCCGAAAGTGGCTCTCGAGAAACCAGAAAGAGCTGATCCGACTTGCGAAAAGGCTTCGTCTTGTAAAGATACCATTTGAGGGCGCGAACGGGACACCACAGTCCGTCCCTGAAGACCGAAGAAAAATCCGACAAGGGATGAAGCACCACTTCCACTGAACCCGACGTGTCAGACTGATTCTAAGCAATAAAAGAAGCCTTGGGAATCAAACGAACCCCACGTCCTTCCCAGCGGATATGCCCAGGGGCAGCTGAAAGGGTATGAAGTGAGCTCCTACGCTGACCAGAAGTGATTACCATGAGAAAAACCGTCTTGACCGTAGCAGAAGCGTCGCAGAACACAGCGGTTCGAAGGGAGTGCCAAAACCTTGGGTAAACTCCACACTGGCGTCAGAGGTCTGAAGAAGGGTCTCTTAAGGAAGAAAGACTTCAAAAGAGCCGCTAGCTGAGGAGCAGAAGAAACCGAAGATAGCAGACCGATAGCCACAAATCGTTGACAGAGCTCTCCCCTTGTCATACAAAGAGATCAGAAAGTCAGCAATTGAAGGTAAAGACGCCTCTCTAGGGGCGACGCCCACCTCCTCACACCAAGTGTGAAAAGCATCCAACCAGGAGTTGTAAACCGTCCTGGTCGACTCTCGTCTACTCTGGACTAGAAATTGTGCAGCACGTTCGGAGAAACCTGACGAACGAGCCCTCTTCCCGATAACCGCCAAGCGGTCAGACGGAGGATTTCCGGCCGCTGGTGTAGAATACCAGACAGAGGTTGCGACACCAGATCCGGATGACACGGCAACGACCACGGAGCCCCCACCAGGAGGGTCAGGAGGTCCTGAAACCACGACCTCGCCGGCCACCAAGGAGCTATGAGAATCATCATCGCTTGATCTTCCCTGATCTTCCAGAGCACATGGGGAAACAACGCGAATGGGGGAAAGGCGTAAGCCCTCCATCCCTCCACGGGATCGCAAAAGCGTCCAGAGCAAAAGCTCCTGGTTCCCGGACTCTCGAGAATATCGAGGAAAACGATGGTTGAGCGAAGTCGCGAAGAGATCGATGTCGAGAACACCGAACACTCTCCCCAGTTGCCTGAAGACAGTCGGAGGCAGAGTCCACTCTGAGGGAAGGCACTTGTCTCTGGAGAGAAAGTCCGCTAAGATATTCTCTTCGCCCGGGATATGTGATGCAATCGGGAACACCCTCGCCCCCTTGCACCACGCCCAGAGTTGAGAGGCCAACTCGTTCAGAGCCACAGAATGAGTGCCTCCCTGTCTGTTGATGTACGCCATCACCGATACGTTGTCCGTAAGAATCAGAACCGAACGACCCACCAGACGAGCACGGAAGTGACGAAGCGAAGCAAACACTCCCATGAGTTCCAACACATTGATGTGGGGCAGAAAGTCCAGATGACTCCAGTCTCCTGAAATCATTGAACCCTGGCAATGACCTCCCCAAACCAACAGCGACGCGTCCGTGGTGACGGTCACAGAAGGGAGAGGAACTCGGAAGCGTTTGCCCTGAAGGAAGAAGGAACGACGAAGCCAAGGACCTAGAAGACCCTTGATTCTGGACAACAGGGGGATCCACGACAAAAGAGAACTCACGCTCGGCTGATAAAACTCCAACAGAAAGAGTTGGAAGGGACTCATCAATAGTCGACAATCTGGAAGCATGTCGACTAGACTGGAGAGAAACCCTAGCCACTGAAGCCAACACTCGGCTTTCACCCAACGTGCACATCTCAGAGACCGAGCAGTCCTGACTATCGTCTCGACCCTGTCGAGCCTGGGACGAGCCAGCTGATGACGAATGTCCAGCTGAGCACCTAGGTAAGACGGCGTGCGAGTCGGAACGAATTCTGATTTCTCCCAAATTATGAGAAATCCTAGATCTTGAGTCGTGCTGATCAGAATCTGCATATGATCCAACAGCATGACTGACGCCACGACTCTCGTGAAAATCCGAGGAGCAGGGCGCAAACCGAACAGGAGCGCTCTGTAACGGTAGAATTTGCCCAGGAAGGCAAAACCCCACAAGATCCCGCGACCGCGGATGTATCGGCACATGAAAATTCAATGAAGAAAGGATGGATGCCAGATGATCCATTCGGAAATGAACCTTTCCCAAAAGAAGGTTAAACCGCTTCATGTTGAGAATCATTCTTAAAGAACCCGAGCACTTGGGAATTACGAACACCGGCGACAAACAAAGACACGGGTGATCGTCTACTTCCTCTATTGCCCCCTTCTCTAACAGAGACACGAATTCGGAGGAAATGTGACTCTGAAAAAGAGGGGACATGATCGGAGAGCGGCTCCGGAGGACGCCATTCGGAAGAGGTTCCACAAAATCTATGAAGAACCCTTCTCGTACCACCGACAGAACAAATGCGTCGCTGGTGATCTTCTCCCACGCCGGGAGAAATCTCCGGAGCCGCCCGCCGACCTAAGACCCAAGCACTCGGGGGAAGCCATCATCTAGAGAATGACTTCCCACCACCACGAAAGGGAGTCCGGGAAGATAGAAGAATCACGGTAAGAAGAACCTCGAGACGAAGGACGACCACGATCCTGGTATTCCTCCTCGGCCGGGTACCAGTCCTGAGGGCGGCCCTTAGACTGGCCGACGTTCTTACGAAAAGAACCCGAAATCTTCAAACTTTTCTTACGAGGTCTGGAGGAAGGAAGCGGTTCTTGGACATCGCGAAAAGCAACGGACAGGTCTCGAGCCTGCTTCTCACCATCAATCTCGGCTTGCAGTAGAGTAGTGAAACTATCTCCACAAAGGTGGGGGCTGGCCACTGGAATCTGCGGAAGCAGTCCTGGAATTTGATGCGGTCGAATGCCCAAATAAGTGAGCACAGCCTCCCGACGATACTTCTCGATGGAATGCGAAGTCACCGCAAGCCGTGAGAAAAGATCAAACAACAAAATGTCACTTTTATCAAAAGGACCACGAGTCCCAAACTTCTTCCCCAAACGACTGGCCACCGCCACAAGTTTGGGAGAAACCCGTTTAGGACACAAATACAAATCCGCATCCTGAGGAACGAAAGCGTACTTGTCCACCTGCCGCTTAAGAAATCCCGTCGATGACGACAAGTCTTCTGCGGCATTCACAAATTCTTCTTTGTGTAGATCAGGAAGAAACAGTCCCTGAAACGCTGAAGAGTCCGATTTAGAAGACAGGAAGCCCCGCCGATAACTCCGGGACGACACAAGAATCGGGCACATATTTGTGAAACAAGGCCAACGAATCCGCCGCCAGAGACACAAACGGAAGTAGACGCATCATCCCCCGCAACTAAACCAGACGACTGAGCGATGGAACCAGTGTCCCAACGATCAACCGAGCCCCCCCTGTCTTGACCAGATAAACAGGGACGATCCCCGCCTCTCGGAGCGCCCAACGAAGCGTGAGGCGGAGAAGCAAAAAAGAGAGGACCCCGGCTGAATACGACAACTCGAAACCCGCACCGGCGACTGCTCAGGCGAGATCGATGCATCTTCGGAAAACTCCGAAAATAAATCAACCGCGATCGGAGCCGACTCGGGCACCGAAGATCGAAAAGCGTCAGCAAAAGCCCGCATCCAATCCGAAAATTCCGGTGGGGGTGGAGGCACCGACGGAGGGAGAGTAGCCACCAAAGGCGGACCCCGAGGAGCCGCAAACGGTGCCATAAAATCAGAGCGCGGATTCTTCGAAGGATAAACAAAATCCGAGGAAGAACCGGCCACAGCGTCCCGGGAACCCCGCCTCTTACGAGACGTAGCGGTAACGGAAAAGGCCGAAGAAACGGGACGGTTATCCGATAAAAGCCCGACGGTAGGAGCTCCCCGCAAACCGAATCGGGAAAACGGAACACGCACCGACGGAGAGGCGCGGTTAGTTGAAGCCCCAGGATCCGACTCGGATGCACGGGTATCCGGACCGAAATCCGGAACCGGCATATCCGACAAAGGGACAGAAGAACCGAACGGTGACCGGTTCAAGTCCGGATCCACGGAAGCAACCCGAATATCCGTCGATGGATTTGTGCACCGACCAAACAAAAGACCTGACGGAACAATTGTTGGCGGTGCAGAACTAAGGCCCGTTCCACCCAGAGTTAATACCTCTGGGTTTCCGGGAACCGTCCCGAGAGGAGATAAAATCGCCCCCTCGACCATTCTCATAGGCTTGCCTTGCCCGCAAAAATGTCTGCTGACATTTGCATCCCCGGGGTTTGCGGTGTCACCACCGCTCCCGAGGGGCGTAACTAACGAAGACTTATTAGTAGAATCCTTCGTCTTCGTATCCGTCGATGGATTTGTGCACCGACCAACAAAAGACCTGACGGAACAATGTGTTGGCGGTGCAGAACTAAGGCCCGTTCCACCCAGAGTTAATACCTCTGGGTTTCCGGGAACCGTCCCGAGAGGAGATAAAATCGCCCCCTCGACCATTCTCATAGGCTTGCCTTGCCCGCAAAAATGTCTGCTGACATTTGCATCCCCGGGGTTTGCGGTGTCACCACCGCTCCCGAGGGGCGTAACTAACGAAGACTTATTACTAGAATCCTTCGTCTTCTTTCTCGCGACAGAACTTGATTTCTTCTTCGTGAAACCTGCTAAGAGAAAATAAGAACTGCGAGACATATTATAACCTGCGGGAAAGAAAATTAAACAAAGGGTACGAGCAATTATCAACAAGAATTAAAGAATTAAATAAACTACCAGTGACTAAAACACCCCACCGACTACCCCCGCACGCACCCGAGGCCTCGGAGGAGTGAGGACGGGCAAACGCGAAAGCGGAAACGTAACAGTAGTCGGCAAGAAAACATTCTAGAATACTGATAAATAAATAAATTCACGGAGTGAAACTACTCTCTAACGAACAGGAAATCGTAGAGAATATTATAAAAGGCGAAAATGCGAACCAAAAAGTGACTAAAGAGGAAAAACTCTTCAACTTTTGGGAGCGATTTTTAGTGTAACTTATCCGTTCGGATGCGAAGAGATAAGAGGAAGAGGTTACGTTGGCGGCGCTCGGACGCAAGGGTCACGGAGGGCGCCATTGGTCGGGGGGGTATGAGCAATTTGGCGATGTGTTTTAAGTTTCGGTTATGCAATGTTGAGGTGCAACAATAGCAAAGTAGAATAGGTAGATACGTTGATTTATTGATGTAAATATGTGTTTAATTTAAGACACGCATTTCAATGGGATGACAGTGAAGTTGTACTGATGATTGTTTTGTGAAACGCTCCCTTGGTAAAGTGGTAGTGATTCATATTTAGGATATGGATGAGGATGAAGAGGCAATACCCCCCAACCCCCAATCATCAACCCACACCCTCCTTTTCTGCAGCTGAAAAAAAAGGGAATAGCCAAAAGAAACATTTTAAATGATAGTAGAGGGGAAGGAGAGATAAGACTTACTGCTGCTAATAGTTGAGCTTCTATCTTTTGAGCTGTCGTCACCTTGCGAGAGGAGTGCCATTATATCATTCCCGGGTTCTATACATAAACAAAGATGAGAATACATAGAGAATATCAATACATTATATACTGAACATATAAAACATAAACATATACAAGAAGAACATAATGAGAATTGTACTTTCGGATATCTGCAATCCGTTTTGCATAAAAAAGCTTTGTGAGATTCTGAGTCTTAATTTCTTGAATTACACAGTAATTTCTGTTTGCCAATCATGGTAAAAAATAGAGCATGCTTTCTGTAATTAATCTCCTTGCCTATACCAATTATGAATATCTTCTTTTATATATAAATTGTAATTAAACAAATGAAAAACAAGAATAAGTGGAGAGAAAATAAATATCTACAGAAAAACTCTTTGGCCTGATAACAAAACTAAATCACAATGACCAATTTCCACAAAAATGTATCATGTAAACATACTTCATAAAATAATATATCACAATCTCTCACACTCTCTGACTTAACAATGACTTACCAATCTAGTGATATCTTGATGTAACATTTCAATACATCAGTTTGATTGGTAATAATCAGAAATATTAACGACACACATGATCAAACTATTATTAAAATTCATGCATCTTTTAATGTGAATTCATTCCATACTGTTGTGCCCATGCACCCAAATATATTAAAACATCAGTTATAATATCATAGGATTGAATTTAAAAGAATGTCTTCATATGTCTACACATACATACATCTATCTCTTTGACAAGATCATAAAAAGAAGAAGATCAGAAAATGTATACAATTTTTTTTTTTTTAATCCCTATATCACCTCATACGTATACATGTTAACTCAGCAATATGATGGTATACATTTTTCAAATGAAAAGTTTTAGGATCTCTTTGAATAAGAAATCCATTTAAACTTATGGTAAAACCTTAATATGAATAAATGTCACATGCGTTAAATGAAACACATTGTCCGAACGGCCCACTCGGCCATGAAATTCAAAATATTAAAAACAAGACTTATCTCGAACAGATGATTAATAAAGAAATGTTTTACATCAAATGTCTGCTACCATGAGCAATACTCATGCATGTTACACCTCAAAACAAGATATAACCCAACAACAACAAAACATTGAATTTCAATCCAAAGAATGAATGATACCAAACACCTGAGATGATGACGGAATTGAATGATAAATAATTCCAATATTTAACTCACGTGGTTGACACATAATGTTGCTTAGCTGTTCTATGAACTGAGCATCACTATCGGGTCTTAATTTAAGACTACAACGTCTTCTAGTCATGTCTATACGATTATCGTCTGTGTCATCAATGTCCGCTTCATAGTCTGTGTCTGAGTCAAGTTCATCGTCAGAGTCAGGATCGATAATCATCATCGAATCAGTAACCGTCATGGTGCCTAGGTCAATGTCCCTATCTAAAGTGGTTTGTGATTGGTCAGTTTTGTCTGGAGTCATAAAGTGTACATGTTTCTGTATTTGTTGTGCATACATGGCTTTGAAGTGAATAAGGTCTGTGTGTGAATCATGATCAATGTTTGTCAAGTCATCAGATATCGTCATGCCGATATCCAAGTTAAAATTATTCTCTGAGATGGTTTGTGATTGGTCAATTTCATCTACAGTCACAAAATGAACATGCCCTCTCCTTTTGTGAGCATTAGAAGTTTTTAAAGTTGTTGGGCTGACCTCTGGGTCACAGTAAATCACTGTTAAGGAATCGGGGACTGTTAGGTCAATGTCAGGGTCAAAGCTCTCATCTAACATGGTTTGTGATTGGTCAGTTTCATTTGGAGTCAAAAAGTGGACGTGATCTTTCCTTTTGTGCGCATGGCATGCTTTAAAAATGGATTGAAAAAGAGAAAAAATATCTGTAATTTGAATATTTATCACCAGCAATCTTTATCTCATTCCAAATCACTTTAATTCAAAAGAGCACAACATCAACTTAAAAAGTAAGAAGGTAGATCAATCCTGTACACAAGCGAATCTATAGTAGATGTGGAGATGTCAAAATACAAAGCAAACATATGCTATATTATTGAATGGTGACAACACGCACATGTCATCTTCAAACTGCACATTACATGCTTCAAACATTTTTCCTTGACAATTCAAGGATTCCATGTATTTTCAAACCGTGAAATTTTCACAGGTTATGGACTAAACAATAGAATAGTCTCATTTAATTGTCAACAAATTTGTAGAAAGGTTGCAATATGAAACAATTAGTTATTACTGGTGTCAACAAATCTTTTTAAATATAGAGATAACTTGACAGAAATACATGCTGAAATATAAAGATCACATTGGTTATAATATACTCGTTAGTAACTGATAAAACACATCAATACTTCAAGAATGTTATAACTGAACATACTGTTATTCAACAATATTGACATCAAAATGATGGACAAACATGACATACACGTTGCAATTCAAATCGGGGTGAAAATAATAATTATTTTGCCTCACTAATAGTCTTTTCATCACAACCTGAACAAAAAAAATGCTGCAATGTTATGAGAAAAAATTATTATTAAATGTGAGAATATCATCGTTAAAAACCATGCAGTGCTGATTCCTGTAAAAATCTATAAAATTGGTTATACAAAGTTCAAATTGGGGGAAAAGACACTGCTCATTCAAGTTAATAAACAACAATAAAAATTACCTGTAAAATAAATAGTAGTTATTAGTATAGAATCATATACAAATTGTACAATGCAGTGCACGACACTGAACAAACCACAATTAATTTAAACAAATCCTGGTAAATCTTCATATCGAACATGCGATTCAATACATACTGAGTAACATCCACACACATCGACATGCCATCGTACCCTTCTTTGTCGGTGATTTCGCTGTCGGTGACTTGACCGACTCGATGGAGGTTGACCGACGGTACGATTGGGGAGTGACGTTTCGGCTATAGGATGAGGAGGAGGGGGAGGAGGGAGAGGTGGGGGATCGTGGTACACTAACCACTGATGTAGAGTCTCCTGGATAGGGGGATTTGGGTGGGGCAGGGTGGGGCAGGGCATGGCAGGGCGGGGTGGGAGTTGAATACAGAATGTCAGTATCTCTACAATTTTTTTTTCTCCAATCAATAGAAAGACGATATCAAAATATTTAAACAATTTTGTTTTTCAAAGAAAGAAAGAGAGAAACAGACATTTTTATGTGTATGTATTACCTTTCAGCTATTAAAGCTCAAAGTTACTTCAAGAAATAGAGATAAAGATTAGGAAAGACTTGTATTAAAATTCATAAGAATAGAAATACACTTTAAAGCCCATACATATATATTTATAAATGGATATACATACATATACTCATTTATCTACATTAAATTCTTTGCCAGAGTACCAAAGTAGAGCAGAATATCAATGTTTAGAGATCCCTATTTTTCCGATACAGGCAGTATTATGTATCTATTAAAACAGAATTGTGGTTAAGCATTCTCTGTGGTCATAAATCAAGCTTCCATCCTTTGCCCCAGCCTTATAATAACTGTATGCTGCAAGAACTTGAATTAACATTCATGCGTGATCATTCCATTCATAACAGGTGCATTAAAGTCAGCGCATCTTATGAGATAGTGACACCAAACAATGACGCATACCCCGTCTTGAGAGCCGGTCACTCCTGTATGAGGTATACGAGGATGACGACGGATCAGTGGTGGACGTTGATCGTCGCACCGACTCTCGACCGCTTGAGGACGGCGTGTAACTACTGGTCCTCGCTTCATCGATCGAAGGTTCGGCTTTTCGTAAGAAGCGGTTAGA
Source organism: Strongylocentrotus droebachiensis (assembly GCA_035222895.1). NCBI lineage: Eukaryota > Metazoa > Echinodermata > Echinoidea > Camarodonta > Strongylocentrotidae > Strongylocentrotus > Strongylocentrotus droebachiensis. The sequence continues at coordinate 98,280 of JAVYIG010002573.1, forward strand.
AGAGTAAGAGAAACATGCATTTCAAGATGCATTAAAACAACCATACTGTAATTGAACTTTCTTTTACTCGTACTGATCATAGTATAAACCAGTTTATTCCTTTCTTGAATTTTATTTTCCTTTAACATTATACTTGTACTTCTTCAACATATCTAATTCCATTTGCAGTTGGTACGTACACAAACTGCGCAGGCTTATCATTCCTAAGCATTCCCTAATTTTGATTTTCTCCTTGGAAAACGGAAAGTTTTGAGAAACACGTCTTTAATGGTGACAAGCAATGACAACCATGTTTTTCTACTAGTGAAATGAGCCTATATTCTACTATTCAAACAATGCTGATACTACTTCTACTTTGGTTAGTGCGATTCTAGATCTACAATGCTACTATATTGACCTTCCATGCAATGTGGTGCAAGATAGAAAGTATTCTTCCCGAAAAATTAGATTTAAAAAAAATCAAGATCCTATACAAACTACTGTAACAAACCCAAAACAAAAATTACCCCTTTTTTTTTGTAGCATTATATCCCAATAAGATATTTCTTCAAGCAAATCATTCAACATTCATTTGAAATATATTAAGAGATATATATGCAACTATTTCATTTAATGTGTTATACTGTTAATAATCATTTTTCTTTCAAAAAGAATTAAGTACTCTAAGTTAGAATTATAAAATAACGGAGCTTTATCGTGTTAAAACTTTCCCAGTTTCCAGCGATTCGTAAACAGTGCGTGTTTGTTAAAAGCAACAAGCATATCAATTAAATGCTATAAAACTTGCTCCCTGTTTCAATAATACAAGTTTAAGTAATAAACTTGAAATAAAAGATCTTAGATGCCCACCAGGTCTAGATGATATGCTGCTCTTTCTTGAAGGCGTTTCGTAAGATGATGATGAACGACGGTATTCACGATTCGATCGGGAGTAGGAGGAGTCTAAAAATGGGAGGAAAATTATGATCAAGTAAGCCAAGTTCACATAGAAAATAATAAAGATGAATTGATTCAGTTTTACTATGATGATACGACAGGAGAAAAGACTAATAATCGAAACATAATGATCATGATACAAATTCTTCACTTTGATAAACACACAGCAATTGTTCCATCTTAATATGTTCAAAAAAGTTTTGACTAAAAGTAAGCACCGTAAAACCAATTAAAGCTTATCTGCCATAGTTTACAGGAGGGATTAGACTGCCCTGCAAGGTCACTGGACAGGTGGTTATCTCATCAACTCAGCTCTCAGTTAACATAAGAAAAAGAGGATCATGGGGGACCAATGGTCACCGATTAGGCATTGTTTGTTATATAGAGGGCGCAAGTAGCTACAAGTAGTGCAGTGGGCCTTTAAAATGAAGAAGAAAATGAAAGGTTCCATAAACACAATGTAAGATTCATAGAGTAAACTTTTCCATTAAAAAATATGATGGCTTATCAAAGCCAGTGTTTCTTAGCTGAGAATCGCAAATATTCATCCTCAAAGTTGAAAACTACTTAAAAAATGTATACTGTATCTAGAGGAGACAAGCATATAATTTACTCTCAACTATTTTTACAGCAACGTTACATCATCTATTTCTGATACGCACATGATTGAGCGCAATGGTTGTCATAATTTGTATAATACATGGGATGCATCTATCTTTAAAATCTAGAAAATCAGAGTGCACACAGCAAGCACCCCTACCGCTGGGTGAAGTAGATCTGTATTTGTCCCTATCCGTTGCCCTCTCTGTCGCCCTCTCTGTCCTCCTATCAGTATAACTCTTCTCAGAACCCCTGTCTCTGGAAGAAGAACTCTCTGTCCCATAACTCCTCTCCGTACCCCTATCTCTTGTTGAAGAGCTGGTGCGAGGGGCAGTGGAGGAGGAGTAAGAGGTAGATGGGGGTGTAGAGGTTACCCCTGTAGGGGGCTTGGAGGTAACGGAAGAGCTCCTGGTGGTCACAGGGTGCTTCTGCCTGGGGAGGGTGGCGTAAGGGGAGCTGGCGAGCTCCGCCGGGCAGTATGGGATCCCTGTTCCGGGGAAGGCAAGTATTGGCATTGGACGATGGGAGTACAACAGGAAGGAGGTATGAGGGAGGATGATAATTAACATTGTTGCAAAGGAAGGTAGGAACACATGATTGAGGTACATCACAACGGTTGATAGGATAGGAATAGTGTGGAGTTTTGTGGAGTTTTTTGGAGTGGAAAAAGAAAAGAGAATGATTGTTGAAGCAAGGTCAAGATTAAATTGTCCACTCAGTAATGATCTATTGTCCATTTATTACTAATTCGATAAAACATTTCTTACTTTATTTTTATTTTTTTTATAGCAAAAGGCCAAATACTATTGACTCCATCTCTCCCCTTAACGAACATGTACATAAACATACATGTCTTGGTTCTAGAAATTTGAGTAAGTAGCTAACATAAATATTCATTACAACATTCTACATGTACGCCTATATATACAAAGGTATTTACATTTTTGTTCTATCAATTCAAGATAAACATTGTCTGATTAAAATTACAATTTGCTCCATTTCATATTCACTTTTTGAAACTGCAATATTATTCACTTCAACATTGCAATCTCTATGTTGAATGTAATAGAGATGAATTGAAAACAGAACAGACAGCACTCTAGACGGCTAGAAGGTTTCTGACATGGCTATAAAAAGCATTCACTTCACACAATCCGAAGAAAATCATGCACTGGATAGATAGTAACCATACACTGCAATATGAAAGAAGTAACAAATATATATGTCAATTGTTGTTGACTGTTTTTCAATTGCAACAAGAACAATAACTTTGCTCATTATTTGGTAGAATCTGAAACAAAACACATTCTACAACAATCTAAGAATTTAACACAGCAACAATACACAAATGATGGCAACAAATAATTGATGATGTCCTCATTTCTGGAATGGTTAGTGTGACTTGATGAGTATGCAATCGGTCACTCTGCGTCAGCACATCTGAACTGTTCTGCAAACTAATCTAAATGGAACAAATTACTAAATGAAGATTGCTAACTTGAACAAACCCATGCATTCAAACACTCAAATAACAACTGCAAGCCAAATCTTTATCATCTAGTGATTGAACAATCTATATGAATCTCTTCAGCTACCGTCAGATATGAATCTAAAACACCTCTTTTGACGTACTCCTAAATCACAAAAAACATACAACAAAAAGACTTTAACTAGAACTCTTGATTATTTGGTTGCAAAATCCATGAAAACTGAAAAACAAGGCTACACAGAAATCAGGCAGAACCACACTACGGCAACCTGCTCCGTAACTCACATGAAGAGGGCAGCAGACCCCAATTTGTCCTCCGCAAGATGGGTTCAGGGTTAGCCAGACGAGCCCATTCTAGAAAGGGTTTTAGGGGGTACAGTCGTGAGGTTCGTGACTTACGAGGAGATGGTGCACATAATGTGTCATTTGATTACATAACATCCAGTCGAAGTGGTGTGTGTATTGTGAGAGGTTGCTCTTTACAAGATATTCAATAGTACAAACATAATGGGAAAGGGACATTCACGAATCCTTAACAAGAAGAGTGCTAGTCATAATTATCACAGTTAAATGTGGTACTGTTCACAGTCACATATATTGCATACAAGAGGAGGTGACAAATATTGCAATTCTTGTGCTAAACAAGGATACAGGTGAACAGAATATATTGTCCATAAACAGACATACGGGCAGACTAAGTTTGGCATCCATATAATACATATATTACAGGAAGATTCACAATAAAATAGTATTTATCAAAACATTTTCATTAATAAATGATAATAATATCATGAAGTAAGCATACTTTGTCAAAAAATGTATTTCTCTTGAAGATGATTAACATAATTATTTCTCCAAAAGAACCACGTATTCTCTTTCCTTTAATTGCAAATTGAGATAAGGGATCGAAACGACACTTGGGAGGACAACATGTAGAACTTACTATCGGCACTAGTATCACCATAGAGTGAAGATGAATTAGCTAAAAGTAGGAAAGAAAGAAAGAATTATGAGCAAAGTATCTTATGAGAGAAAGCAAAAAAGATAATGGAGGAAAATAACAGAGAATTTAGAAGAAAATATGCTCTACTAAAATATGTTTATAAAAAAAAGTCATTCACAAAGTTTTGACTATTACAAGCTGGATTGAAAAGTAGCTCAATTCACAACAGTCTTTATTGCACTCTGTCACTCTGATCTTATATCCAATATCATTTCATAGTGATTAAAAAACATATATGCAAATGATTAAAGTACAGTAACAATCATTTTATCTGACATCCTTTTATAAAATCATCCAAGTAGGATCACATTAAAGCACTATTTCTCATTAAATGAATCTAAAATACAATTCAAAAGAGAAAAAAGAAGACATTTTGATGAAAGAAAAAACTTACAATTAATATTCTCACTGGACATTCCCCACAAACCTTGAGGAAAACAAGAAAAGGAAATAAATTAAACAAAACTTAAAGAGATATAGACTAATCATAATGTCATAACACTTGCATCTTGTACACTTTCAAACTTCAAGCAGGATACATGAGTTTCTTAAAGGAATATAGAGCAAATAAATGGATATAATGTATGAATATTGGGGTCAGATTATTAAAGCCATGCTTGAATGGAATATTTGATAAATGACGACCAAATTTACATCATTCATATATAATTTGGACAAGTTCAGACATGCTTGAATAACACTTTTGATAAATGATATCACTGTCATTTTAATATGCGACATGATTTTTTGGGTGATACTGGCATCATTGGATAAATATGGCTTTATTTTGAATGGAAGGAAAATGGGTGGGGAAATGCATCATGATGAATCAAATTAATCTTTTTTACAAGATTTTGGTTGGTTTCCCGTTTGGCTAGCCATTTTCAATTACCTAAGGGCTCTCCATATTCTACAAAATAATCTAAGTTGGGGCTTGTAGCATAATTGCATCAAGAACTGTTCCCATTTTCAGTTTAAAACAAGAACTCACTCTTGGGTTTCTCCTTGACTGTGACTTCCTCTTCAGAAGTGGACACCTCGTCTTCCTCATCCTCCTCATCATCATCATCCTCGTCATCTTCCTCTTGTGGTGGTGGTCCACTCTGACTACCGCTCTTTAGGATCATGAGTAGATCATCCATGTTGCTGTCCTTTTCGGTGTGACGTCGGAACAGCTCTGGTTCCTTGTCAACTTCTTCAAGGGTCTCCTCACATTTTGTGGAGTACTCGTCCTTGTTCTCGTCTTCTTCCTCTCCCTCTTCTTCTTCTTCTTTTTCCTCCTCCTCTTCCTCCTCTTCGACGTTCTCACCTTCTTCTTCCTCTTCATCATCCATCTCATCAAGGTTCTGCCCACAGAATTCACAGATGTGTCCCTTTACTTCTTCTTCTTCCTCTTCTTCCTCCTCTACTTCTTCCTCTTCTTCATTGTTCGTTGCATCCAGACCACCTTTTAAGAAAGCCATGATGTCTTCCTCTTTATCAATCTTCTTCTCTTCAACATCCTTTTTCTTTTTTCTGGGCCAGGTGCCGAAATCAGGCTCATCCTTCCCCTGCTTCTTATCTCCTCCCTTTTCATTCTTTTGTTCAATCTTTCCATTCTTTTGTTCAATCGTTCCATTTTTCTTGTGTTCCCCGTTACATGTGTGCTTGTGGTCTTTGGTCTTGAAGTTTCTTGGTAATGACATGCCTCCTGTTAACAGAGTCATCAGGTCATCTCCCTCGTTGGCAAAGATTTTATTCTTTGCAGTTCTCTGCGGTCTTCCCTTTCCTCTAACCTTGAGGCTTCCATTCTGAATTTTATCATTCTCATGCTCTTTTGTTTTATTCTCTTCCTCATTCAACTCATTCTTCTTTTCAATCTCGCCATTCAGCTTCGGCTCGTCTTCTGTTTGGTCATTTACAATGTCTGTCTGCTTCTCTTCCTTCTGCGGTTCTATGGAAGACTTCTCACTTGTTTGATCTGGTTTGATGTTATTGGTTTCCTCCACGATCTCTTCTTCCTCCGTTGTGATGCTCACCATGGCCTTGAAACTTCTCCGTCTCTCAACAGGTTTCTTAGACGACCCTTCTTTAGAACCATTACCCTTCTCCGCTTTGGTCTCATTCTTTTCCTCTCCATTCTTCACCTTGTTATCCTTTGCAGCATCAACCGTCTCTTCACTTGTTGGTCTCTTGATAGTCACGCTATCTGTGTCCTCCTTCGTCTTTCCAGCCGTTTTCTCATCAGTGCTCTTCTTTGCACCATCATCTGTTTCTTTTTGTCTATCGGATGCCTTCTTCGGAACATCAGGTTCCTTTATCTCTTCAGATTTAGTTGCCTTAGAAGTTCTTGTTACCACAACTGCCTGCTTCTGTTCATCCTCATTCTCAACTGGTCGTCTGGACTTTGTCTCTTCATTTTTCATCCCTGATGATAACCCTCCTCGAAGTAACGCCATGACGTCATCCCCATCCTCCTCCTCCTCTTCTCTCGTCTTCTGTGGTGAATGTTGTGCCTTCCTTTCGTACTGTTTCCTCCTCCTGGCTGGAGAGGGCCACGTACCATAGCTCTTCTCCTCCTCTCCGTTCTCTTTGCCTCCTTCTACCTTCACCACCGGTCTGAGACGATCTTGAGGATCAAGGATGGAATGGAAGATGAATATCATGTTGGAATGAAACTCGGGTGTGGTAGTGGTGTGAAGGTATCACGGCAAAACATGCTTTCATTCTCTGTATGTCGATTGAACACTGCAAGCTGCAACATATACAAGTACTACACAGTAACATCATCAAAGATGCGAGTAGACATAATGCTGAATGCTCTAAACATTCATATTACATTGAAAATCCACAGCAGACTTTTACAGACTTTTAAACCAATAAATAAACTATCTGTCATACACAAAATGTTATTACTGCTGAGTATGTACTAACCTAGTATGTACTATTAAAACATATTACCTAGATAATTAGCTAGTAATTGTACTGTATAGACGTTAACTTGTTAGAATGTCATGCTTTCATATCTATCCAAATAACCTAATCATCAAAGTTTTATTAAGATGTAATTTCTTTTGAGTTATTTTATGTTAGTCTTTCTTTTTACAGTTCTCCCCAATATTGATAAACATATTGTATACTCATCAACATTTTGTATTTTTGTATGCATGCATCTCATCTGCCAGGGTAACAATATACATACATCAATACTTTTGAGTAATTGTTTTCTTTTTATAAATATTTCCGATATGATTCAAGCAAACACAATGTCATGTTAGTTTCAGACTTCATCACAACTGGTAAACACTGTCATTACTTCTAGGAACGGGTGAGAAATACAGGTACATAGATCTTCATTAAACACACCATGCATGGTACCAGGACAAAGGAATATCAATTTATATCATCAATACTTTCAGTTTTTTCTATTTTTTAAACAAAATATTTTTGAGTATGGTTCAAGCAAAAACAAATCTAACCATTCCCCAAAATTTAAATATAATAGTCATATTGTTTTTCATTAATTTCTTTCATTCTTTCTTTCATTAATTTAGGTACCGGTAACACAATTTCTGGATTCGGTTTTATCATTGCTCTGGAAAGATACCAGAAAATAATCAAGTTTTTGCCACTTTTGAAAGAGAGCATTTTGACCAGCCTTTGAGGTCGAATTCCAAAGTCCTGTACCACATGAACACACATTCAATACCTCCACCAGAATTGTCATCCTTTGTGTTGTCATGGCAACAATCATCTTCCGGTGTGGCTTCATCTTCCTCCACATCGCCTTCATTTTCACTCTCCTTCTCTCCATCAATATTTTGGTCTTGGGTTTCATCGCCATCTTCATCATCATCTCCTTCATTAACCTTTTCATCATCTTTATCTTCATCCTCCTCATCATCTTTGACTTTGTGAGAGGGAAGTGTAACTTCATCCCCATCACGACATGATTTCTCTTTAAGATCAGCTTCCTCCTCTTCATGACAAGTTTTCAACTTTTCATGATCATCATCAAAACTGTCCTCTTTGTGAGGATCTTCGTCACTTTCTTTGTTGCCATGACAACTACCAGGATCACATTTCTGGCGCTCATTTCCCTCTTCCTGATTCTCCCCTTCCATGCTCTCTACGTGCTCTACTGCATTCTGGGTAATATGCTGGTCATCAGGTGACCAAGGTGGCTTGGAGGCGTGGCCATCTGTTGGACTTGTTGCCAAGGCGACAGAAGGCGACCTTGGTCCAAGCATTACAAACTCGCAAGCATCACTAGCATAGTTGTCATCTGGGCAACAAATTCATTTCAAATAAAACAAATAAAATAAATAATAATGCCTTCAGTAAATCTTAATCTAAACAAACCGTCCTGAATCAGATCACTCAATTGATTGTTGTAAAAAATTACAAAAAATCAACCTCTGAGCAGCATTTTAATAACTTTTTGCTTTCGATAGTTCCTAAAAACATGCTCATGGATGCAGTTTGAATCAGATGTAAGACTATATTGTGCACAATGCACTGCTACCATGCTTATTTTTCCCAATCATTTCATTCAAATAGCATTTATACTGTTCAGACAATATCAATGTGCTCTCACAAGAAACATTGCTCTTAAAAAGAGTTAAAGGAAATCATTGAGTTATACAAATTGAAGAAAAAAGGGTTTGTAGAAAGTTGTTAGGTTTAAACATATAATATCCCTTATCAACATTCATAGAGAAATTTCATTATACAACAGTGAACAGTTAAAATCTTAATATGTATTATAAACCCTTAAGTAATGGGTTAAGTTTGCAAATTTAATACAAAGTGTGAAATACAATTTTGTAATATGGTATAGCATTAATGCATTATTAATGGCTAATGTTTGGTTGTTAGTTTCCTGATGGAACAGGGACTTTAAATATATTATTACAGAACATGTAACAATTAGCATTCCAATTAAATTTTTCAAGTTTACATATACATCAAGTTTGAATGCATGTGTTTTATTTAATTCATCCTCAATCCATTGTTCACAAGAAAAGTAATTTCTTTGTAAATATCTCTCATTCTTTAATACATATCAGATTTGAAGAAAGGTATACTATAAATACAAGATCACAATCACACAGCACGCCTCACTTACTGCGAGATGACGACTGGCTGGCTGAAGAATCTGATGATTGACTCTTGTCACTTCTAAGAGGATCTTTGGTTTTAATAACAATTAGGGCCACAGAGATACAAAACAAAGAAAACATAATCAAATATACTTATTCTAAAAGACTTCATAATCTACTTTTAAAATAATAGCTTTTTCTTAGATGCAGAGCTGCTCAATTTAAATTTTTTAAATTGTATATGCATTAATTTTCCTTTTCAATCTATCCAAACCTATTTAACTTTGTTGACCATATCATAAATGCTGATATAATTCAAGTATTAAAATGTTTCAAAGTTTGAGAAGAAAGAATGCATGTTCATCTTCAACACGATGATCATAATAAACAGTGCTCAGAGAAAGAAAGAAAAAATCTGCCATGAAAAGTAGTTTCAAAGACTTGTGATACAGTGATATCAATACAATAAGAATGTCACTTCCTCAAGAATGTACCCATAAACACAACACTGTATAATACTGTGATAAATAACTGTGTCAGAAGGGAATTCGGTAAAATGTAGACGGACGTGAAACACCAAGCGAATCTATACGCACATTACACCATAAAAAGTTGAAAGCCAAATCATGCTGACAATCGAGTGAAGGCAAGACAAAGTGAAGCAAACTCCAGGATTAAACGATCAATAAATAGACATATATACGTATCATGCTGTAAACACACACATGACAAAAGCATTGACTTGTTTTTCTTTGAAATTTTACTGGTGCTTGTAGAATAAATGCTTGCTGTGAACAAACAGAAATAATGTATTCTATGGCATTCGTTTCATACTTTAAAATTCATATCAAGGGGAAAAGAAATGTTTTTATCTTTTATGGAGTGATCCACAGACATTCTGACGGGAAAGAATTTTTCAACTGAAAAAAAGCAATCTCTAAATTGCTATAAAGAACAATAACCTGATAAGCAGAAATGAAAATAATTATTAATTCATAAAAACATTACAAAACATCAACTGACTGGTTGTTGCAAAATGGTTAATTACAAAACAGTTATTTAAACATCCTGGACTTGAAGCATTCAGACTTGAACATTGCATGCTCACTGTAAAAAACAAGAAACTTGGATATTAGTCTTGAGATGGCAAACATTAAAATATCTGCTGTCAGTTTTGACAGAAGGGAGTCACATATGGAAAGTTAAAGATAGTTTTTTGTGATGTTACAAAACAAGTCTAGACTCTGTAGATTGACATATGTGCTTGGTTAGTAACATAAATGTCCACACAGACAGTCAGACAATCACAATATTATGAATGGTAGTCCCAATTTCAATGAAAATCAGATGATCCAAAAATGCATCCTGTTATTCATTTCTCTGGTGTATAAGGATGAGAGTTGTAGGCTCCCTGGTAAATTCAAGTGTTGAACAACTGCATGCATTCATGTCGATTTTGATGTACATTTTAAAAAAGAATGACAAAATTGAAAGTTATTAGTGTAAAATACACAAGGACATGTCAATTTCAATGTCATCAGTGAAATTAACTATGGTTAATAGCCGTATATAGATTCACTGAATTCCACAAAGTGATGGATTCAATAGGGATTCAAGACATTATGGTAGTCAAAACAAACATGAGGTTTCTGAAACATGAAAGGATGGGGTCCATATCTTAACATCATGAGAGGGGTGGAGAGGGGTGGAGAGGGGTGGAGAGGGGTGGAGAGGGGTGGGGCACTTGCAGGGGTGGGGTAGGGTGGGGCAGTCTTTGTACCTGATTGGGGGGTTTGAGGGGAAGAAGCGCTGAGGATTTCGGCCGCACTCTCTTCTTTTACAACGGCTCGGATGGATAACTTGTGTCGTTTTTTGGGTGCTGCCGTCTGATCACCTACAATGAAGGAATTGTTATATCTCTGAATATGAATGATAGTTGGTCTTGATACACCTTGAGTATGTCAAAATGAGTGAATGATTAAGAAACTTATGTTTCTCTGTTCTACATGATTTAACAATATCTTAAGGAAGACGGAAAAACACCTAAATCACTCACTGACTAAACATGTGGTTTGATTCAGGTATCACTAAGAATGCAATTCATGGAATGATTTTCCTTTTTCATCACTTGACAGATAACAAACATACAAAACACATATCCTGTAAATAACACAGAAAAATCTAATTTTACCAGACACAGATAATTACTGTATATATTTCATATATTTCACATATCATCACAGCTGCCAAACACATTTTTCTCATGAAGGCAAAGATGTTTGAATCTTCTTTCTAAATGAGATGAAGCTGTGACAATTCATGAATCACATAGTGTTGAGATAAAAAAACAGAGTAGCAGGAATAATGGTATAAAACCAGACTTCCTTAGTTTAATTCTTAGTTTGATTTGATAGAAACAACTGGTAAGATTCAATAAACAATACAAGATGACACAGAAAAGACCCAAAGACATGACTTGACAGATAAAAGTAGAGTTTGAAAAGTAAGAGATATAAGAAGATTAAGAGAGACGAAATAAAGATGAGGGGAAGAAGGTGAAAAATGAAGGATGAATCACTACCACAAGAAAGATAGAGAGAAGAAATGAGAAAGAGAGGGAGCAGGACAAGGAAAGACAGAGATAGGAGATAGAGAGATAAAGATAGAGGCATAGAGAGATAATAGACTAAAAAGAGAGAAGAACAGAGAGAGACAGACAAGAGAAAAGGAGAGGAAGAAGATTTATGAAGCTAAATATAGAAGCAGGAGCAGTGACAAAATTAAAATGAGAGAATGAAAGGGTGGATAGGAGAAAAGACATAAAAGAAAGAATAACAGGGATAGTTTTGCAGAGACAGACATAAACTTAGATGGGAATCAGATTAAAAGAAAGGAGAGAAACCTATTTCACAAGAGACACAAGACGTGACAAGGTACAAATTAGAGGTTGAGCCAAGACTTTGAGAAGAACATAGCTGGTAACAAATGTCAAGCACACAAAACACAGACAGACTAGATCCGTTGTGATTTGTTCACAGGAAGAACCGATGAATGTGTCTTTGTAAATGGCTTTGACATGACACGTCTCTTCATAAATTCTTCCGGAAGGACTTGTTTATAGCATAAATTCCCTGAGCCTGGGGTTTCCCTCGTTTGCCATACAACATAGTATGTTGCTAGAAAGACAACATCAAACGTGTCTGGGCTGACTCCCTTCTTCCAGTGGCCCATAATTAAGGTAACATTGATGGGGTAATAAAACATGAATTCCTTAATTGGATAATCTTTAAAATAAAATTTTCGAGGGTAAAAGAACAACCCCTGAAGAGTGCACTCTAAAACACCTAGATATTTGAAGAGTCATAAGTGTAGTAAATTTTTCAGAATTGATCTGTCATTAGAAGTTGTTGTAGTGGATTTACCAACTATTTGTTAATGGTTCACAGACCAATTTGTTCCTGAACTTTAAATAAACAGAATATGTTCTCTCAACCTTGATAAGTTTACAAATAATAGCCAGGAATTCCAAGACATGAAAACCATTGGCTATTAAGAGGGGCAAATGTATGTTTTGCTGGACATAAACTCTTGTCTAATACCTAATATTGCCTGTATGGAGCCAGAATGATATGACTTAACACCCTTCTTATTTCAAACAGATGATATGTCCCTTAAAAGCTTTCCAGGATATCATTTCGCACAGATACAAATTACCCATAATGAGGTTTCGAATGGTAACGAGTGGATGCCTGTATTGTAAGAATAACTGTGTAATCTGAGTGATTTCCTCTGTAATCTGTTTAATTGCGGTAATTAGACAGGATTCCGCAAGTGACAGGATATCCCTGCCAGGAGTCAAAGGATATTATCACCTTTTAACGGTAATCCACAAACATGAGTTATGCAACCCTTCCCACAATCATATACACACTGAAATCTAGGTGATTGGTGGAATTAATGAGACTTGTAAATTCTTTCACCCTTAAAACAATTTATTTTCCAAATGTAGAAACAGATTCATTGTAAAGAATCACATAATGGAATATTATATTGGGTAAAATGTAAGCAATGTGATGATTTTTTAACGATAAGATCTTCTTATCCGAATGTTGGAGATAATAATAATAATAATAATAGTGGCTACTTGTATAGCGCACAGGTCCACCTTTACAATTTCCTTAGCCTAAATTAACATGTACAGTTACTTAAAAGCTTTACAACAGCATAGACAAGGTACAAAGCCTTTTGGCTATAAGTTTGTTATGTGCATCACATTATACAGCCAGTGTTGTTTAACACAAAGCAACATATTGCACATGCTGTTTTTGTTTATATATTGCTTGTTGAAGAAAAAAAAATGTTACAGCAAGAATTTTCAATTTATCCTTATTTTGCCATAGCTATACACATGTACATAGAAACATAAATAATGTGTTTCAAGCAAAAAAAATGCTGACTTCATGCGGCAGCTACAAAACCCATTACAAATTCCTTTACAGATATTTCAATACACTTATTTTTTCACCATTTCATAATAATCATAAATTTGCCTTTTACAAGTTGAGGTAACTTAATGGTGAAAAAAAATCTGCTCATTAGCATTACAATTCATTCTGGAACTGACTTGACGGCAACTCTTGACATCCTGTTGCAGGTTGATATGTTGAAATGGATGACGTTTCTCCATCTGGTCCAGATTACACAAACATCTTATTGCCACACTTACCACAAATATTCAGCTGCTCAGTGCTCCTCCTTCTTTGTGAAAACCTAAAATATAATATTGACACACAAATTTCTCTTTTTCTCTCTCTCCGTCTCTTTATCTTTCTGTCTCTCTTCTCTCCTTCTCGTTTTTGCTTTGTCGTTTTCTGTGCACTAAATCTCCCATCTCTCTCTGCTCATTTGAGTCCTTAAACATGCTATGCTTACGTCCCATAAGACTTACCACTAGGAGTACTAGCAGTGCTGTCTGAGTTATTAGCATTGTCTCTTCTCTCTCGTAATCTTTGCCTCCGTTCTTCTAACGTCATCATCGTATCGTCGTTTCCGTTACCGTTCTGTGATGAGTTAGGTGTGGTGCCTTCATCATTGTCTCTTACTGAGCTGCCAACCCCTCTCCTCCTGAAAGGTAGACAAAAAATACTAGACAGTTAATCAAATATTTAACCCATATAGGTGATCCTTGGCATTTAAGATACTTTTCAAATGTGTCAGATTTGATGAAGATGCACTGTGGTTACCAATGGTCCTCACAAATAAGCCTAAACATGGAAAAGAAACCAGGAATATAAACCCCTTAAAAAAATTGGAAATTGAAGTTGGATTCGATTATAGCATGGCATAATCAATGTTTTTATTATTTTCATTAGAAAGAGCATTTAATCCTCTTTAAAATTATACCATATATGTGTTACGATTTTGCAGGTATAGAATGAGCCTTACATTAGAATATGTTGCAGTTTAAAAGTGAACTGGTAAGCACTGGTTAAGTGGTATTGTTATGCAGAGGAATCTTCTTTCTTTGACATAGGGGAGTGTGATATTTATATCTCCCTCCCTCTCCCTCACTCACCCTCTCCCTCCCTCCCTCCCTTACCCTCTCTCTCTCCCTCTCACCCCTCTCTCCCCCTCAACCCTATCTCCGTCACCCTCTCTCCCTTACACTCTCTCCCTCCCTCACCTCTTTTTCCCTCCATACCCCCTATTGTACTTTGATCTTTAATTTCCATCTATCTCAATTGATGTTCACCTCCTAATCAATCTCAGCAGAGCCCTCCACTAATTCCACTGCAAGGATCTAGACCTCTTCTCTATCTCTCCCCCCCCCCCCCCCCTCTCTCCCTCCCTCCCCTCCCTCCCTCCCTCACTCCTGCCTCCCTCATCCTCCCTCCCCCTCCTTCCCTCCCCTTCATGTTGTCCTTTGATCTTTAATTTCCATCTATCTCAATTGATGTTCACCTCCTGATCAATCGCAGCAGAGCCCTCCACCAATTCCACTGCGAGGATCTATACCTCTTCTCCATCTCTCCCTCCCTTACCCCCTCTCCCTCCCTCACCCCTTTATACCTCTCTCTCCCTTTCTCACCCTCTCTCCCTCCCTCCCTCACTCCTACCTCCCTCATCCCCCCTCCCCCTCCTTCCCTCCCCTTCATGTTGTCCTTTGATCTTTAATTTCCATCTATCTCAATTGATGTTCACCTCCTGATCAATCGCAGCAGAGCCCTCCACCAATTCCACTGCGAGGATCTAGACCTCTTCTTCTCCATCTCTCCCTCCCTCACTGGAGATCAGTCATGAAAACCAATCCAATATTGTAGGGATTATGTTATTCCAAAATAGATTTCCAAAGACAGACAAATGAAAAACATTCTCAATAACTTCATATTCCAGGTATTATTCCTCAAAACAGTACATAACCACAGGAATAAGAATAGTACACATGAAGTCTGCATCCATCATTTTAAATAGGTAGTCATTCTCCGTGCTGCCATCTCAGATAGGTTTCAAAACACAGAAATTCAACACAGATGCAATCATATTTCCTCTCTTCGAATGAAGTCCGTTCAGGAGTTGTATTCCAATATTGAAATCACTTCTTTCAGCTTAAAATTAAACCATTACTAGAAAAGAGGACAGACATTCATCACTGAACGGTGAAATGCCTTTGATATTCTTTCACTGTGTCAATTAGCACTGATTCCCACATCAAAACAAACTGTAATGCATCTTCAGAAAGGTATTTCCTCAAAGAGCTAAACGAACAACATCACAAAAGGCTGACCTGATGGATTGCTCTAAATCAATGCAACGACACATACATGTAATACTTAAATCAAGGTGAGCGTCATTATTCTATAGGTGTCTGATCCTGATAAAATATGTAAAATCCAGTAACTGACAATTGTTTGAAAAGCCTCTTGAATTTCCTTGTTTGGGGCTATCTCTCAATTCATGGAAACTCCATTTTTTCTTTGACGGTTTAATAAATTTGATTTTGGTATGAAACATGTTTTCTAAGACTCAAGCCCCTGTCATTTTGTACTGTATCTCAAGCATCAAGTCCTGTCTAAAGGACAGGGTTCTTCATGGAAATGATGCCTTACAAAATGGAATCAATGTACAGACTAGGTTGTGAACACAGGGCCTCCTGATTCCAAAGCCAATGCACTAACAAATGAGCCAAAAACTAAATTTGGAAAGCAGAATCAATATGTTTTTTTTAATGGAAGAAGCCCAAAGATTCCAAGCTCCAAAAATCTATCGAAAGGAATTAACATTTCACTAAAATCAGTATTCACTGATTTCATCACAAATACTATCATATTCTTTTCTTTCTGGAATTACCGGTAAATTGATTGAGCTGCTATTCACTTTTACAAGTAATTGAAGGAGAGCCCACGAATGCCCAATCACAGAAAAAATTCTAAAAATTCTTTCTCAAAACAAGCAAAATCCCTCTTCTGCAAAGGAAAAATGTTGTGACAAAATAACATCTTCCTAAATTGAATTCTGCAGAAGCTCAAAGGGCATGATCCTTAATAACAGATCTTCATAACAAACTGGTCTTTTCTGTCTCATGAAAACATTTATTGAAAATATATTTCATTGTCAAAAATCCATGAGGATAAACTAGAGTGACAAATTCATTTATAACATATGTTCATTTGATTGTTGACTTTGCACAAACAAGAAACTAGATCTAGACAAATGGTGTCCCCTAAGTCCATTGATATTGGAGCTTCAGCAGGACAACCTCATGACATCATCAGCCTACATAGAAACATGGATGTATACAAGGGAATAGAGCTCAATCCTCAAACAAAATTAAGCCAAAATGAAATTGCTTAAAGTCTTCCCATCACAAACATCACAATTGTATAACATGTTCCATGTTGTAACCTGTATACTCTTTTCAAGATATGAGCTCCAGACCGTAATTCTATCAAGAGATATTTTAAGTTTATCATACAGTCTCAATCAACATAAAAGCAACTCGTTTAGTAGACTAGTCGACACATCCATAGGTTTCGATTCAGAACACAGTTAGTATTCAAGAAGTTTATGGTGAAGCATTTACAGCATGTGCTGTAACATGCTCCTGAACCATATATTTGCCTGCTCCTTCTCCTTCTCTGCGCATTCTCTGCGCAGAGAGCCCCGCCTCATTCCTGTTACTCAATGAAAAAACTGTTTCTCCGGCGGCGTACTACTCAGCTTGAACATGACCTAAAACCAAAAGGCTAGCGGTAGCTGCATGGTAGAACCCAATATCAAGCCAAGTCAAGCCCCAACCCTATTTATTTTGTCCAAAAAGAAAGCCTAGAACAAGTGTCAAAGGATTGAACGTTGGATTTCTCCTTCCATCCTCCTTCCTGGACCCTTACCTGTCCCTTCTCCGTCTCTGCGCAGCGAGCCCGTCCTCATTCCCGCTACTCGATGATAACTGCTCCTCCAGCGTACTGCTCAGCTTAGGATCCAGAGACACCCTCTTGTTGACATCGTTCCCCCATTCGGGCGTAGTTCGGAGTGACCTCATGCTCTTACGGTCCGTGGCGGACGGGTCCATACTCCGCCGTGCCTTGCGTAAGCTTTGCTTCTGCTGCATTGGGATGTCCTCTTCACCATCTTCATGCTTGAGTGCAAACTAGAGTTGTCATACAAATTGGGGGAAAAGTCATGAAATTTGTAAACAACATGTATGATATTTTTTTATAAATGTAATGCTTCCTGGGAGAAATTTAAATTGTTTAAACATATTTGTGGCTTACACCCAGTAAATAAGATTGATTGATTGATCTGTAATTATGATATTAAAAGACGTTAAAAGATGGGAGTTGTTGCTACCTTGTTTGGCGTTCAACAATATTAAAGGGATAGAGCAACGTTGATCTGGCGCTGCTCAGTGGCTGCTGGGCTCACGATCAATTGGGCAAAAAGAATTTCCGTTTCGGTTTAATAAAATTTAGAGTGGACTATTAGGCTATTATTATTATTATTATTATTATTATTATTATATTTGTTCAACAAAGTGTACAGAAAAAAAGGTCTAATCCTACTTTAAATGATTGTCCCATTAACTTTGGGGAAAGGGGTAAGAGGGGAGTGATTGGGGCTAATCTCTTTATTGAAGGCCCTGTCTATTTGTTGTGTTGCTACATGGTATTGTAAAATTCAGTAGATTCACCTCACACCTCACAAATACAAAGGGAGTTTTCTGGCAAAGCAGCCTGTATTAAAGGCTAAAATGTAATTTGATGCATGTATTCAATGTAAATTATCCAACAATATATAAGTTTGTAGCCATGGCATTAACTCATATACAGTTACATAGAGTTCAAGGCCATCTGGCTCCATACAGATGATAAACAACTTTTCACCAGGTATTGTATGTAAATATGTTAGGTCAATTAGAAACTTTATTCGGGACCTCACATTCCTAACATCAGCATACAATGGTGTAAACAAATGTATTACACAATATCTATTTATGCCTACATCTCTTTTGTGTACATCTCTTTTGTGTAATTGTTCACCCTTGCCATGGGGTAAGTCTTGCAGTTTCCTCAGGGAAAATCAAAGTGGTAGAAGAGTTAGCAAAGAATAGTAATTGAATTGAAATAATATAGATAACTTTGTGGTTATTTTTTTTTTATTGTTGTTGTTTGTTGTTGTTGTTGTTGTTGTAGTAGTTGTTCATTAATTGATTTTATCTGTATATTTTTTGCTGTTAATGTTGTGGATTGCCCTCATTGAGAATCCTTAAATTTTAATACTAATGTTTTTTGTCAGACAACTATTCTATTCATACAATTTACACAAAAACTAACTCAATATGTCTATTCTAACTACTCATGAAATAATGTAGGCCCTTCAATAAGAAAACTTTCCAAATAAATGAGTTCAAGTAATAAATTCTCAGTCTAGTTATAATAGCTTAACGGAAGGTGATGGCCTTTTAACTTTTTAAAGCACCTATCAAGAATACAAAACACACAAACTTGTAATTTAAGAACAAATTCCCCAAACACTCTTACTTGCCCCCTTGCAAGATATTCTATACAAAAGGTCACAGTAAAAATAGCATAACAACTACTTTCAGAGAGCAAACGGACTTGTGGGCGATGAATCAAATACACTTAGGTAAGTTGATATACGGCCATTTCCTTTCGCTATTAGATTTATCTGCTCAGACTGCTCTGTCCTACTTAACAGATAAAAGGAAATAAATTGCATTTGATTTGTTTTAAGAAATTAATATTTACAATGATCTATTAATAAAATGTCATGATCTGTCATAAAAAGACTACAATTTAAGACCTTCTTGGTTTGCTTGCAACGTCATAGAGAACAGACTAGAACATGTAGACCTGTATGATTTGTATTTACGTCAAGGATTGGTTTGAAGCAGAATTGTCATTTATTCCCTTCTATCACAACAATACGAAAGTTGTTCTGGGGAATTAAGAAATGAAATCTACACCCGTACCTGATGCAACTTGACACACCATCTGTCTTGGCTGACCCGACCCCAAACCCAAAGTCCCACGACAGAAACTAACTGAATTTAGACAGTAAATAAGAGATAACTCAAATGAAATTCAGAGAATAATCAATTATGTTTTAAAATGTGTTTTCATGATGTATGTTGCACTGTCCTTCAATTTTCCTTGTAGGAAATTTCACGCCTGTTATGATCACAATAGGATTTTATTGTTGTTTGTTTGTTTGTTTATTTGTTTTTGTTTTGCTTTTAATGATGGATATGTACGGAAACGGAAACAGAGAATGATAAATCAAAGTAGAAGAGGAAAGGCCTGAGAAGGCCTACTAGGACACAGGTTAAAGATGGTGAGAGGGGGGAAGAGGAAGAGGGAGAGAGAGAGAGTGAGAGAGAGAGAGAGAGAGAGAGAGAGAGAGAGAGAGAGAGAGAGAGAGAGAGAGAGAGAGAAAGAGAAAGAGAAAGAGAAAGAGAAAGAGAAAAGAACAGATGGGGGAAGAGAGGTAGGGAGAGAGAAGTGAGGAAGGGAGAAAGACACAGGGAGATGGAGATGGGCGGGGTAAGGGGGATGAGAATCATTTTTTTCCCACCTCCAGCATCACAAATAACTTTCAGAGGTCATTAAACTCCTTGACCTCATTTCCACATCAGTTTAGACTGGACATGAAGAAATCTATGAACATTCTGGCTATTTAGGAAGGAACTTACAAACAATATTTAACCCTCTCTCTACTCCAAAAACACTTGCTCCTATCATGGACCTACTACACAGTGCAGTAGGTCCATGCTCCTATCATTAGATAATGCGCAGAGCCTACCATAGGAGCGGTGTTCTACAGGTTAAGAGGGGCTCTCCTGTCGCCACCTACCAACCCTCATGGGGGGAAGACCCAATTAAATGGGGGTGCACATACAGGCTAACATTACAATCAACATCCATGCTCCCCTGGGATGAGTTTAGAAGAGCGGTGATGAGGGTGAAAGGTGGAGGAATAAATAAATGACGAAACCCTGGATATGAGAGGGACATTAAATATTACATCCAGGACAACAACCTGACAGACTGAGTAGAGATTACTAAACATGTCTCTGGACTGATAAAAAGCATGACTAATGTGAAGAACTCTTATTTGGATATCTCAAGCTACAACTGGTCAGGTTTTATTACTTACACTTGTATGGATATTGGTATCTCTATGCTCCTGTCTTTCGATTTCGAAATGTCCAAGAAGTTCCTTGTATTACACATTGGAGCCAGACAACATATTCTTCAAATTGTGTATGAACTGCAACTTCAAATACCTAGGCCTACTTGTGAAACCAATTTAAAAAAAATTCACCACCTTTGATTGGTTAGCTAGCTTTGTAGATATTATTCCAAAGTGACTTTTGGTTTTCACTCTGTATCATATTTTGAAAAAGATATTTTAATGGAACGTTACGCAAATCTTCTAGGATAGTCTTCCAGAAATCAATCTTGTAGAAGATACAAAATCGACTATGGTTTGTTGTGACCACAATATCCAAGATGAATTGATGATAATCTTGAGGTCTATTTCAGCACCCCATCATAAACCAGGTTGCGCCCCTGCTATGCAGGTAACTTGAAGCCTGTTAGGATGTCCATCATATCGCTGATAAACTTCTTACTGACATTCATTGGGTAGGTAGCATCACAGGGAGGTTATCGCTAGCTGCCATCATCAAGGCTCTAGCTCTTGATTTCTAACATATCATGTGTTCAGAGCCAGAAGGGTATTAAATCTGTCTTAAAGTATATGTTTTAACGCCCTCCTGGTTCCAGACAGACACTGCACTGTGATTTGAGCTGTTTGCACCTTGTCTACCAACATCGCTTCTTGTCTGATTGAACCCTATGTCAAAGTTCTTTCAAGTTAAGCTATCATTATTCTTGAAATTAGCTATGACGAGGTATCAAGATTACTGGAAACATTCTTGACAGTCTCCAGAGTCTTATCTCCATCAAAGTACATTGTCTGTTTGGAGCCAGAAGGGCTTTAGCTCCTGTACTATTGCACATAGTTAACACCCTTTACCTCCAAAGAGACAATGTTATCATCTCTTGAGATCCATAAAGTATGTTCACTCTACATGTATAACTAGTGCGATTAGGTAGCATCCTTCTGGCTCCTAACCAAGCAATATTTCTTGTTCATGACTTTTATTGACAAAACGCAACTCTTACAGAGCTGCCAGAAAGCCAATTCTTGGAGAGAAAAGTATACAATTGTCTTCTAAGATCTCTAAATTGATGTACACTTGTTCAAATACCAATCTAACAAGTTTGAAGTGAACAGAAATGGGAGTAAATCTTCAACTTGTTCTGCTTTTGCACTGATGGAGGGAGATAAGCCTTTACCTTTGTCTATAGGAGGCTGTAGATGCATTTTTCCTTATATCCTAAAAACAAAAGCCTCTGAACATCTCTTGCATCTTATTTTGGAAACCTTTGTCTCCAAGTTTCCTCTAATTAAGCCATCCTCATTGGCTTCCCATGAGACGGGCTACCAATCATAGACGGACAAGAAATCAAACTGCCAATGAACTGGAATCCCATTAGTCATGTTACAACATCCCAAAATGTTCTGCTTTTCGTCAGCGGTATGGATCGTCGGCCCATTTACCCTTATAAGGGATGTGAAAATAATATAAAGGTGAAAATTAGAAGATATATCGGTAATGGGATGGATGCCAAAAGGGTATTTCTGAAAATCGGATGGGGCAAAGGACGGGGGCAGGTGGGATGAGATATGAAGGAAATGGGAGGCATGGTTCTGTCAATAAGGAGTTATAGAGATGACAGAGGGAATGAAGCAAGATGTAAGGAACGCGGAGAAGTTCATAATGATAACAGCAATTTAGATGTAGATAATGGATACAAGATGAAAATAAGAAATGCCACTGATGATAATGACAATAGTGTTGGGTTGAGAGAAACCCAGGATTTTTGTAAAAGGAGACACAAATCTTCATATTAGGGGGGGGGGACTTTGGTATTAAAGGGGGCAAGGGCACACTGGTGCACCCCTAAATCCACCACTTGTGGTGAAGATGTTGGTGATTATGATTATGATGTTCATCCAACTTTCACCTTTATGTTTATTACCTACTTGCTTAAAGATAAACTCCAGTAGTGGTAAAAAAAAGAAAATTAATTCTCACAGAATCAAACGAAACTTACACTGAATGTTCAAGACTACAAATAAATGACATGTGCCAAACAATTTTGGAAGAAAATGTATACTGGCCGAGTAATGAGCATAGAAAGACAAGGAAATCAAGGTAGTACTAGCCCCGACACCATGTGTGTTGTCCCATATATAGCTTTCTGTGTTACTTTACCAAGACTCGGTCAAATTTATTATGATTTTGATAAATCCAGAACCTTGCAGTGCACACCAATACTTAAATGCTACATGATCAACTGTTCTGATCCTTTCCACACCTTTTCTTAACAATGCAATCGCATTACCAGTACTAAAGTTTATCTTTAAGACTTAAGCCATACAACCACTATTAAAGGGTCAAAGTGTTTCAGCTCTTGCGTCCTGGCCTTACCTCATAGATGCGTATCTGTTCCATGAGGTCTAGATCTGTTCCGGACCGACCTGTAAGTCTCTGAGTGACCTTCTCCATACCCTGGACCTCTAAAGAATCAGTGATGTCATAGAAAGAGTCCTGGTCTGGGATCGCATTCAGAGTCTGAAAAGAGAAGAGAAGTAGTTTTGTTGTTAATGCTTGATTAATTTTTCGCATGCATTCATTGTCCATTATACTTTCTCTATTAAACAGAGCTCATCAATTGAGAGTGATGTTTGGAAACTAGCTTTGATAGACTATATTGTCTGTTCCGAGCAAGAAAGGCGATCGATAATATGTATCCTTTTACTCAGAGATGTTGCCCTTGCAGCTCGACAGATGATATCTTATATTTTCAAAATTCAAAAATAAATTATTCAGATGGATAAGTATATTAGTGGAAAATTTACATGGAGAGATATATCCTCAATTGAACTTAGTGCCAAACTTTTAAACATATCAATCCTATCTTACAATTTGTGCAATTAGTTTGAGAGCTTTAATTCAATTTGAATATCAAATTGTAAAATGTAGTGATAAATATGTAGATGGAGACATGGTGCGAATAATCATTTATTTAGAATTAATAAATGATAATAGAAAGAATTCATCAACTCCTCTATTGTTAATGGGCAAATATCAAACAGTTAACCACAACGTAGTATTCATAAATAATAAGTATGATATCTGTAAGAAAAGGAGAAGCTGTATGACTCTTTATTCCCTTTGCGACTACAAAAATAATTGACAATTACTTATCTCCATCATCTGCCATCTATTTAAAGCCAAAAAAGCCACATGTATTCCATGGAGAATTATAAAGCTTTCATTTTCTTTTAATGAATGGCAAAAATCATCAAAAGAACTTTGACTGTTATAATGGCTCCAGCCCAAGCGTATACAATGGAAGACCCAGCGAGACATAAGAACAGCCCCTCATGAATGGTCTACCAGCGGTGAGAAGGGGGAACCCCCTCCTAAGTGGGAGGAAATGAACAGCATCATAGAAACTCCGTCCTGTCGAGACACGTGCCAAATTAAGCTCTTTTTTCAAGCTAATGCTCGATTAAAACCATAGGTGCGTTCCTGCTTTTTAATTAGTTTGCATGCACATATTCTTATTATTTACAACACAAAGCACAGTGTCTGAACTTCCCTGGATGTAGACTAACCGACATAAACCCTGCTCTGTAGCTTCTCAACTGACTTGTACATAACTATTGTGAAGCTGGTGTAGGTTTGACTCAAGACACAGTGTTATTTGTTTGATTGTCAAATTGAAGTCTGTGCTTGCAGACTAACCCCTTAATACCCCACATCCACATTGCTTCAGCTGTCTTCAAAGCAAACTGGAAATTGACAATTTGAACAATCTAAGGTATTTGCAATGTCACCTGATTAACAGGTTGTCTGTGGTTGAGTTGCACTTGAACTTGAGGTATACTCCATCCAAGTAGCTTGTGATTGTTTTAAGATAATAATAATATTGAGTGTGTTTCAAGGCTTACATGCCAACATTTGAAAATAAGAATTAGGAATTCCTAGCAGGGGTCTGCCAAGGTCATCGTGTAGGAATGTACAAAATACTAGGGAAAATCAGAGCTTTCTGATGACTTTCATACTCGAAGAAACAATTTTTCATAAGATCAAATTATAGAAAGATATGCTCACATACATGAAAATAAATGCATTTAGAGATAAATGGCATATGAACAAGAAACCATAATTATGTTTTACTTTTATTTTGAGGGAGGATGAAAGGGTTTCATTTTTACCTGTCATATCAAAATTAATAATACACAAAACTAAAACTGCATATCATTAGGGAATTTCAATCCTTCATAATCTCTGTCTTTAATTTCTGACCTTCAATTTCACTTACAACTTTTAAAAAAGGTAATCGTAAATATCAAACATATGACATTATTTAAGTAGTGGCAGGCCATTCTAATACTGTACATCTGAGGGGCACAGTCCAATATTTGTGCAAAGTCTGAATACATATTTAACAAAACCTGACACATGTTTTGTATCACCCTGACAGGGCCTGACTTATACCACAAATCATTCAATATCTCACACTCCTAAACACTTTGCAGGGAGTTACCAAAATAAAGTAAACCATAAAGTAGCTAAAATATGATAGCATGCTGATTGATATATGCTCATGATCTAAATCTCAAATTCCAGATCTCTCATGGAATTATAAGGAATAAAATGGATAAGATCAGATGACATTTTTCTTGTCTTTTTTTCTTTGGCAAGAATCCTGTCAACATTGGTATGTTTGAGAAGTAATGCATTGTGGAAAACACACCCCTTTATAGTACACAATTATTCAAATGTTTGTGTACAGCACCACCAGGCCAACATTGTGTGGATGGCATATATGTGAAAATCTACAAGTACACTTGAAGTATTCATGTGAGTGAACTTCTAACTTTAGTTTGTTTTAGGGCAACTGGTACAAACAAATTTGTTATACCATTTAATTGATTCAATCACCAAAATTTAATCCTTCAAAATTATTTTCACCCAATGATAAAATCTTTTGTTTTCCTATACCATCCATTTAATACAAGATGATTTCCTTCATAGGTCTACTTTAAATATCAATGTAAAATACATTGTAGCTGTTATTTAAAGGATCAACTTTTTCCTACCTAATTTCATCTCTTTTCTGACTTTGTGTCATTGTGTACAGTGTATAAAAAGTAAGAGCTTTTTAAAATTGTAAAGAAATCAAGAAGTGCATGTTTAAAATTAAATTAAATAAATTGCATTTTAGATTCTTTCTTAATAATGATAATATACCATACTTAATCTTGTTTCACACATTTCTTTTTTAAAAACTTGCCATCAATATTACATTAAGTATCATCACATTAACTATTACATTAATAGCTTCTTGAAAGGCAAGGTCATACACCTGTTCCACCAAACGTACTCCTTGTGTAGCAGTGAGTAAATACAGTCACCTACCGGTACCTAACTGGTTGCATGTATACACAGACTGAGATAGATAATGACATGCGTGAGAGATGATTCATAGGTATGTCATGACATCACAACATACCAAAGTACATGTTTACACCTGTTACTAGTCATGGTGTATCTCATCAACGATATTATATAGACCAGTTTACTATCATACTCAAATTTTACACATACTTTTTAACGAAACTTTTTTTGACAACCAGAAAGCTTGCCAGGCTTGCCCAATATAGCATCAAGTAATATTGTAGTCCATTCATTAATAACAGGTTAATGGAATAACTCATCATTAGGTCCCCAGGTAGAAAACATCCATAGATTTGATTATGTTACTAAACTGGTCTATTAAATGCAACAATTTCAGTAGCTTTAACAGTTGTTGCAACTTGTCACGGATACCAAGTTTTATGAAACAAGGCCTAGGTTCATGGTGTATCTCATCTATAATCGGAAAGGCATTCTAAGATTAAGAAACTAAGAGCAAGATGGTATTATACATGAACTACTCAATAACATCATTTTTATTTCATACTGGTTGATCAATTATCCATACAATCACCTATAAAAGTTTATAGGGTTTAATCTAACTGAAAGCATACAATCTTTCTTTCTTGGAGGATGACTGGTGTCCTTAAAAGAAGATGGTTGGATCAGTGATAACTCAATGTCATGACCGACCTACTTTCCCTAACTGATGACCTACTTATACCTTACTCAACGATGCTAAACAAATACCCTCAAGCACAGTATTCCTGTTCTGTAACACATATCCTATACAAGCTGTGATTAACACAACAACCCTCGTATATTGTCAATGTATTTTATAATTATGATCATATGACTTGCCATGAGTCCACAATTGGACAATGTATCTGGAATATATTTTTATAAACAATTTTTTCATTATGAAATAGAGACTTGATTAAACAGAGAGAAAGTTTTCACATGATAATGTTAACCTATTGCCTGAAGGAACCAGATTGTCCATGTATGAAGCCTTTCGAAATAAAAGAATTCAGTTGACAACGGTTTAACAAATGTCTTCAATCAACTGGCTATACATATTTTACAAAGAGATATGATGATAGAATATGGATCATCAATTGAGAAATGTACATGATAGAGGAAAACCAAACATGATCAGGAGACGACATGGCTGATCATTCGTCTATTTTGGGAGAGCACATTACTCTGTAATCTGAATCTTGTAGTTTGAATGTTGTAACCTCAGAGAACATTCGGTTCATCGACATTCCACAGCGCAGCATGAATGTTATTTAATGGACACATCTCGTTATCTACGCCCTAACAAGCTACACCTGATTGTGTTCCAGTCATCTTTCTTCACCTAACTTGTCTCCTAGAACAGACCCTAAACTATTTAATGTTAAAAGCAGAGCAATCCTTACACTAGATTGGTAAAAAATATGAGCGTCATTTGTCAGATGACAATTTGGCACGGTCAAACTAAAGATGGTAGACCTCAACTCAGCTGTACAAGTTGGAGGATGATGGAGAGATGTTTGTCCATGTACCTGTCTATTACGGTGCCACTAAAGTTTGAATACTTAAGATTTAATCCACAACTATCTATTTTTGTATATTTTTACAGGTTTGTTGAGGTTTGTTTTTCATCCTAGTATAATTTGAATTTTGTGGATTCTTGCACATTTAAATTTAAATCTCATAATAATAAATATGGATTAGATCCTTGGTAACATTGTTCCATTACATAAATAAAACCAGATAGTTTTATTATATTCATGGGATCTGAAATAGGTTATGGGATTTGTTTTGCAATTATCCTCCACTTTATCCTTCTAATACAGAGTTCATCACACCAAGGCTCTGACTTAATACCAAGAGAAGGTATGGAATAGCATTGAGATGAATCACACATAACATGTGAGTCAAGATTATGCAAGGGGTAGCATACCTCCACCGGTAGTGGTAGCAGAGGTGAGGATGAAGATAAGATGGAAGAGAAAATGAGATAGAGACAGGGGGAGGAGGAATGAGAGGGGAGGAGATGAGGAAGGAAATGGGAGGGGGTGAGAGGGGGAGGATGAGGATGGGTGGTGGAAGAGTGGGCGGGTGGTTTGAGATGAAGGACTGCATACCTCCACTGGTAGTGGTAGCAGAGGTGAGGATGAAGATAAGATGGAAGAGAAATGAGATAGAGACAGGGGGAGGAGGAATGAGAGGGGAGGAGATGAGGAAGGAAATGGGAGGGGGTGAGAGGGGGAGGATGAGGATGGGTGGTGGAAGAGTGAGTGGGTGGTTTGAGATGAAGGACTGCATACCACCACTGGTAGTGGTAGCAGGGTGAGGATGAAGATAAGATGGAAGATATAATGAGATTGAGACAGGGGGAGGAGGAAAGGGAGGGGAGGAGATGAGGAAGGAAATAGGAGGGGGTGAGAGGGGGAGGATGAGGCTGGGTGGTGGAAGAGTGGGTGGGTGGTTTGAGATGAAGGACTGTATACCTACACTGGTAGTGGTAGCAGGGTGATGATGATGAAGATAAGATGGAAGAGATAATGAGATTGGGATAAGAGGGAGGAGGATTGGGATAAGAGGGAGGAGGATTGGGAGGAGAGGGAGGAGGATTGGGAGGAGAGGGAGGGGGAATGGGAGGAGAGGGAGGGGGAATGGGAGGAGAGGAGTACGGTGTATATGAGAGAAGAAAAGAAATCAGAGACAAGTAGGCATTTGAATGAATGTTATGAAATATGCAAATGTTGCGAACCCCCAATAAATTAAAAATTAAAAAAAATGAAGAAAATATTTATATATTTTCTTCTCGTTTTTGTTTAATCAACAATCCCAAAGCAGATGTTATTTAATGTCTGGTAGGCCATTTAATCCTAGTTTCATATGAGTTTCTGCCTAATACGAGTCTCCAAATAAGTATCATACTTAAAAATCTTGTAGGTTTATTCTTGTGCCTTTCTCCCTATGTTTGACCTAGATTTTTAAGTGGAATGGCACAGCATGGTTGTTGTGTGCTCATGTCAGATCAGATGGAGGTACCTATGAAAGTTCTAACACAATCCTGCTTATCATGATAGTACAGGGATGTGCATACCAAAGCAATCACATCGACCAAACAGATACTGATTTTGTTTACCTCCTTGAATCTTTCAAATGATACATTTTGTTTGAGATAAAGAAAATAGAACTATTTAACATTTTGGTACTGAAGATGAGCAATGAACTCCTAGATAACGAGGTGGGGGTCCTGCATACAACCAACCCCCTTCCAGCCTTCGCTAGCACCCCAATCAGCATTCCATTCCGGTGTACATCAACCCTATTTTAAATGCCACCCTGACATTTTGGGAGAAGGGGGAGGAGAGCCAAGACAGCGTCATAAATATTTGCTACCGTCTATTTTGGCTGTTCCAACTTCCAAGGGATGTCGACACTTCTATCCACCATTTCAAATCTTCAATTCTTCCCATGCTACATCCACCCCTATTTAGCAACAAGGATCTATCAGTGTTGTATTCTTGAATTGTTCTTTTCTGTCATTTTGGGGTTAATTTTCATGAATCTGCTCTCTAGAGATGAATTTATGGATGGAAGCATTGACATGACGGTCTAAAATGCTTTGCATACTTCATGGTACATCACACTGGTAGTGAGAATTGTTTATTATTTGGTATTCTGTGATCTATATCCTATACACCCACTGATGGTAACCACAATAGCGAGTGATACGGGCCAAAGTCTCTAAACCCCTCCCCCCTGCTCCATTGCTCCCAATTTGACCTAACCCCTCCCTTGCCCTCTTGACCCTAACCCTTCCCCGTACACACAAATTCTTCTTTTTTTAACCCACACATTCCTAGCAAAACTTTGATTTTCCAGCCTTTTCATGTTCCTACCGTACATCATCATGAGATATGAAGTCATTACCCCAGTGCACAAGAAAGAATCTTGAATTAAATTACTTGGAATGAAATACTGTCCCATCTTGATTGAAAGGAATATCAAACTCTGTTACTTCTATTTAAGTGACATAAAATTGGGAGAGGTAAAAGTAGCTTAGAGTATCTTGATTTCAAGAAAAGTTTCCATGTTCTATTGTTGTACGGTGTCTGATCAATGCTTCAAAATATCTCTGGAACACAAAGTATCTGCAGAATCACTGAAAATAAACATCAAAGCAGGGATATCAGCCCTAGAAAATTTCAAACTTAGATTACCAAAATATAGCTTTTATAATTATGCAAATTTCATATCATTCACCAAAAAAAATTGGATTATCGATGGAATGGTTTGATAATTCTACCTAACTCTACAACTTGATTTAAAAAAAGGTTTCATCAACCCTAAAACAGCCTCTACAAACAAAATGTTTAATGTAACATATTTGTCCACATAACATTCAAAAGAGCTCCTAAAAAGAAGAAATTCCGACACGCTGTCATCTATGATAAATGGAAGCATACAAGCAGAAATTTGCTGTTGACATTACATCCAGGGCTCGGCTTTTCAAACTCTGTGAAGCATGAGAGAGACTGAAATCTCTAGAAGCTACTATTACTCAGTTTATCCATCACTATCCCCATCAGGTGTTACTAAAGACTGGATTTTAAAATGGCGACCTGCTGGGTCTCTCATTTCAACCTGACAAGCTCATCTTGACAATGCCATTTGACATATGCCACTGCAGGAATGTTCTAGAACGAAGGATGTATTTCATGAGATGGTTTACAGGTCTGAGTGCATAAACGGTGATGATTCCTATGAATGAGTCATTCTTGAGAAATGTTACTTAACCCTTAACGGTCTTAGTCAACTAATAGAACTAACAATGGATTGCTACAGTCGTCTTTTGTCACACATACAGTGTACATGTGTAGTGTTATACAAACAAATGTAGCAGTCTAGTGTTTTGATTCTCAGTATATAAAGGGTTAATTATGATCTCAAAACATTTCACACTCAAAGATCTACTATTCAAGGGGAGCAATGTCATAAAGACATCTACTATGTAATTATGGTCATCTTTTGGAAGTATGGAAATACACAAAAGCTGGGATGAATGGAATTTATAAGGATTTATGTCCCTTTACCACATTTATACCATTATTCTGTGGTCATGTGACATATCAAGAATCTACTTCTATACAGACACAAAGCCAGCAAAGGACATTGATTGTGTATTATGGATTCATCCTTTGTAAAAGGTTGTTGAGATTACTGAATTCAATAAGGACTTTTTATTTGGATATCAAATGAAAGAGCTCACTTCTATCCATTTGAATACATAAGTATTACTTTAGACCTTAATGAGGACAAAGATATTCACACATTATGTAATATACACATACAAATACAATTATCATCACAAATAGTAGAAAAGCTCTATAGGTGAATGAATTGAATGAAGTATTCATATAAAATCAATCATATCTCACTAAGTTTTATACTGTCAATTTATCATCGCTCTTACCTTATGTAAGATATCTGATTTGAAGTTATTGAATGAAGGGTGTGCAGTTGCTGCACAAAACATTCTGAACGGAAAAAAAAATTGCAAAAATACAGGGGTGTGCCCTCTTGCACCCATTCTGCCTCCCATGGATATGCCACTGGACCAATGGGCAACTGTTGTCCCAAAGGTTACCCACATCGATCAATAATGTGTACCCAAAATATGAAAAATGAAAAGAGATCTAAAGAGTGAATATTGATAGACGACTGACCTTGTTGAAGAGGGTCATGACATAGGTCATGATCTCCGCATCCTGCCCGTCATCTTTCATGATCTCCATTACATTATGCCATGTCTTGTTATCTGCAAAAAATAAAGAGAAAACAAAATTACTACACATCATTCCATGCTCTGTGATAAATCCTAGAGGTGTTGTGGTCTAGTGGATAAGTCACCCACCTGCAGATCATAAGGTAAGGGGTTCAAATCCCAGCGCTGCACTAACGTCCTTTGGCAAGACGTTAATCTACTTTTGCCACTCTCCACTCAGGTGTTAAAGGGGTACCTGGTAGGATGCAAAAGTTAATGTAATTTGCTCAGCATTGTGAACGTCTGTAAAAAGACGACTGGCTGGAATGCTCCCCAGGGAATGGAGAATATGCATACATTGTGTGCAAGCAAGCCTGAATTTGATGACCGGGGTAATAATAGATCCGTAAAGCGCTTAGAGACATTGTTGATTTATTAAGCGCTATATTAATGCAGAATATTATTATTACAAAACATTAAAATATCTGATAAGAGCTAGAAGGGAAGCCTGCAGAAGGGAAGCCAGAATTAAGGCTGTTAACTCTGTATCAAAGCAATTAAGTTTGAGTTAATACCTTTTTAGCTCTAAACATAGTGAACAGACATGCCATGATAAGTTTAGAATTGGACTCTACAATTTCTACAGAGTAAGCCTTAGCTGAAGACATTATGTACCTTCTATCATCATGAACATATTGGATTTGAACAGATGTAATCAATTCAATTTGATCTGAATCATAGATGTGAGACATGTTCTAGATGATGAGAAAGCATTAAAATGGAGGAGACTCCAATCTCCCAAACGACCGCAGACTTGTAGGGTCATCATAGGTTTAACAGGTTGTTAGACATACTAGCTATGTTTACATGGGACCTTTGGAGTTATACCTGTTATGTAAACTTAAGTTTGCAAAACTTAGAAATTCAACCCTGATCCACCAACAACTAGAAGGGTTCACACAAGACCAAAATAATGAATATTCAAAGTTTTAAACTACAAGCATTAATGTGGGCAAACATTCTACATACAAGCTGGTGTAACCTAAATTTACTAGCGTTTGCACGTCAATAACTTCAAGTGAGGACACCCCTTGCTCGTAGATATAAGGATAACCTTTAGATTGCTTGAGGTTTATAACTTTGAGTAGACTTAACAAATCATAACCAAGAGTGTGTCAGGACAGTTCCTAACTACAAGATAAGTTTGAAGTTATAAAAAACCACAACTTAGACTTAAACTTCACTGTCATATGAACCTAACTACTTTCTAAAGAACAACAGGTGTATGTCTCTTAGAACAGGTGGGTGTCTCCTACAACTCATCACAATAATGTCATGAACACGCGAACGAACGGCAATGCTCTTGGTAATGGTAACACACAAGAAAACCTCTGAGTCGACTGAATTTCATTGAGATAAATGGTTTATGATAATTATATTGATATCTATCAAAGTGTATTATCAAGTTAAAATACAAAAGTTGTTCTTGAAAACCACTGCCTTGCCTTGCATAGCAACAAGCAAGTTGCTATTATGTAGCAAGTGAAATTGAACAGTTCACTACAACAGTTCACTAGCAAATCACCATTATTCCATAAAATTCAAGTTTAGAGCATAATTTTTGTGATGCTTTCCAAATAAACCCGACCTTGCTTACGCTGCTGATTATGTTGTTTAGGAAGCTGCTCAGTTTGGCATCAAACCTGTCATTTCCCCATTCTTATTACTACCAAGGGAGTAATCTAGATAATAGTTTTTGCAATAAGCCACATCTGCTAGAATTGATGAATGAGAAGAGTGTTGCCTGTCAGATATGGGTACTATATTTATCGAAACATCTGTATATTGCTGCTTACAGGATTATTTTAACATTGGTGAAAGTTTGTCCATTATTTTTTTCCCCCAACATATTTTGTGTACAGCAAGAAGGGTTTCAAACAAAAACAAATGATGTTCAGCATTAATTACTTTACAGTACAATGTCAAAACTTGTTATAAATATCTTCCATTGAGAAAATATTTCAATCATGTGATTGTTTCATTTGTTTATCTTACTAGTCATGATTGGGGCTGATTTTGGTATCCCCTTATAATAAATGTAAAGCAGTGGATTCATGAAAGTGTAAAGATTTTGTTAAATCAGAATGTAGACTTACGATTCTTGCCATCGACCTCCTTGGTGGCCTGTAGTAGGAGCTGGGCGTTGGTTTCTGCGTATTCCACAAACACGACTAGGAGCTTGAGAGATGATTTGGTCACAAGACGATGCTGTGAAAAGATGTAGAAAAAAAGTTATATAATGGTTACAAGATTGCTAAAGAAGTTGTGGCATTTGATGTATCGTTCTTTGAAAGTTTGAGTGGTTTCTTGTATTCAATATGAACGAGATATACATAACACCATCACAACTCCTTTCCAAAAATCAAACCGAGGCAATATCTATGGCCTTGTGCGTGACCTACTGAAAAGTGCAAACATTACAATGATATATTACGTAATCTGTACATGATTTCTATGGGACATACAATAGGACATTGAAATTAACCTGGAGTTGATTTTCTGAAAGTACATATAGTTGCAAAACTTGCAAATGTGTTATATCTATTCTAAGAATACAAAACATGTACATCGATGCCTTGATCTTGTCCTTTAAAAAATCTTTCTCTTCATATAATATATTATACCCTCAACCATCTCTCTTCCACCTCCTTTCCTTTCTTTCCATCTTTCCCTACTTTTAGTGAATATCAAGCACTGAATTCATTCTGAAACATGGTGTGTTATATTATCTAATGAGTAATAGTATTCATTTGACAATATTGGCTTTCGATTATAAAAGCAAAATGAAGAAAAAGCATATTCTTTAATATTATACCAAAACAATTCTTGATGTTGATATTCAGTAATAAATCACAAATTTATGGAGTGAAAAATTGATTCACATTTTGCTTCAGGAAGTGCTGGTCTGGGGCAATAAAAGCATGGGGGAGGCCGTCTCTAAACTTGAGTTGTCCCCGGCGACCATAGAGGATGGGGAAACTCCTAGGAACTTTGACTCAGCGTAGTCTGTCAGTACGAATTACCCACGATTCACAGCAAAGCTTTGCTCTCTCTCTCCCTAGAAAGTTCATGTCGGTATTTTTAGGAAACAAGTGTGTCGAGTTTACGAGCAGGTTCTATTTTACTCAGAAAGCGTTTTTTTCTATTGTTTCTATGACAAAACCAGAGGCCTGGTAATTCCAGGCAAGGTTGATTTGAGCTCTGATTACACACCACTACATAATACAGAGAATTGTAAGTCAGATTGACATTAAATGAGATGATGCCATCACAAATGTGTCATCCATATTCATAGCACATTCATGCCATTACTGCATGTGTATCGATGAGAACATGCTTCTAATTAAATTTAATCCGTCAAGGTGAAGGGGAGGACTAATATACTGTACCCCAAATAAATGACAGCAAATTGCAGAAAACTAGGCCAAGCATGACACAGACAGTATTTAAAGGTGAAGTCATGACTTCAAATGCTACACATGGGACTACAGCCATCTGGCTCTCCCTTTCAACAAGTAGAGTGGTTTTGTTTTTGAGATAACACTGAGAGGAATGAGGAGTCATACTTCATTCATCATTGGATAGTATTGTCTGGACTTCAGAAACCTCAGGAGGACAAACTTCCTTCAGAATAAACGATGTGAAGACATATTTCATCTTCATAAGCGTATAGCATTTATCAGCATATTGTAAACTTGTTATGATGCAGTCTCACCCATTCACCCCCTCCTCCCGGCCCTTCATCGTCTATCTTGTGTGTGACTTGGCAGATATATCTAACCCGATGGAGACATGGTGAGGCTAACATAAAACTCAATTTTACTGAACTAATTCATTATATCCTCAATCAATCCAATCGGTAATTCATACTCCCTAACTTCCCTAAGACCAAATTTCTATGAGGTATATATGAAATACATGCATATTCACAGCGTGGTTCACAAACACTATTTTTTAATTTAATTATTCAATCATCTATTTAAACTTAATTGGATTGATAGACTGCCACTTCCAAAAAGACCAGTTCAGCCAAAATACCTTTGACATTAATCCATATTCTCAAATAAATCAACTGGATTACACGCTTCATTTGTAAACTAATCAACGCTTCTGATTTCTAGCGAAAAACTCCTTGTATTCTTTCATATGGATTCTCGCCTACTTTGTACATTTACGTAAGACAATTCTGCCCATTTTTGCCAGGGGGATTAGATCTCCCTGCACGGTCACTTACAAGTAGTTATCTCATCAAATCAACTCTCAATTGACATAAGAAGAAGAGGATCATGGGGGATCAACGGGTACCGCTTAGGCATTGTTTGCTATATAGAGGGCGCAAGTAGCTACAGATAGTGCAGTCCTGCTTTAAAACACCTCATGTGAGCCTTCAAGAATCGATGACAACGTTCCGAAGACAGGCGAAATCATGAGCGGACCGGAAGAACAGTATTTAGATCATGAATCAAAGCATGATCAGGAAACTTGATTCCCAAACCACAAAAAACACATTACTAATACTTCTCAAGTGATGTTAGGTGACAGGTTGTGCTCACGAGCTACTACACAGTGCCCGATGGGGCACTAGAGAGGTGATCGTTGGGAGGTACAAGAATCTGAGAATTGATCCTCCAAACTTTTGAAGATTGTCTTAGTCATAAAACTAGCAACAACAAGGACAAGCAATTGTACTGCTTTGAAAGAGTGTCATACATGTACGTGTAGCTCTAGATCAAAGCAAAACCTGCTCCTCAGCCTCATTCAGTTATGAAGTGGGCAACCTTTGCATTTAAAAAAAGTAATGACGTTGGTGTAATATGCTTCACATTATATGGATAGTATATAATAACACAGGGTTAATTAAGTGTTCGACACAGTTGCTATTCATTTACACATTAAAAAACCACAACTTTTTTGGGGGGTGGTGGTTTACCCGTGTCATATCTAATGAGCCTTTACTGTTTTCATTTTCTTGGTTGTGTCCAGAGCAATTAAGTCTGCGCCAAGCGTTAAAAATGTGATCTGCACCAACAATTATGCTGTATTTCATGTAATCAGGTGCCTCCCTCCCTCTCACACACACAAACGATTCATATTTTATCTTCTCATTTATGTCTACCTCCTCAACAAACCTTTCTTTCAGTCAATCAACATCAAATACTTCCCCTGCTCCTCATTACACTGTAAGAACAACTGTTCAATTTTCAACTGTCATTGCCAATTTAAGGTTGCCGACCCACCGTGTAACCATATGTGCCTCTGATATCAAAGTCATTACTATGGTGAGGCAGGTTCAACACATCTACAAGCCCATTCAGACTATATGGAAATTTATATGAAACTTGTATAAAGAAACGTTGTATAAAGAATCATTGTATTGTGAAAGGATCATACAGACAAGAAAACATTGTACAAAGAAAGCAGTTTTGAATCTGACATTACAGCTGGCAAATCTTCAGTGCACATTCACAACCCAGTTCGTACAATACAGCTTTAAGACTATATAATGGAACCCGACACTTTGAGTTTTTGTTTGAAACAATACTCAAATATGCATTTTGCATTCTAAATACTGAGAAATTCATTACCAGGTTTGAAGCACATTTCAACACATCTTAAAGGAAACCTAAACTAAAGTTATGATACTCTCGACAATAAAAAGATACATGTTATTTTAAATATAATTCCTAGTCCTGGAATAGAAGTCATTTTTACCTCTCTTTGGTAACATATGATTTCTCTAAAAAAAAAAAGGAAATTTTTTGCAGAGAGTTATTTAAAAAAGTATGAAATCAATGAAAACCGTATTGTACGAAAATTGTTTAACTGGGCATTGAATGTGCACTGTAATACAGTTACGTGCTCCCTAATAAAAGTGACTCCTGTGTCAATGTGTTGATTTTATAGAATGTGCACAGCATCTTTAAAAGAAGTTGACAGTCAATCAAAAACCCCAACAGAACTTTGTTAGGATATGAAATTTTGCTACAAAATAAACCACCTATTAATTTTCTCATAAGTAACAGAGAAATAGGCAATTGTATTAAGTAAAAATGTATGTCCTTTTTTCTATTCAGTGCTAATCATTCCTTTCTAAACTTGATACTCTCACTATTCTTCATTCCTTCCTTTCAATAAATATTTTATTTATAAATTATGGTTCCTGCTAGGATTCTTTGAAATAGCTACTACTCTAAATAAGCCAAATATTCAATGAAATTCAATCATATTTAACAAGTTGACCCTCTTTTCCTCAACTTCCCAAAGTTCTTTCCCCTTTTTTGAGAGTGGGCAAGCTAGAAAAGAGGATTCATTTCTCTGTTTCCTTTTCAAATCTCCACTGCTCAGTTTACAAATCCAATTGAAAACTTACTGTAACATAATATGTTGTACCATCGTCATACATAGGACCTGTTTGAAACTAAATCCAGGCCAGGATTATTTGAAAATGAACCACAAATTTAAAGTTTGCCGGAAATATATTACCCAATGGAGACAATGTGTCTCTCTAGATTCATTCTTGGTTTCCGATGAACTAAAATACACCCAAAATACGGACAAATTCAGCTATATTTTCAAAAAGCTTTATAGAATAGTAGCTATTAAATATACAGATTCTAGGCCTCTGATGGTCCAAACCGCAGGCATGAATTTCGCCGACTGCTAGGCAGTATAGCGAAAAATACAAGAAATTCTATTTGATTAGAAAGGGATGACAAAATAATATGCATTAATATGTAGGACTTCCAAAAGAAAAGAGATTTATATTCATTTGCAAACTAATCATTCTATGAAAGTTATGTTTGATAGTAAAATGAATTACATCAATTTGAAATATTGAAGAAAAAAAACCCACTGTATTGTTTAATGAATGGTTCAATAAAGATTAACAAAAGAATTATAGTATAGGTAACTGCAAATGTAATAACAAAATAGAATAACTTTTGAACTTTTAGTTCTGAAAAGAATTAGGTGAACATTGCACGGAGGGAGAAAGAGTGGGTGACAAAACTTGGCAACATAGTAATTGAGAGGTTTCTATTTAAGTTTACTAAAAATACCATGAGGATTGACCGGCCGATGTCCTCCTGTTTTTGGAGAGTGTCCAACAATGGGAGAATTGCAGAGTCATGACATTCATTCCTTAGTGTTTTATGATCTATGTCTCAGGTCTGAACTGCCACTCAACCCATATGTCATTTGAATTAATTAATTTGTCTCATCCGTGTCCATATACAAGAATACTCTCCACATGCTTAGATTAGATTTCATGCCACATGACAGAAATAAACTTAAGTGAGCTGTCACCACACTCATTGTATTTCTGCAATTATAAATTCCATTATAACAACAAATTTGTATGACCTGAAGGTCCATTTAAATAAATTTTGCTTAAATAAAACAACTTGTTCTCAGATACAAGATTATTTTCATATCAGATTTTCTAATGACTTTGGAAACTTCACATTGATGTTGATATAAGTGTATGTTCCTTTTCTCCTTTCTCAACTTTTGTTATTGTGCATTATAAATGTCTGCATTGTTATTATTATCATTATTATTATTAGCATTCAATTTTCTTTTCTGTTTTACATCCTATGTGTACGTTTTTGCAAGAAATGTGACCCTAGGCTATGTACCTTCATAGTTGTCTATATATGTCTATATATGTCTATATTATTGTTACTATTATATGATAGTCTCTCTTTATCTCTCTCTTTCTCTCTGTCTCCATCTCTATCAATATTAATATCTATCTACACCCATTTCTCATTTCCCCTTTCCGCATGTTTACGTCTAGTTCCATTTCTTTCACCATCTACCTTCCTTCACTTTGTTTACACTTCTTTCATCTATCATTGAGGACTATATGAACGGTCACTCTGGCACCAGAGACCCTCCCTCCCTCCCTCCCTCCATCCCTCCGTCTCTATCAATATTAATATCTATCTACACGCATTTCTCATTTCCCTTTTCCACATGTTTAGGTCTAGGTCCATTTCTTTCACCTTGTTTACATTTCTTTCTCTATCACTATTAAAGGACTATATGAATGGTCACTGCAGCATCAGGGACGACTCAGACCCCGATCTCAGCCAGCCAGTCATTCTATTTCTAACCGGAGCTCTGGGGGCAGTGCTCCGATGGCGTGCTCTCCTTCAAGGAGGAAGGAGTCTGGCCGCCGGAGGATCGAAAATAAATGACTTCCTGCGCTAGCTGATAGATTCATTGGATTAGATAGGAAAGGGAGGATTAGGTCACCGATCTTCCTTCACAACATGTTGGCTAAACGAGAGCTTTGGGGAGGTCAAGTCTGCCCGCACATGGGTTGTCATGCTCCCTCGCTTGGCCCCTATTAAGAATTTGGCCAAGGGGTTCAAAGAAACACATGAAAGAGAGGTGGATGGGTGATGTCAATACATTCATGGTCTTTGTATAGGCCTGTCCTCATCAGCTCGATTTTGCCAAATAACCCACTATTTTCAGACTCTGGATATTAACCCAAAGCTCGAAATTGTGTCCTCACCAGACCGATGCGCTCATCACAAACTAGCTCGGACAAATTAGCCCACTATTTCCAAAATAGCAGGATATTTTAGAAACAAGACCAATATTTCCTGTGAAATTTTCTGGACTAAATATCCCGCTAATTGCAACTGCGAGCTGATGAAGTCGCAAATTAGCTGGTTAATTTGTGATCGGGATAGTTAAAATAGCGGGTTATTTGGCAAACTCGAGCTGATGAAGCCAGGCCTAATGCATATGTGGTTGAAGCCAAACCATGTGTGGGTGTTGATGACCCTGGTAGGCTCCAGGACGCTGGTTGTTCTCATAGCATCTGCCAAGAGCCCAAAAAACATTAAGCTTTATCATTTCTTAAACTTGATGCGCCAACTCTGGGATATTGTGATTGGATTGTGATAGGATCTTAGCTTAGGTTTAGGTGTTGTGGTGAGTCCTGGTTTGAAGCTAGGAATGTGGTTTGTGTAATTACCAATCGACCACAGAATCGCAGCTAGAGCATGTATACTGGCTAGAGTCAAGTGATCCTTCTCACCAATGCTCCAAAACTTGAAGCATGAAATCGTTTCATGAAACGCCCCCCTGTCGCCAAATCGTATTTCCGATTTGATAATGCAAATGTTCTTACCTGTATATCTATCAACGAGTAGAGCCATTGTATAGTCTCGTTGTGTTCAATGACGCCATTCATCCCATCCAAATACAGCATGATCTGACCAATAGCTGTAAAAGATAAGATTGAAAACATTTGTAAAGGTAATTAAATAAATCTGGTGAAAGCTTGAACGCATGCATGATGTTTACACATGATGAATTAAACTTTATTGGTGAAATCATTTATATGAAACCAGTTAAAGGAACAGTGATCATTTGTGGGAATAAGGATTTATGTCTGTATGTCTTAGCAGGATGTACAAGTAGAATGACGGTATCATGTAGTCATGATTCAACACGTAACATGGTTGAGAAATGAAAGGTCATCAATCGATGTTCTCTAATGGGTGTAGCACTTGTAGTTAAGAGTCTGTATTACCATCATCACTGACATCATGGAATATGAATACTAAGAGAGGTGTCTTGGTGAATAGCTAAAGAACGATTTGTTATGACATTTATAAGGAGTAACAAATGTTATGAATACAATAACCATGGTAATGACAATTGTAATTACAAAGCAATTGATGATGGACAAAGACAGATATATTGTTGATGAAAATGGAACTGATATTCAATGATGAATAATATGACGAAGAAGATAGTGATTATGATGATGATGATGGTGATAATGATGATGACAGTGATGATGATGAGGGTGATGACGGTGATGGTGATGATGATGATGAAAATGACGATGATGGTGATGATGATGGTGATGATGAAAATGATGACAATGATGATGATAATGATGATGGTGATGATGATGGTGATGATGATGGTGATGATGATGATGGTGATGATGATGGTGATGATGATGACAGTGATGATGATGATGGTGATGATAATGGTAATGATGACAATGATGATGATGGTGAACATGATAATAATCATGATCCTGAAGACGTTGATAGTGATGGTAATGATGATGATGAGCAAAATATAATGAATATCTAAGAAGATGAAGATGATAATGATGGAATAGATAATTACCTCTGAGGATGTAATTTTGGTAGTTCTGGTCAGCCTCTGAGCCGAGCTTGATAAGACAGTCCAGGCCATCACAGCTAACAAACTCATGGACAAGATCTTTGTCATCCTGCACAACAAATAAACAAGAGGAAAGAAAATTGTTTATTAAGTCTTACAAAATATGGGACTTTATGCTATCTCTAAAAATGTGTCCTAAAACATGTGAATTTAAACAAAATATTTTGCTTCAAGATCTTTTTGAAGCGATACAATCTCCTATTCCCTTAGCAATTTTATCTTTGAACACTTACTTTTCTCGCATTTCTAGTCTTGATATGAGAATTTCAAGAAGTTAAAAACCTTGTAGATTACAATGAATTACCATGTAATCATACTAGGAAAATATAGACAGAATACATGTATTCCAGTATAGATTTTAAGACTATGAGATGAATAAATGGTTTTTAAACTGCACAAACCCAAATGATTACATCATCATGATTTCAATATGAACATTGCTTGTACCAGTACTGATTCTATCCTATTCTAAATCAACAAATTGACACAGGAGTCACTGTTATTAGGGAGCATGTAACTGTATTACAGTCC
The DNA here is from genome assembly GCA_035222895.1 of Strongylocentrotus droebachiensis. Lineage (NCBI taxonomy): Eukaryota > Metazoa > Echinodermata > Echinoidea > Camarodonta > Strongylocentrotidae > Strongylocentrotus > Strongylocentrotus droebachiensis. Next base: position 141,054 of record JAVYIG010002573.1, read on the forward strand.
TAGCTTTCCAACTTGTAATATCCGTCTGCATCAAATTAAATCATGATCATAACCACATCATGGTACACCCTGCTTGAAACTGGGCCATCTGATTCTAATATTAGGTGGCAAAATAATCTGTCAACTTGTGGCACAGGATCAAGTTATGGAGTCATGAACTGTCTTTATAATCCAGGCTCAATATTTTCTAGCAAAGATATACACATTTTGTTGCATTTTTCTGCAAATTGCCAACATTCTTGTAAACTTTTATGTGAAGTTTGAGATATTTCCTCAATTTAGGAATACTCTGGCAAAATTGTGGGGCATATTCAAGGGAATTTTCGTAATCTCCTAGTGTTTACTACCGTGATGGTCATGATCATAATCATATTATGTAAATTGTTGAACTATGCAGAAATAAATAAATAATGAATGAAATATATCCTTTTTTAACACTATTCTTCATTCAAAATGGAAGGTGTTTTGACACATCATAATAGACACATACATGTACTCTAACAATTGTTTATATATTTCAAATATGGAAGAGAATCCAAGAGATGCTATCAAACACTACAACAAAATGCAGATATGGTAATAAGATGATGAGAATGAGGAGAGAAAGGTAGTGTCTAACAAGTTACAAGATATGGTTACTTTACATAAAAAGGGAAGCACCTGTCTTATAGTCTGTACTCTGTAAACATGAGATGATCATGGAAGGGTGTGTTACCCTCCCATCTCCCTGCCCTCACTTACAATGTACATAAAGGTCTACATGTACATTGTGTATAAAATACATTCCATCATCACATTAAAGTGAATTTGCTCAAAGCCAACAAGATTCATTTTCATAAGCAATGTAGGAGGAAGTCAAACAGTCCTGTTATTTACACATCTAGGGTCTGTTACCTTTATCATTTACCCTTGTCATCAATCAGGGGTATGTACAGTGTGGTTTCAATGACAAAGTGGGCTGGTCTGTGTGGTTTGATCGAGGCCAAGTTTAGACTCAGTGAAGGGTACACCACATTTATGAACTTTGACACAGTGTGAAATGTATTGATTATTACTTCCACTGGAGTTTTAGGGTCTGCATGGGCCTCGTTTCATAAAACTTGTTATCAATAACAAGTTACACTAACTGTTCTAAGCTACTGAAATTGTCGCATTTGATTGGCTGAGAGCAAATTTGACATGGAAGTTAAGCATTTGTTATTGATAACAAGTCTTATGAAACAGGGCCCTGAGCCATGTATTCTAGAGATTTATGATTGATCAACATCTATCAAAAGTCAACACAATCAATTAGAAATGTATAACTGCCAATCTCTTCTTTACAGAATTGCAAAGTGATATCTAACTCAAAGCAGAATTGCGGTTAATTGGAAATGTGGGATCCTTATTACTATTAGTTCTCAGAATTTACTCAAATTTGTTTTGCGCTGTTTCTTATGTTTTTCTGCATCTATTAGAGGCAAATTATTTTTTGGGGTGGACTTTGCCTTTAATTGCATGATACGTTACAGTGTTACCAAATTGTATTTCACTGATGTTTGGCAACTTCAAAAAATCATAATTCATATTAATACCAGCTAATTATAAGTGTGGACTGCCCCTTTAATGCCCTTTCCCCTCTGAATAAATACATAACATGATTGCTTCATGATAATCCTCATAGTTTATTCCTTCATGTCCATTATTAGAAATACAAGGTTATAACAGAGGGAGGAGTCAATTATATGTGTCATCATTCTTTGTCATTCTATATTTTTCACATCAATCATCTTTTCTAGGTCAATTTTCACCACTTCTCATGGTCAACGTGGTATGATAACATTTACATAATTATTGTTATGGAATAAGAACTATGCTAGGAATTTTGTTTGTACTGAATAAATACAAGGTTATGGTCATTAGTTATTACACAAGTTCTGGTCTCCTGGACAAACTGAAAGAAATCATCAATTGTTATCATTTCTTATTTTACATTTCTCATGCTGTCTGGGCATATTTTTTCAAGAAATTATCTGATTTGTAGTAATAATTGTTTTAAATTCTAGTCAAGTGTCTTCATATCTGAAAGGTACCAGATTGTCATATATGTATATAGTTTCATTCTCTTGATATCAGTGCAATTGCCCATAATTCAAAAGAAATTATATGGATATTACTTTAGCTTTTATATTTCTCTAGCAAAAGAAGAGAGATTGGAGAATTCAGAGGGGGTCACACACGTTCTTAACAATTTGAAACTATAAGTAAGTCAGACTGGCTATGTAACGGTGAAAAATTCACATTTTTGATGGGAGTATCGGATATGAATAAAACCTAAATATACTGAACTCCTTATACTATTAACATCCTTTACAGGGGTATCTAAAAGTGCCTTAGCTTAATTCCCATTTTACAAATAAAAGAATCATGCATAACCTTCTCAAGAGCAAGATGGGATTTCCCAGTTTGATTAAAACCGCCAAAGAATGTAAATTAGATACATTTGTTGTTGCTTGATTCTGAACCTCTTAATGAAATCTACCATCAATGGTTGAAGGTATTTGAGTAATGAGGAAGTTGTGTAGATTTCCTTGAGTTGATGAGTTGAGGGACCTTTCATAGATGGGTTCCATCTCTACCTTCCTGAATCGATTAGGCTCTAATTAGGTCCACTAAACACTGAGGACCTCTTCACACCAGACAAATAAAACCAGGTATAGGGATGTATTTTGTTCTTTAAAAGGCTTCTATGTTTATACATGTATGCTAATTTGTATACCTCAGGGAAAAAAATACTTTACAAATTTGGGGGCTACTTTTCAAGCTTGCTTGCATGAAAATAATATTCTTTAATTTGTTTTGCATTGAACTCTATGCAAATTTTGGGGGCTCTTTTATGACTTTCTGGGGCTTTTGGGGGCATTTGGGGGGCTTTCGCTAATTCGCCCTGTGTATTTTTTTCACTGGTATACCTACACAGCAGAAGCGGCTCAAGGGGAAGGGGGCCTTGAGGGCTCAAACCCCTCAAGAACCCAGTCTCCTTTCCCCTGAAAGAAAAATAATTCAAGCCCCCTCCCCAAAATATTGTTGTCTTGATTATAAATGAATTTAATTGATGCACATGTAGAAAATGAATGCAAGAACCCCCCCCCCCCCTCCCCCCCCCCCCCAAGTCCTCAATAATTTTTATTGTGTGAAAGAGGGGGTGAATTAAAAGCATGGATTAGCATTCTTGAAGCCCTGTAAGACTACACTATATCCAACTTCTCATCATTTCTTACGCTGTAGTAAAAAGGACAGAGACCTTGCCTTGACTCATTAGCCTTTCTGTCAACATCCTTCTTTTCTATTTTTGTTTAAAGTTGAGTTCTGGTCATAAGATTGGATTGCATTGTGAAAGAAACTATGTGGAAGCAATAAAAAAGGTTGATCATGTACAATGTAGCATGTATGTATTGGTGTATAATCAGAATGGTAAGAGATTGGACCCGTCTTGACAAGCCATCTTTATCAGGAGGACCTATCCGCTACAATACTCTTCAAAACTGACATATATTAACAAGAATAACAAAGCTCACAAATTATTTTTCACCGTTCCCAGATCTAAACCTTCTCTTTAAAATATATCAATGTGGACTTTGAACAGAATGACATCAGACTGCTCTATCAGTGATTATCCATTGATTGAATAGTCATAAAAAACATAATGTGCAATCATTCACACAGACATTCTTATAATGTGTTTATTTGCACTGCAGTATCTATAATCTTTCTCCTATCTTTCTGCCCCATTAAGAGACGCAAAGTATAATATCAACTATTTCAGGTGATTACTGTAAACGCTGTTATTTTTCGCGTGATTAATTTGTCACACCGAGTGACCCCGGCCCAAAAAATATTTGCGGGTTCTTAAATTCGCGTTGCACGCAATTGAGCCCATTCAAAACACGCATAAGAAGTCATGCTTATATATTTTCGCGAGTTCTAATACAACATGCACATATGAGTCGAGAAAACTTTAGTGCACATATGAGTCGAGAAAACTTTGGTGCTCATAGTATCTTCCAGCCTGTAGAATATGGAATGCCTGACCGTGACTGCATGCTGCATTTCACCCAATGACATTTACCAAGCCTGTCACAACAATTGTTTGATCGACAAGCATACCCTGACACAGGTCAAAGGTCAACCTGGTTTCTCGGAAACCAAGCATGATGTCTATTCAAATCTACACTGGTTGGAATTCAATACACCAATGATTGCTAACAGTGCTCTGGAACAATCCCTCAGTGCCAATTGAATGTAATTAACTCATTAGCTCCTGAAACATTTGCAAATCATACACTGCACCCTGTACATTACTATTCCTTACAAATGCATCTATTCATTGTAATATGCGATGACTGCTACATGTGTAACCATTAGAAAACATTAACTATCAACACCTTAAACAAAACAGAATCCTAAAATAATAGGAGGCTTCATGAGAAGGACATTTGCTGTAACTCTTTGCTGCAATAATGTACATATACATTCATGCATTGAATGTTGATCGTACACCGTATCTCCTTTCTGGGTTCTACAACTTTTTCTAAGACATATATCATTCTTGAGCGGGGAAAAAAGTGGGAAAGCCAAAGTTACTCATGAAACTGTAATACCAGTCCCTCAATCAGAAACCATTCAGAGAACTGCAAAATGATACAGAGAAGGTTCTTTTTCTACAGACCATCAATTACAGATTCTAGCATCGTATCATCCAACACACCAAAGGCAAAGGGAGCGTTGATGATGCATTCCATCTCTGATTGTAATACTGTGGGCTGGCCATCATAAGCCTTGATGAGCACTGACAGATAAGAATGCCCAGCTTGATACAAATTAAACCTAAAGGACATCGCATCGAGATTGAATTTCAACATCTCTGATGCTCTATATCCAATACAATGGAACCATTTTCACCTTAACGCCATTGTCTGTGGAGTAGATATCACAGACCTAAACATATGTCCTGTTATCATCTTCTTAAGATCAGGTACCACATCATTGTTCATGTTACCAGGAAAGTTCTTATCAACTGGAAAAGAATTATTGCAGTGTCCGCAGAGAGTGAAGCATGATGGGAATAAATGTGATTTCTTCTTCCAAATGCTTTAATGCACCCACCATCACATTTCAAAGGGGGAAAATCAATCAAACAAAATATTGCAATATTATTGGACACCTAAGTCTGTGGATCGGTTACAAAATCTTCTGAAGTGAAGTCCTGTTTATTTTGCTAGAGAATGCAGGTTGTATATACCGGTATGCTAAATTTATTCTGAAGTGATATATTACTATTGAGGTGGCCAAAACATGTGCAGCAATGAGTATTTTGTTGCTGTTTTATTTTTTTCCCATTTAGTAGTAGCTCTATACAGAGCGAATTTAATTTTTCATTTCTTTTCACATAATATAAACAATGACAGACAATAATAACGTAATGGTAAAACAGAAATGAACATTGACATATCTTTGACATTGTTTTTTGGTCAAAGTCATGCAAAATGATTTGGTTACAGAAAATTAAAAAATGAATACATATCTGTATATGCAGACCTTTTTGACAACAGGAGCAGACACTAGTTTATAGGCCCAGGATATGGCGCTGTATCATTGAGCACTATTAAATAGTTGTTCATCTACCTTTAAATTTAAAGGTATTACAAAGTTTTGGTATGGGGTCATGAATTTTATTCAAATTAACATATTGGAAGCATATGCGTTCTTACAATATTCATTGATCGTTGTCGCGGTTGAAATTGAGTCTAAAGTTATGAAATTATAAATAATAAACTCTTTATGTTGTATAGCTCCCTCTCAAGGTCAAGATATTAATTTAGTTATGAAACAATGTTTCTTGACTAAAATCGGATGATTAGCTGTTCCCGTTTGGAAATTATATATCACAACTACATATTCTGAGATTTTCATGGTCGCAGCTACCATTGTACGGCCATAGGTGCTATTTGAAATTTATCAAAATTTACCGGGAGCACCGGTTAATTTTTATATTCAATTTTTCTCAAAAACCGAAGTGTTTTAGGGGCTAATTTTTGTAGTGCTTATAAAACATCCACAGGGGCATCCAAATATATCAAATTTGTAAAGATTCACTATCCACCCAATTTTCAAAATTTCCCAAAACTGTGTATTACCTTTAACAACACAGCCTAACTTTAACACCATGCAAACTGTACTGGCAATGCAGTCTATTATTTCAACAGCAACATTCTGTACTTTGTACCCTTCCATCTTTGGGTTACAAAACCTTTTTTTTTTAAAACCCAAACCCTAACTTTTCTTCACCCCTGAATATTTCGCATAATGCCTACTCCTACAGATATAACCCAGCAACAATGATCTGCTTAGCAACCTCATAATAACATCATTTAGCGGTATTTTCGTACAATGGACCATTAGTAACCACATGATCAGGCGGCTATGTTATTTAGTTCATGGCTCTAAGCTTCCAAGGTATAACCTTTGTAATGTCATCAAAAAGAAGATGAAGAATTAATGACACACCAATATGGCTGCTGGTAACAAGTGATTTATCTTCAAATCAGCCAAGAAACAATCCATTTTGAAACATGAAAAGGTAAAGACTGCTCAGAGAGCACAGGAATTGATTAATTTCTTTCTCTGCTTGAGCAAGATCCCATAAGAGACTTTATCTGCTGAGAGCCATAAGGGCATTAACTCCCTGTAAAGTCATCTGAATGAATGTCCTTATAGTTATAAAAAACAACATGACTCTTCATCTACTCAGAGCCATAAGAGCATTAACTCCCTGTAAAGTCATCTGAATGAATGTCCTTATAGTTATAAAAAACAACATGACTCTTCATCTACTCAGAGCCATAAGGGCATTAACTCCCTGTAAAGTCATCTGAATGAATGTCCTTATAGTTATAAAAAACAACATGACTCTTCATCTACTCAGAGCCATAAGGGCATTAACTCCCTGTAAAGTCATCTGAATGAATGTCCTTATAGTTATAAAAAACAACATGACTCTTCATCTACTCAGAGCCATAAGGGCATTAACTCTCTGTAAAGTCATCTGAATGAATGTCCTTATAGTTATAAAAAACAACATGACTCTTCATCTACTCAGAGCCATAAGGGCATTAACTCCCTGTAAAGTCATCTGAATGAATGTCCTTATAGTTATAAAAAACAACATGACTCTTCATCTACTCAGAGCCATAAGGGCATTAACTCCATGTAAAGTCATCTGAATGAATGTCCTTCTAGTTATAACAAACAACATAACTCTTCATCTACTCAGAGCCATAAGGGCATTAACTCCCTGTAAAGTCATCTGAATGAATGTCCTTATAGTTATAACAAAACAACATGACTCTTCATCTACTCAGAGCCATAAGGGCATTAATTCCCTGTAAAGTCATCTGAATGAATGTCCTTATAGTTATAACAAAACAACATGACTCTTCATCTACTCAGAGCCATAAGAGCATTAACTCCCTGTAAAGTCATCTGAATGAATGTCCTTATACTTATAAAAAACAACATGACTCTTCATCTACTCAGAGCCAAAAGGGCATTAACTCCCTGTAAAGTCATCTGAATGAATGTCCTTATAGTTATAAAAAACAACATGACTCTTCATCTACTCAGAGCCATAAGGGCATTAATTCCCTGTAAAGTCATCTGAATGAATGTCCTTATAGTTATAAAAAACAACATGACTCTTCATCTACTCAGAGCCATAAGGGCATTAACTCCCTGTAAAGTCATCTGAATGAATGTCCTTATAGTTATAAAAAACAACATAACTCTTCATCTACTCAGAGCCATAAGGGCATTAATTCCCTGTAAAGTCATCTGAATGAATGTCCTTATAGTTATAAAAAACAACATAACTCTTCATCTACTCAGAGCCATAAGGGCATTAACTCCCTGTAAAGTCATCTGAATGAATGTCCTTATAGTTATAAAAAACAACATGACTCTTCATCTACTCAGAGCCATAAGGGCATTAACTCCATGTAAAGTCATCTGAATGAATGTCCTTATAGTTATAAAAAACAACATGACTCTTCATCTACTCAGAGCCATAAGGGCATTAACTCCCTGTAAAGTCATCTGAATTAATGTCCTTATAGTTATAAAAAACAACATGACTCTTCATCTACTCAGAGCCATAAGGGCATTAACTCCATGTAAAGTCATCTGAATGAATGTCCTTATACTTATAAAAAACAACATGACTCTTCATCTACTCAGAGCCATAAGGGCATTAACTCCATGTAAAGTCATCTGAGTGAATGTCCTTATAGTTATAAAAAACAACATGACTCTTCATCTACTCAGAGCCATAAGGGCATTAACTCCATGTAAAGTCATCTGAATGAATGTCCTTATAGTTATAAAAAACAACATGACTCTTCATCAACTCAGAGCCATAAGGGCATTAACTCCCTGTAAAGTCATCTGAATGAATGTCCTTATAGTTATAAAAAACAACATGACTCTTCATCTACTCAGAGCCATAAGGGCATTAACTCCCTGTAAAGTCATCTGAATGAATGTCCTTATAGTTATAAAAAACAACATGACTCTTCATCTACTCAGAGCCATAAGGGCATTAACTCCATGTAAAGTCATCTGAATTAACACCCTTTTGGGACCAAATTAGCTACCTAGTCCAAACAAACGACATGACACTTTACTTTTCAAGAGCCAGAAAGGCATTTACTTCCTACCCTTCTGGCTCTCAACAGACAACATGACACTTCACTTGCTCAGAGGCAAAAGGGCATTACATGTATCTCCATGTTTATTCATATTAGCTGAACACCCTTCTGGCGTTCAGGACATGACTCAACGTTGTATGAAGAAGATGGATGACACACTACCAGTACCAGGGACCAGCATGTTTCTTTAAAGTTTAAAAGGGATCCTGGTGCAGATTGAAGCCATTATATTTATCAGATAATGAGCTTCAAATGATCCTCTTCTGTTAATGTCTTCATCTTCTATTTCTCAATTCTAACAGCTTCATTGATGTTCATGTTAGGACTTGCTTCACAGAAATACAATTTGTTCTCTACTTTCTCTACATTTTCTTTTACTCATTTTAGGACTGATTATTCTTCTCTCTGATTCTGGCACCGTGACGCCCATGGCGCTCCCCATTATTATTCCGGTCATAGCTGGCAGCCTCATGTAGCACTCTGGCATATCAGGTACCCATTTACACCTGGGTGGAGAGTAGCAAAAGTGGATAAATGTCTTGGCAAAGGACGCTAGTACCAGGCTGGGCTTTGAACCCTCAACCCTTGGATTGAGAGTTAAGTGAATGACCCACTACACCATGGCACCTCCACAGATCGTTAATAGGAATTCCTCCTACGCTCACAACAGTATATTCAAGCCCCCCCCCCCCCCCTCCCTTTATGATTCATATCTTTTTGACAGCATAGACATTGCACATTAGGAGATCTATAAAAACATCACATCAGAAGTTCAGAACAACTACTATTATCACCAAGACAAGTTTTGTTTTGTCTGGGATCAAATTGATTCCTAATTCTACCAACCTGTCGTGTCATTAGTCCTTTCCTTCCTTCCTTCCTCGCCCTCATTATCCTCCCATCAATGATACAATCATCCATTAAATGCTATCAACGCCAGGAAGTATTATTAAACATCTAATCCTTCAAAGTTCTACTCTGACATATCATCTGTAACATAGTAGCTCCATGTTCCTGCTCTTCCAAATGGAAATGATTTTAAAGACATACATTGTATAGTCTGTAATGTCACGTTTTGAGTGATAGCATGCCTTGAAACAGAAACCTCTCTACTTCATCATACAGTCTGTGAGTCTGTGACTTGTTTGACTTCAAGCACTTTTGCAATTCTTGAGGTAGGCATTTCTTTTCAACAAGGTCCAGAATTTAGAGAGCTATTACATGGAAAACAAGGTTTTACAAGGAGAATGACCATTCTACAATTAAATTACATGCTGTATTGAAAACTCACAATAATTGTTTAGCCTTCTAGCTCTGAACTGATCGGTCATGTAGACAGACGATCTGTCATTAATGTTCCATGGTTTGTTCTCTGGCTCACATGAAAAATATGGAAGAAATTATCCTTACAAAATTTGAGAGAACTTATAGACTAAAGAAAGACTAATCACAGAACAGTAAAACAATACCTGTACATGTACCCTTCCTTTTTTTTCACTTTAATCAAAATCAGGAGTTCTTCAGTGATTAATTGTTACAAATCCTACATCACATTGTGTACAAAAATAGCACTGACACAGAATCTAGAAACAGGTTGTTTGGGGCTAATTGTAATAATTAGGATAATTAGAGTGAATCATTGAAGTGAACTTGTTTCCCCGTAAATCCCTCTCACATTTCCTATCAAGTCACCTCCTCCTGTTCCATTGATCTCATGACACATCAGGCAGGCAAACTAGATCCAGCAAACTACGGAAAGATTTTACAAGCTGTTCATTCTTCCTTTGGCATACTGTGTCAGGAAATGCATCCTGAAAATCGAGAACTTGAACATATCGACTAACTTCTGGACACTGTAAAAGTAGAAATATTTGCGAATAAATTGATTACTGTGGATTTCCCGCTGAGATAGGCAAGCGCAAATTTAAGAACTTGCAAAAATAGAAGCATGACTTAATGCGTGTTTTGAACGAGCTGAATTGAGTGCAACGCTAATTTAAGAACCAGCAAATATATTCTGGGGTCACTTAACGAGAAAAATGAATCAAGCTAAAATAACATTGTTTACACCTATGATTGAAAAAGATTTTCAATAAATCAACCCAGAGTAATTTTAATAGCTTTCTCCACCACCTTTTGAAATATGTGAACTTTACAATTTAACATATTACATGTACCGGTACATGTACATGTAAGTAATCTGAACATGATATCTAGGGCAGTATAACAGGGTTTTAAACTTGCCATGGAGTTTATTTCTTTAAAGTCTTTGCAACCACCTTATGCATAGTAGTAAATATTATCTATATTATACATATGTGCTTAGTACATGTAAGTTGTAACATGAAAGCTTTGTTGGCCCCAACATAGGAAATGTTATGTAATTAGGAAAGAAATATCAAATACTGAAGCTTCAATTAACACCGGTATGTATGTCTGACATGAGTATTTTGTACAATTCAAAGCTGTAGATTCACGGATTCATACACCTACATATATTAAACTCCTTCAATAGTTTGATAAAGCACACCACAGAGATATTCTCACTCAAAACCTCTAGGCACAGCAGGTTTTGTTGCTTTTAAGGAGGTTTTCCTAATCAGTCCACAAAATTCAATATCCTGCCAGACTCGGGCAATTCCGGGCATCCCAACAAATCTCTACCAATTATCCCCCTTCCCTGCTCTATTTTTCCGGTATGAATATCAAAACTAAAAACAATTCCTGCTTTTGCATGAACGTCGCCAATAATTTATAATTGGCTCGCTGTGACTTTTCCATTCATTTTTCCTCTCGTGGTGTGGAACATCCAAACATCAAAAGCTGATTTCCATAGGCCCTTAGGGGTCCACTAGCGCTGTGACTTTGGCAAAAGTGCTAAAAAAAGAAGCATCTAGTACAAGTATGTTTTGAACAAAATGCTAAGAATCCTCAAGTTGTTGATCACTGTCCCTAAAAACTGGGAGCAACAACAAATTTAAAGTAATCTTTTTCTGAAAACATGTATCTTTCCATTTGGTACATGTACTGAACATTGTAAGTTGTTTTTCCAGACTTTTATAAACGTGCATGAGTTCAAAATGCGTTCATCCAGGAATTATAAACACTTTTGTCATAAAATATACAACCTGTTGATAATGAATGACATTTTTTGTTAAACTGATAACAATCTGGCGGGATGAGCATCATGACTCCTCCGTTGAGTTATTTTTATTTTGTATTCATTCCATTTTAGAATTGAGTTCATTCCGGGGTGATGCCTGTGTGTGGAGACATATCTATTTTGACAGAGTCGTCAGTATTGTTTCTGGCAACAACAGGAATGGGTTTATTGCATTTCATGACAAATGTAATCTGATAAACCTAGTGAATGCCCACAACCTAATAAAGTAAAAATTGATCGATAGATCCCAAAGCTAGAAAGCAGCACGTTTCAACCTACAACTGACAAAAGAACAAGTACATTTGGGATCTAGTTTGTCAAGTGAATCCTACATAATATTATTGTTCTCAAATAAACCTGAATGCACAATCAACACAGGAAAAGTAAAATGCTGAAAAATCAGTCTACTTTGTCTTTGTGAATGGAAGCAAGATAAGCAAGAAAGCATCGAGTGAGGCACTTCATCAAGATAAAATGTTTAAATTGTAAGAGCCAAATTTTTAGTCACATTTTCTAAATCCTTTTGCTAAAGACTGTACTGCACAAGTTTAGAACAAAAGAAGATAAATTCACTTTAAACTAAACAGCAATTTAAAAAAAAACTTTATCATTTAAAAATACCCAGTAAACTAGAAAGTGAGTACCTCTGACAAAATGAACATCAAAATCAACTATCAAATGTCATGTAATTGTCAGTGTCCGAAGTCATAGGGAAATCACCCACTAGTAGAATGACATGACAACAAAAAGATGGGTTAATAACAATACCCTCTTGCTTGCCCCTGACTACTTTGATTGAAAAACAACAAGAGGTATGAGTATTTTTATATCTTATTAATTACTCAACACTTTTGAAAGGATAATCCATACAGAGAGCAATTTGCCAGACTACAAAAATAGATTAGGTCTCACTAGGCTCAACAGTTGCTCTCAGCACCTACTCACACGCAGAAATGAAGAAATACAAAGTCTTGAACAATGAAAGATAGAGATGGTTGATAAACGAACATAAAATACAATTATATTGTCCTCCTTTGTTTCTTGTATTAATATCAAAGTTATATGTAATGTAAATCAAAAAACTCCTTGTGATTTGATATTCTTGTAGAGTCCTAGACAAATGATTCTATATATTTTTCTAAAATCAATTTCTACATAAGTATACGATACAGAATTAAAAGTTAACATACCATATTGTGTACCGGTACACTCATGGCCTTATTAATTCATGATGTATACAGAAATATAAATATTTTCTGTGAAAAAAATGTAATACTGGTTCAGAATATAATGTACTAATGTAGACTGAAATAGTCCGTATTATAGACTCCTTGCTGATCATTATGGTGTATTACAGAAAATGTCTTGGCAAGCAGACTACTGAAGATACTGACTTTGGAAATTTGGAAAGGAAAGTCGTGGTCAAAAACCTTGAAACACAAAAATAGCATTTCATCTTCCCCTTCCCCACTGCTATGTCCCCATTTCTCAAGTTCATATATTTGAGATGATCATCTTTATCTCTTGAAAATCAGAATCAGAGCAAACAATCTGACACTGCCAATAAACTCCTAGATATCGCCCACATGCAGGATATCCCAAGTTGTCATAGAATTTTTGAAAGTAGATATTTGGGCCAACTGCGTCCGTGAGTGCATTTAGGAATTTCCTATCGCCATGGTAAACATATAAGATTGCTCTCCCTTTGTTCATGTTTCTCTATTTCCCTATGAATTGTAAATGGATTTTCAAATGTTCATCACATTGTCTTAAATCTCACATGATGACTTGACAAAAAGAAAACAAAAAGGAAATAAAGTTATCCCTCAATCTTTTGTACAATCATGTAGTAACATCACAAGTATCCTAGGGAAATCCCTACAGTATTCTTTAAAACTTTCCTATGTAGGAGTTGAGGTGGTATACATGCATTCTGCAATCTCGAAGAACATTTCTTTCAAATATGATGCAGGACACTTTAGTATTGAATATCCTAGGTTCCCAGTGTGCATTGCTAGCATTTTTTGTTCTTTTATGTTGTTGTTGCAATAAGGTTTATAATCACAGTGGTCTAGACCTGAAATGAACCTCAGCTCTGATGAGTACAGAGAAATATTTTACACTTCTAACATTGCTACAAGATTGATGAGTAGACAATCCAGCAAACCTCTACAGTGCATCCCTGATTAAACTACCTTTAAAAAGATACAGAATCTGTCATAGCATCAGTTCAATGACCCAATCATGAAGGGTATGTTTTAAGGGAGCAGTGACCCTTACAACCTCTCAATGAGACGGTTAATTTCCAGAGAGGAAGGACCGATAAGAACAAACATTTACCTGGAAGAGTTGCTTGAGGGAGAAGAGCGCTCGGCGAAGCTCTCTTCCTGACGAGTTCAGGAGCTTCTCTGTAAAGACAAACAAAATAAAAGATTTAATTAAAGTTTAATCATCATCTTACATGCAGAAAAACACATTTGATGAAGAGATTCAACAGAATGGAGAAAATGTTAACAGTGAAAACAACATAGATATTAACAACAAATTCAAAAAACAAAAAAACTTACAGATACAATGAAATGAATAATGAATATTTACTGACATGAGTTACATCTTTTATAAATTCAATCAAAGATATGCACATCATTATGCAACTGTTTATGTTTATAAACAACAATGCTGTTTAGATTGGATATGATCAACGAAGTGACCTTTGGCCTTTAACCTTTGAAATTAACCTTTAACCTTTAACTTGAGAGCAGTGAGAGGAGTAATTACTGGAGACATCTAAGTGCCCTGTGGCAGAAGGTCCGACAAACCAATATCCTAAAATAACTATCTTGGAATAACTCTAAGGTCAGTCCAGAGATCACACCTCTGATATCACTGTAAAAATGTGTACCACAGTGAACTTGTTAGAGTTCATTATTTCCAAGAGGTATTGATTAATGAATATACACAGTTCCAGAAAAGAGTTTTTGGATCCATGAATTTTATCAATGTTGTCTTAAACCAAGAGGATTCTGAAGCAGATTTCAAATTAAGCCACTGACGAAGAGGATTTGAGCAAATGTCTGTAAAATATACCTGAACACAGAAAGTGCTAAGAAATGAAAAATAAGATTAATTAATCCAACTACATTATAGAATACAGCAATAGATTTGATATACCTTTTCAATCGCCTCCTAACTTGAACAACATTTTCTTAGATTCTGCTGATGAAGTAACAAATCCTGGGTCATTTACTAAATAATTTCTACACAAATGCTTTCATCCATTAAAGAATGAAAAGAAAAAAAATAGATATGTTTTATTATTCAATTGAATTTAATTGATTACAATTTTTCATAAATCACAAGAGTGAGGAAGGAATGGATATTGTATTGATGCTATCCTGTAGTGGATCCTCTGTCTAGATTGAGGTGTGTAGAAGTAATTATCACCTAATTACCTTGATCAACCAAGCAATCAATAACAATGGAAACCTCGTTAAATACCTCTTAATAAGAATCACATACCTGCTAACTCCTTCCCCTTCACGTTTCTAAAATGATCAATCATGATGTTAATCAAGAAATATTCCACAAATATACTACATCCATACAAGAATGAGACAACACAAGATGCTAGCAGTGGTTTAAATGTCTAACTGAAGCTGGATGAAATATTACAATGTCTACTTGAAGCTGGATGAAATATTACAATGTCCATGCACAATCGCTAGTGATTAATAATCCATATGAAAGAAAGTATATCCACTGTAAAAAAACTTGAGTCACAGAGAGATGTTTGACGAACAAGTCACTCGAAGCCTCACACCACCAAGTAATGAAGATTCCACTTGCAGCGAGTTGGACACAAAAATTGGGGGGATCACGGAGGAAAAGGGGGGCTATTTACAATTCGAACAAACAGACAAAAATGACAGGCCGATTGTCGTCGCAGGGGGAGGGGGTGAGGTTTCGACTGTGAGCAAGTGGAGGAGTCCCTGTTTTTTAAGTTATGGCATCCTGTCGTGACGGCATTATTGCGTCGCCTATCTTTTAGCTTGGTCTGGAGGGATCGCCGGTCCGGGATGGTTACTGGTCGGCTAGCCAGTGGAAGGGGAAGGGGGAACTATTACGAGTTGGTTTGAAATCGTTGTGCATGGCCATCGACACTGCACTGAGCATGAGCACTAGGTCCGCTATCTGTATCAAGAAAGAAAAGACTTAGTCTCACTTCAGACCTCTTAGAATAGTTTTTTCTAATACACAAGTTCATGTCACAAGATCTGTTTTCCTATTCATTGAAAAAGTTTCTGTATTATTTGTGGCTGTATTTCATCATTCATGGCATTCGTCATATTTCGATCCTTGTAATCAAGGCTAAACATTAATATACCTGCATGTACCTATCTTTAGTTTGTAACTTACAAAATAGGACATACAGTGTACTTGTTTATATCAGTTATATTAGTGTTTTAAACAATTCCTTGCAAATTAAAACTGAAAACCTTCTAGCTCCGGCTCTAGATTCTTGGTCCAATATCTTAAAAATCCACAATCAGCCCTTAAATGTATACACTGACTACACATACAACGCAGCAATGTCTCACATGGTTAACAGGGTCTTATTTGATAGACTAGCAGCACATGTAGAGAGTGTGTGATGAAGGGGGGGGGGGGTATGGAAGCATACCGACAGTGAATTCCTGAGATAGCTGGATGGAGGACGTAGGACAAAATAATTGAAGAATCAAGTTCAGTCTCCTGCCCTCTTCACACTGTAAACTTAATAGTAACCAAAAGAGATAACAAAGTACATTTGCATGTAGGCATATAGCTATAGCTTTAGCTAAATAACTATCATTTCTATATTCAAAATAGATTAAAAATTTGCTTCAGTTGAGCACAATCTAGATGTGTTTTCAATTTTGTCATGGTATTTCTTTATAATTAGATATAGCTTAAAGCTTTAGTCTAAAAAATAAAACCTAAATCTATGACATTAATCAAATTTGGTAAGATATAGACTTATTTCAATTATTTCAATATTTCATCAAAGCTAAATTTAATTGGCCTTACAACAAAAAATCAATATGACCCTTCTGAACTAATGGCATAAATTTAATACTAAGTAAGTTAAGTATATTATGAGGTAATAACTCCCATTGCAACACTATCGGTGGGAAAAAAGGATCTATAGAGAGTTGAAATAAATTCAGCACTGTTTTGACTTAAAGAATGGCATGAGCATGAGTGTAACTTGTTGATATTCTCTGACTATCTATAGGAGTGTAGCTCTACATTTACCTACAATATGTATGTACAGTGTATACGTGTACATACTGCACATCTAAAGTCTGTGCACATCAAGGTAAACCATCTAAGAGTGCCCCATTTCTTCCCGATGTGAAAGGGGCATAGCATTGAGATGATGTGTGCCTACCGTATATCCCAACGGCGCGTGGCCTGGGTTAGAATGATCCCCGTAATAGCACGCAGGTCACTGTCAGCAGCAGCTAAATATACACCATTACAACAACCCTGAACCGCAGATTGACTAACAATAGTCTGGATGCGATCCAGTGTGAGATCATCTGGTAGCTTCTTGGTCTCGACTCTGGAAGTAGCAGATGCTACTCTCAGATCTAGCCAAGATGATGCATAGACCTACTAATACATGAGGGTTAACTAGTAGGACTAATCAGAGTAGAAATCTATGTGTGTTTGACTAAGTCAATGGCTCTCTACATACTGTGTAATCTATATTCTCTTCTAACCTATTCTCTTCACAATATTTATGTCCAGAGCCTTGCCTTTGAATAAATGTGATTATTTATCTATACAAAGTAATGCATAAAGAATAACATAAGCTCATTAAACTTTTATTAATTTTACTCTAGAAGTACAGTACATCCAACTGAAATGAGGCCTGCTAATCCTGAAGTAACATGGACTTGAAGTCCATGGAATACCCTGTACATTACTATGTGCATGTGTATGTGTATTGTGTTCACAGTCAAATTATACATATATATATTCAATGGATTCATAACGAAGTCACAAAGGCTTTGCAAAGACATTCCTGAAACTAATTTGTCTACCAGTCAATTAATAAAAGTTTGAAGACAATTGAAGTGTATTCTATGCATAGATAAACAGTAACAAAAGTATCAAAACATAAAATGGATGATAACTTGAAGTATGGAAATATAACATTAAGGGCCATGATCAAGTTGTCACCATCTCCATATCATCTGTTTGGAGCCAGAAGGGCTTTAACTAATATACTTTTACACAGAGTTAATGCCCTTCTGGCGCAGAAGAGATGATGAGAAAGCTGATCACATTGAGATGTCATTGATTGAAGGATTATAGTTTGAGGAAGGTGAAACTGTACACAGTTCCATCATCACTACTGTGGCTGGTATCCTTGTATATACTGGCCTTAAAGGGGATGTCGATCTACCCTGATATCAAGCTGGTTTTAGTCAAAACAGAAAAATGAGAGAAACAGATCAGTGAAAGTTTGAGCAAAACCGATTAAAGATAAGAAAGTTATGAATGTTTGAAGATTCAATCAATAAAACACAAATTGCCAACTCTGTGATGTATGTTTAGAGGTCATCTCCCATTTGTCCAGTACTAAAAAACCTTCAAAAATGTATATTTTCCCTGAAGAAAATGTTTAATTTGAATTAGATTTGGTTTATTGAAATAAAAGAACATGCAGCTGGGAAGCTGAAATTATTCAATTTACAAAGTCAATATACAACACAATAAACGATCAAAATTAATCACACATTCACACTTACATACTTTTTTCCTTTGAGCAATGGGTTACAATCTACTTTAGATATTGTGAGTCTTATGTAGCTTATCAACTGGTGGTATCTATTTTTTTAAGACCGAGATATTTGAAGATTTGTAAATTAAGTTCTGAAAATGACCATATCAGTTGTAAATAAATATACCAAATAGAATTCATTTAAACTTTCTGCTGCTATTCTCTTGCTTTTTTTTTAAATGGCAAGTACTTCTCTCTTTTAAATTAACTACTTTTTTAAATATGATGTAAATGGTAAAGTATGTTTCATGTGAAATCCTTGAGATGCTCAATCGTCAAATTTGTCAAATTTGTTTGGGTACTTTTAACAGAGTACATGTTAAAGCCTTTATGTGTTAACAAATGTCAAATCATTTTTAAAATACGTTAAGTAGAAGATGTTGTAAAGTACATCAAAACTCACAAAAGAAATCTCCTCTTTTGTTGGACATGACAAATAATTGGGGGGGGGGGGGAATTATGTTGATTCTATTCCATCTACGAATAGGATGCATCATAGAAGCATGTACACAAACATATTCCACTACAGAATAGAAATGCTCTGTGGGGATGAAAAGAAAAGGAAAAGAAAACTCGGCTACATGTACATACAGCTGTCTTTACACTTGAACTGTCCCCCAGTGGGGTGTACGGGTGTGGAATCAATCTTCTAAAGCTCTGATTAATTTACCAATTTAATCTCCCATTTAAGATGTAATTGCCATCATGAGCCCAAGTAAATGACCCAATGACTCTTGAATAGTCACATCGGGTAATTAGATTTGTACGAGATGCAACATTCCATCAGACAGCTGGGTGCGCTATTTGTGAAAGCTTGTTTTCAACCATCAAAAAGGATCTGATAATATTGCATGCTCTCTCAGTGGTAAAGTTATGTGGTATACATGTGGTTTGGTTAGTATAGCTTGGCTTCTTTGAGGTGCTGAATCCAAATCCTGATTTGAGGAGGGAATAATTTTTGATTGTTTTGGTGTTTACTTTTTACTTTTTACTGGAATGGGATGAAGATAAGACTCAAATTTATTTAAATAGTCATTTCAGAACTTTTGCAAAAGGTGTGTGTTATTATACATATAACAGAATCTTGTTATAGTACTTGCAGAGAGTCACAATAAATCATATAACTGTACACTGAATTAATGCCCTTCTGGCTCCCAGCGAACAATATAACAGTCTTGAGTTTTACCTACCACACTGTAGGAGCTCTTCATGCATTAATAATGACACAGGTACAAGAAGACTCGTCCTTAAACTTGCTTCCAGTTATCAAGATAGTGCCATGGATCAGAATTGGCCTAGTGGTACAGTATGAAAATGGTATAAAGTTTAATTCTTCCACATCTTTTATCGGGACTAGTTCATAAGTTCTTTTACAGATCATTAATTTGATCTCTGATAGAGGGAATACTCAAAATGTCTATTTTTACATATACATGTATGGTACTAATTTTCATCTAAGGTTTCATTTCTCAGCATAACTCATCAACTCCAGGGCCCTGTTTCATAAAACTTGTTATCGATAACAAGTGCTAAATTTCTATGACAAATTTGCTCTCAGCCAATCAAATGCCACGATTTCAGTAGCTATAACAGTTATTGTAACTTGTCATTGATAACGGGTTTCATGAAACAGGGCCATGGGTGTCGAAGAGGAAGCTCATGACTTCCAGTGAGGCCGGGTGCTGTATGTAACTGATCTCATTCTCAAATTAACACCCGTCTTCCCCTTCCCCGCCGCAATACCCCTTCACAAGCCGAGGAAAACAGATAGCGTTTGTGAACAGCACCCTCTAATGATCATAAACAAGACAATTTCACCCAGAGTTCTTTCTCTGCTTCTCTTTTTTTTCTTTTATCTCTGGTTGTGCATCTGAAAACCGGGTAAGAGTTAGTAGAAAAGAATATTGCGAGGGAAATCTCTACACCTGCTCCTCAGTGACCGTATACAACACGCATGCTTGGATTCAGTTGAACAGCTGCCCTTTATAAATCACAACCCTATCAATATTTTTTAATTAAATTATACTTAAACTCTCTAACTCTTACAGGATAGGGAAATGAATTAAGAAACTGGGACAAGAATTTCCCCCTCCTCTTATTGAGGAAATAACTTACTTCTAGCTCTACACTAACATATGTATGGAATATAATTTCTTTTAAATAAACTATTTACAGTAAATTATGAAGGAAATCATTTCAAATGGTATTTGGTACCAGAATTTCCCCCTGAAAACAAGTTTTACTTTAATATTCAATTTTAACATAATCTGTACCCAATGATGGCAAGTCTTGCACCCCCATTTTTTGTCCATTTAGCAAATGTGTACATACCGGTACCAATTTTAAAGTGAAACCATGAAAGAAAAAAATCCCTCTCAGTCATTTCTAATTTAAATTTGATTTAAATTCCTAATGACATATTATTTCAAAAGTAAATAGAAAACTATTTCTATAATAACAGACGAAGACACTTCAAAATGTTCAAAAGCTCCATCAAAGAATTCTACTCCATCATTTAATGCATGGTTCCTCTCCTGAATGGCACCTTTAAAAACCTTTTCATACAACCCAAAGTCCATAAAAAATTATTTTAATTCAAACATTATAAAAGTATGAACAAACCAAATTTAGCTTAGTTCAAGAATCCCTGAAGTCCCATTATGTACATAAATCTTGTATTTCTGGAGAAGAGAAACAAAATTCTACTTGACGAAATTGACCCTGAGACTTATACACCATGACAACCATTCAAAGAACTGTGCCACACGTCAGCCACCCAAGAGATACTGTCCTTCGACCTTTCTGCTCAGGATCTTGGGAAATTCTCTCACGAACGAACGTACCAAAGACGACAAGCCCATGACAACTTAATCAGACTAATTTTGACTTGGGCGCATCCAAAACTCAGCTCTAGATAATCCCATCTCAGATCTTTACGTCTGATACAGGATGAGCCCTGTGGATTCTGACAGCTCTGAATAAATATTGCATGATTTGTTTTTTCTTAGGATACATATACATGTACACCCTAGTCAAGAGACTGCTAAACTCAAATTAAACCGCCATGCATAAAGCATCTAGAATGCATCCTTTGCTCCTGCTTCTGTTTTAAGAAAACCAGCAGTAAAACCAAATCTACAGTAAATTTACATCCTAAAAAAATGGTATGGTATAATTTAATAATAATATCTTGGCAAAACAAAAGGAAATTCCATTTTTTTTTTTATATTGACTGCTTGTTTTTCAAATCAGTTAAAACTATAGCCCCTCTGTGATCTCGAACCTGCACTTTATGCCCCTCAAATTTGTCTCAGGGCAATACAATGTAGCATCATAATGTAACATTTAAATTGTCACCATGATTTACATGATTATTTTTGCATATTTCCATTACATGTACTTGTTTGAAAAATCTGGTCTTATGAAATCTTACAAACCTTTAAAGTCTTTAGAGTCTCTAGAAAAATACAGATTGTTAAGAAATGACAACAAAGCAAAATCTATGTATTGAAATCAACCCCCCCCCCCCCAAAAAAAAAAAAAAAAAAAAAAAAAAAATCGATGGGTTGTATTTGTAATGCAAAATACAGAAATACCAGATTAAATTGGCTTTAAAGTAGCTTTGAAAGATAAAATATGATTTTCTACCTGCTTACTATCCAACAGTTACTGCAAATTTAAAATGAGGGAAAGAGGGTCTAGAATTCTTTGGGGGACTAAATACACAACAACTGTTGTTTTTTCTTGCTAAAAATAAACTAATATCTTCACTTCTCACTAAAACTTCATGTGACAGCGTACTAGAAAACTAGGTGACTAACTAGATCATGACCTGAAACAAAAGCATTGTGTTGTAATAAAAGCAGACAGATCCCCTTTCTTAAAAAATGAGTAATATTACTAAGATAAAGATCATTGCTATATCAACACCACGGGGCACTGGCAACACATTACGGTATCATCTTAAAAATGTGAAGAACATGTTGACAGTTGCCATGACGATGACAAGGATGGCACCTGGATATCATCTTAACTAACGAGGGCTTCCTGGTTGATCAAGGTTTCAACATGAAATCAAGGTAGAACTCAATCTAGGCGGGCCGGCCGGCCGGGTGTAAGCATTTGCTTGAGGATAATACCAATCTTGTCTTTCAGAGCTTTGCATTCATAAGTAAATGGCTCAAGTTTTATGACTCAAGTTTTGTAGAAAAATGAAGCTTAAAGTTGGTGTTATGATATTTGCACTGACAGTCTGACACTCTTTACTCCAGGCTATATTTTGGCAAAGATGTGGAGTTTGGGCTTGGGGTGGTGATTGGGCTTGGGGTGGTGATTGGGCTTGGGGTGGTGATTGGGCTTGGGGTGGTGATTGGGTTTTGGATTGGGTTTGGGGTAAGGGATTTGTAAAAGTGGCAAAGGTACATGTAGTGTTGGGTCAAGGGTTGAAGTGCAGAATTCACTTAGGCCGTGTTCATGCTTGATTTTGACGGCCAGAATCAGGCATCTGTTACGCGTTTAGTTTAAAACACGGTTGCGTTCATGCTCACTTTTGTAGAATCACCGAAAAACGGCGATCACGAACGCCGATCGTAAACTCACAAAAAGATGCGTTTACAATTGTAAACGCGTTTAAATGGGGTCAACGCACTGACCTCTAGTGGGTCTACGTAGCATGCACAGTGAAGGTCACACAATGCCACACAAGGAGAATTGCCTGGATGAGCCAGAGAAGTAAGCATGAACAGCTACACCGTGGAACTGCGATCACGATGAGCATTTACGATGAGCGTTTCAGATCGCTCATTCTACCTTCAAAATCAAGCATAAACGCGCCCTTAGTAAATGGAAATCGAGCACTGCAATTTCCACCAGAGCAGGGGTAGATAATGGGGGTCATGGGATCCGCTCCTCCCCCCCCCCCTCTTTTTTGTAAGAGATTTGGGGAAAATTCCCTGTTCCCTTTACAAATGTGCTTGATAATCTTCTTCTTTTTTGTGGTCAGAATTTTGTGGGAATTAGATCCCCTCTACAAAATCCCAGAGCTTCCCCTACAAAGCATTGTGTCATACCATCTTCTAGGTAGGTATATTCAGTATTTGTAGTGAAAATATCATCTAGATTATATTCTTCATAACATTTGGGATGTCTCTTAAATACAAAATCATCATATTTTAGTTGTCAAAAGGCCTACACTTGTGACAAGTGAAATTGTGTAAACCGCATGGACCTGCTGGCCTTTAATATGCCACAGATGTACATTGTACATACATGTACATGTATAGCTATTAAGTTTTATGTTATAAACATGTTTGTTATATATTCAAGTACAAATCAATGTACATTGTAATACATTCTTGACCAATGGCCATGATCTGACATTCCTCTTGTGTCAAATACAAAGTGCTTTTATTGTTGACAAAAGGATTACTAAAGCGAGTATTGAGTAATATTGATTATCTCCTTTACATTCCAGAGACTCCAAGTACACAGCATTCAACTACACAGACCTTGTATACAAACATGTACATGTAAAAACAGTTATCATCACGAGTCAAGAAGTTGTGTCTATCTTTCACATAAAGTTAGATTTTACACATGACTTTATAATTGATTTTTTGATATCAGAAAGTATGAAAATGTAATGATGAAGAAGATGGAAAATGTAAATATCTTTCATAAGATAAGTCAGAATTAAGCCGTATTTTTTCTTATTTTCTTTCTCTGACAATAACATGAAAATATTTTAACGCAAGTCAATACTGTGTAAATACTGTTTGAAAATTCAATTAATTAATTCATTGTGCATTCTGGAAATCTACACAGGAGAAATTTCAAACCATATGATACTGAAAAAAAATCATTTGAAAGGTCTAGGGTGAAATATTGTTTAACCTATACGTGTCAACAAAGTACTTCATTCTCTTTTGACTCTTATAGCTAGAATAGTTCCACACAGAATACTAACCCTATACCCTCAACCCGATTCTATTTTCTTGGGATTCTAAAGCTTTTGAATTCCATTTGAAGAGCTCTTCATCATGTGGACTAACAGTTCGGGTTACCAGGAATCAATGAAGATTAACCATTGTAATACAACAATTTGTACACAGTCCTATACATTTACACCTTATCCGCATCAATATAGGTCTGTTTTCATCAGCTCAAGTTTGCCAAATAAGCCGCTATTTTCAGACTCAGGTATATTCCAAAGCTCGGAATTGCGTCTCCACCAGACCGATACGCTCATCACAAACTAGCTGATGAAGAAGACACAAATTAACTGGCTAATTTGCGATCGGGATAGTTAAAATAGCGGGTTATTTGGCAAACTCAGCTAATGAAAACAGGCCTAATGGGATGTATGCAGGGCCCTGGATCTAATGCAAGCAATGGATCGTGATCTTTTAGACTCGTTCTCAAGAATTTGATCAATAAGACGAGGATAATGGACGGACAATGGTTTGCTCTCCGCTTGATTGCTAATAACATATGTCATCATGAAATATAAAAGACCTGTAGTACACTTTTTGGCAGCATTGCGATGTGATAGAGCTTGATCTTTTCACTCGCCCTTAGATAGAAGAACTAAGAAAAGTACAGTGTAGTTAATGTACCGGTACATGAATGTTTACTTCCTCTTTTCATTGTAATCTCATTCAAAAGCAGGCAAAATACCAGCACTGATTATTTTATACAAACTACAGTGTATGTAAATCATCATGTGCTGGACAGAAAGGCACAAGTGAAATTAAATTCGGCAAAATACCCACTTGTAGTTTGGCCTTTCTTTGACTGCTGTACAAACCAAAAATTCTCGCAACATAAAACTCTCATGGTTTGTAAACAAGAGCCAATTTCACAAGAAAGTTTTGCCTACTTTTGTGTATTGCAAAAGTTCATTGCTATGTCAGTTGTGAAATCAATGATTTTGCAGCAAGATCATTTCATAAATCAGAAGCCCCCACAAACATTTCAAGAATACTGTATTAAAGTGGACACTTTAACATTTCCGTCTCTAGATATTCTAAACTTAATAATCTAAAACTTAAAGGGGCATGTTCCCTGTATTCCAGAGGGCGCTCAAAATATGTACGCGGCTACGCGCCATGGCGGACGGCGCTACAGCTGCCTATTGACACGTACCTCAGAATACGGCTATTACGCAGATGGCATGTTCCGATAACTACACTGCGGGAAACGTGCCCCTTTAATCAAAAGTGATGGGTTGTATTATTGTTTCAAAATTTCATTTCAAAACTGGAAACAAAAATTAAGGGTTTGACCCAATTCTATAAGCATCCTTCTCAATGGCACAAAAAAACAAATTATCACGAACTTCCCCGCTACAGATTTCACAGGTGCACTTTTAAACCAACATGCCTTCAAAGTTCCTTTGAACTGTTGCATGAGGTACACGTCTTCTGTTTGGAGCCAGAAGGGCATTAACTCAGTCACTTTAACACACAGTTAATGCCTTTTTGGTTCTGAACAAACAGTGTAACACCTACTGTATACCCAGGGCTCGACTTTATCGGGAGCCCGGTGGCCATTGGCTCCCTGAAACCCCTGCGGGCTCCCTGAAAAAGTGCTTGAGGAGCCCGGCTGGCTCCCTAAGTTTTTCTAGTATCAGCCACGAAAAATGCTGTTTCTTACCAGCACTTTAATCCATGTTTTAATCCATCTAAAAACCCAAATTCCGCAGTCAAAATCATGAAATATGCGCTAGGCATTCCAAGGCACACTTGGCTCAACTCCAGCGCGAATAATGAGCTGCAAAAGAAAACACATCGAGATCAGTGCAGGAAT
This sequence comes from Strongylocentrotus droebachiensis, assembly GCA_035222895.1. NCBI lineage: Eukaryota > Metazoa > Echinodermata > Echinoidea > Camarodonta > Strongylocentrotidae > Strongylocentrotus > Strongylocentrotus droebachiensis. Next base: position 167,596 of record JAVYIG010002573.1, read on the forward strand.
GCCATGCATGATAACGTTATATCTCCGCACTCGTAACGAGTGCGCAATACATGCTGCATTAATTTGTATGTCGGTGCACTCAGAGAATGTACACACTAAGACAAACGCACGTGGTCGCTGCGTTGCCAGAGCTGAGTGTATGTTTACGTCGACTCGTGTTTGTGATACATGTGCGTTTGTGATCGTGAGTGCTTATTCTTCAGCGTGCGTACCTGGATGGACTTGATTATTGTTTGAACATAATTTTACGAACTACAAACTTCAAAGGCGTGTGTAAAAAGGGGTTGATTGTTGTTTTGTGAACATATGTACGAATTAGGGAGATTCGTGGCTAATCGTTAAAACGGCGTGTATAAACGGTCAAAGGGACTGAAAAGAATAAAATATGGAATAAAAAAGTTTGACTTGAATGTCGTTGGACTAACTTAACGGCAATCAATAAATGAATTTATTATTTCTTTCATATGTTTTCGCAAGGTTTGTGTACTACTATAAACTGTTGTGTTTTTTTCTTACAGTTTATGTATTTCACAAAATGTTTTTATTGTAAACTGAAAGTAATTTAGCCTTCCATGGGTTGGCTGTCATATAGTAATACGTCATTTGATTAATTAAAAAAAAAAAAAGTAAGATTAATTCTTCAGTACAGTCAGTTAATCCTCATGGTCACATTTACACTTAATAATACACCCCTCCCTGGTCCCGGCGCTGATGATTATAAAAAAAGGTATCGTGACGGTGTGTTTTAATTTTTAATAGTTAATGATTATTATGACCACAAAAAAAACGTGATAAACTTGGGCTCCCTGAAAAAGTGCTTGAGGAGCCCGGCTGGCTCCCTCAAAAAAAAGTAAAGGTCAGGCCCTGATACCATACTAATCCATTGGAAGGTGTACTTCATCAAATCATGGGCTTGTCATAAAACGTGACATCATCTCAGATAATGAGGATTGAAGGACAGTGATTTCTGATCAAGATGCTAATCCCTATAGAGAACATTATCTCCCCTCAGCATTGACTTAATCCAGGTAGATGTGACAGGGCGAGAGGATTAACAAGGGTATATTATCTTTACCATTATTTATCACTCTCAAGGGCAAGATATTCCAAAGGTTTAGCACCTATCACTTTAGATTTAAAAGTAGGATTTCACAATGATTAAGCGAGGTAATAAGATCCAAACTGTATTGTGAATATATTGATGACCTTTGAATGGTGAATGGTGATCACAAAAAAAAAGGTGCTTAAAAATAAACTAATGTTGTCCTTGCTTAATTGAGTAATCTGGTCTTCCACTAATAACATGTAGCCAATTCAGCCAGGATAGCGATAAAAAACATGTCGAGGGCCTGTATACTTTTAATGCCCATAAAACAGTCATAAATGTACTATGCCATTTGTATTCTACAAACAAATTATAAAGTTCGTTTTTTAAAGGGGTCCTTTAAAGGCTATTGTTTGGTGCCCCAATGATACATTACATGATGCACCAATTGGTCTAGCTAGTGGTCGATCGACTCTCACTGTATACCCAGGTTCGCTCCTGAATCAAGTCTTTCAGATGTTTAATAAGGGTGCTCCCCAGATACAATTTGTGATGTACATGTATCCGTAAAGTGTGCGCTCGTAAAAAAGATGCCTGGCTGGAATGCTCCCCAGGGAGTGGAGAATATGCATACATTGTGTGCGGGTAAGCCTGAATCCTATGACCGCGGGGTAATAATATATATATCTGTAAAGCGCTTTGAGAGGGCCTTCGGTCCTGAAAAGCGCTATATAAGAACTACATGTAGCTATTAATATTATTATTAAATCCAGTAACACATCACATGCCCAAATGATATTGTTTTTCTTTTGAAAAAATAATTGACTTCTAAAACATTTGATATTGTAGAAATCAAGATATAATCAATATCATCAATTTCACAATTGTTGCTGTTATCTAATTCTGCTTTATAAATCAACATCATTATCAACATCATTATCATCATCATCATTATCTAAGCCCCGCCCCATTATCATCATCAACATCACTATTATTATCATCATCATCACAATGATCATGAACTTCAATAAATTCTTTGACGCAGGTACATTCTGTAGGTTAACAGTCCCTTTAACCACTGGCGGTGCTGAAGGTAATGATGCATAATTTTAGTTACTGTTTATGATTAGCTAAGCACTAAAAAAGGTGACCTTACAAGTAACTTTTGTATATAAAGTACCCTTTGTAATCTCTGGAGTTCATTTCAAACAAACAAGTGCGGCATGTACTTTATTCTTAGGATAAGACCAGTGATGAAAAGGTTGGGATGCTATGTTCAAGTTGTTATGAGAAAGGTATTTACACAGCATTTGTTATTCAGTCCCATCTAATGACAATGGATGACTGGCCTTGAATCCTGTTTGGGAATCTTGTTTGGGATCAAATTAAACACTCACAAAAGGTTCACGGATAAAGGCATTTGAACCGATTCAATGGAGCACTGCACGCTATGTTCATACAGGACATTCGTAATATAACATTTTTAAGCTCAAAGTTATGAACAACAATCCAGTATTGACAACGAGGGTTCACAGGGGGCCAAAACAAGTATTCTAAGTTTTAAAGTAGAAGATGACAATACATTTTGTTTTAAAGACCCAACCGCACTAGTTTGGCCAGGAGGGATTAGACCTCCCTGCATGGTCACTGACAGGTGGTTATCTCATCAAATAAGCTCTCAACTAACATAAGAAAAAGAGGATCATGGGGGACCAATGGTCACCGATTAGGCATTGTTTGCTATATAGAGGGCGCAAGTAGCTATAAGTAGTGCAGTGGGGCTTTAACTACAAGCTGAAGTAACCTCAAAGTAACCCATTGCCTATTGGAACTGAGTGCTCCCTGAATAAGCCTATGGGAACGAGAGAATTTAGTGGGCAATGGATTATTTGCGTCCACACTCAATTGAGGACCCCCCCCCCCCCCTCCACCCCCCAATCGCTCTTAGCCATTGCGCTAACCATAAGATTGCTTTTATAACTGCAAGTTAACTTTTGTATCCATGAGTGCATCCATGCAGCCCTAATCTACAAGATCACTTCAAAGTTTATAACCGCGACCTAAATATAAATTAACGCACTGCCGTGTGAACTTACTGGTAACTGAAGAGATAGGAATCAGGGAAAACTTCACTCATCCAGAAATTATGAAATATTCTGCTCAGAGAACTTTAGACAGGGGAAGTCAAACTCACAAGCATGAAATGAGGTCTGGTAATTAATTGGAGATTCTGCTAAATGAAGGGGTAACAGACTAACTGACATTTGAGTGATAAATGTACCCTGAATGATTGACATCAAATATGGAGACATATTACAGCCTATTACAGGTGAATCTGTCATTTGTGTTTCTATTACACATCCTTGAAGTTGAAGCTAATGATCAACATTTTTGCCAAAATCAAAAAAGTGAGTGGCAAAATTAGTTACCGGTAATCAATTTGTTAAGCAGGGCTCCTTTTATTGAGAGAGGGTCCAGATTTAATTGTAACATGTAGAGTATGTATGCATGAGCCCTAGAAGTAAACAAATCTTTAAGTTTTGGGGGTCTGAATCTTGATTTTGGGTGCCCATATTTAGTGTTGAACCCTGGATAATATTTCTATATTTTAGTTATGATGTTACCTTAAAATTACACTTTTGAGATGAAGTATTACTTAAATTGGATATAGGGCAATTTGTGTTATTTCAACAACAACAATTATGAAAATCTTTGCTGTTCTGGTAATACTTTTTACATATTACCCTACATGTATGACTGTATTTGAAGCAATCTTGATGTACATGTACATTACAAAAAACCTGGGAAAGTAACATATGGTAGTGAAGATTGGTAATGGGGTGGGGAAGGGGGGGGGGGGGGGAGGGGGTCAGTGAATATGAGGAAGTACATGTAGGATATTTATATGAACAACAGGAATGTCATTTCAGACATGAGGGGGCGGGAGGGAGTTGGCAGGACTAATCAAGGATCAGAAGAAACAATGACTAGTGAACATGAGTAGATTCAAACACACCCATCTAATTGAACATTACCTCAAAACTCTTCCCTAGAAATACACTATGCAAGCTAGAGATCAATCTGTGCCGGCTTGTTAAATCATTATCACATGGAGGATCAAGCAATTATACTTATGAAACGTCTATAATAAGATTGTACACATGTCAGCTGTACATGTACATCCCATGACTACAGTATGCTTACAATTACAAGTACCCGGTATGTGACATGTGTACATATAGCTTGTAAGAGATAGGATATTAATTAGTCTAATTACCTATACTAGGATTTTAAGCAGCCATACATTTTAACAAGCCTGTACTAGGCCTTTAATTATTTATTTATACACCCACATAGGTACATGTACAAATGTACATACAAATGTATATTGTGCATGTTTAACGATTCTGGTGTACACATGTACATGTAATTATCACACCTAAATGCACAATACTTGTACATCTCAATTGTTGTGAAGTGACAGTGAAGATACAATCAAACAGAAACCAAGCAAATATTACAACTAGAATCATAAACCGCAGCTTTCCTCCTATAATGCTAAATATTCAATCTCCTAATAAACAGAATACAGCCTTTCATAGGCAAGCAATGCATTCATGACCTTGTGCAAAGCGCAAAGCAAACAAGCATACCAAAGCAAGTTCACCCCAAAGGAGAATGTATTGAATATTGACTGTCACATCTCTGTACACATACCACAACATATTCTCAAAGGGACTGCGATCGGAGGGTTAAAGGGAAGTTTCGTTTGAAATCATGCATTCTGGCAGGATCCGGCATCTAAAAATACACTTTTCTTCGACAAGAATGTGTCTGACTCTGTGGTTAAGGAGATTGTACCTAGCCCGTTGGTGAAATAAAAGAGATTTAGTGACCTATGCTCAATATGAATGAAAATATGTTTCACAATGTGCACAACAGTGTAATGAGGTACCCGAGTACACTCCCAGGCTTACAGGCGAATACTCGAGTATTCGGACGCCATGTTTTTTTATAATTTTTTTGATTTTTTTTTTGAATTTTTTAGATTTTTTTTGAATTTTTTGATTTTTTTGACTTTTTTGACTTTTTTTTCTTTGTTGACTTTTTTTGCCACTACCATACCACTCGGCAGTTTCTCAGATCCCTCGCCCAAAACGCATGCAATTTTACTTTGAGTTGCAGTTGAAGGCGCTGATTTAATAAGAATAATAACAGTAAACAATGCTGTTTTAAAACCAAAGATGGCAGAATAATCCATTTTCCTCCAAGTCCAAACAGAAATCTGGACATTTGGTCCCAGTTTCTGAAAGGTGAGTTTGACAGTGCTTGAGTTGGGAAACATTTTTACCGACGGTACCATGCCAGCTGCCGCTCTCCCTGTAGACTGTAGGGCAAGTCACTGTATTGTGTTGTTTCGTAGTCCCATCAGTGGCAGTCGACCAAACCAGTATGAAAATATAAAGAAAATTATTACAAACATATTTACCGTTTGTTCTCCTCATTTTCTTTACGGCTTTTCGTGAAAACTAATTAAAGATAATAATTATGTTGCCTCCTAATATTCGTGGGTAATGTGCCGGGAAATCGGAGGTGTGTCCAATTCAACCAATCACGAGGCGGGATTTTCCCTACGTCATTGTCCTCGTTCGCTACATAGAAACATCTAACAACCATAATGGGGGATGACGCCGATGAAGTTTCGTCACAGAGATAAAGAGGTGTTTTATTCACTTCCCGACTGTGAATGATGTCGTTTTGAAAGAATTTACAGACAAAAAATGATCCAAAGCTTTTGCTTCTGCTGAGATTTTGAAAAATACGGACCGAGAAAAGAGCAAAATTGCGACGGATTTCCTTGCCAATGTCGCCCGTATTGAACCGTACTGCTACAGTACCAGTGCAGTGCAGTGCAAATGACAATGACAATTTGCAGTGCACTCAGGGTACTGTCGCTGTATACGGTTCAATACGGGCGACATTGGCAAGGAAATCCGTCGCAATTTTGCACTTTTCTCCGTAAAATACCTCGAGATTCTGACAAGACTGAATTTGAAGGTGAGTTTCAATCTCTTTGTTTGCAATAACCATGATAACCCAGCAAAAATTAAGGCCCAGCCTTCGACTTTGATCTAGCCTCATTTAAAAAAAAAACTTTAATTAGGGTCTAGACTCTAGGGTCTAGTCTAGATCTAGATCTAGACCTAGGCCTAGATATCTAGAGTCTAGACCCTCTAGGCTCTAGGCCCAGGCCTATGGGCTAGGCCTAGATTTAGGCCCTTAATTCATTCATGCATGATGGAGCTTGAATGATGAAGTTTTTCAGTTGTTTGAATCGTTCACAATGCCTCTGTGAGTTGACATCAATTTTGTTTGTCATGTCATTGATGTAATCATGTACGTACATGTAGACCCTCCTTAGCTGTAAATTATAATAATGGAAAACAAAAAAATGTCGGACAAGTTGGACGCATTGCCATTGAGCCAGGCTTTACTTAACTTTAAACATGCCTTCCTAGTTAGTTTAACTTATTGGCCTGGTCAGAACAGCATTATTTTAAACTGGTTTATATTTTCTGCTGGGATGTGCTGTGTTGTTTACATTTTTTGTAATCAGTGCATTAAGCCATTATAGTTGCACACTAGGGGTCAAAATACAAAGCCTATTTAGACAAGGGGCACTTTTTCTAACATGAAGATAGACATGGCGGCTGTCAAGCTATCAGTATCACCAATTTTAATTTTTGACTTTTTTAAATAGAAAAGACGGCGAAGCTATTGCCAATTTTTAAAATAACTTAGACTCTATAGACTAATATGAATTTTTGTTTTTGAAACATTTAAAGAATTTTCAAAAGACGCCAAAGCTATCTGAAATTTTTGAAATGACAGCGAAGCTATCGCCAATTTTTGATATGAGCTTTGTTTTTATATTCTTTTTTCCCCAGATCCATCTGATATCCCTCCACAACCTAAGAAGCTGTGTAGGAGTCTACAATCTCGACGCTCATCTGCCAGCTTTGATTTGTTGGACATATTTGAGACCATCAGTATAACATTTACGCCGTTCATATTGAGCACTAAATGTATGCAATATTTTTTGCTGTTGATCAGCAGATTTTTCAACATTAAATGGTTCTATTGATAACAACAAATATATATGACAAAATTAAAATGAACAAAGGCAAGATCATTGGGAAACTTTTTCTCTGATATTTCTTATTCAATTTGGGGATTAAAAAAAAAATTGAGCACGATTTTTATATCCCTATGGTTCCTTTGTAAATTTGTACAAAATAACCAACCTTTCATGAATAGACATATACAAATGTATGGGTCGACTGGGGTGTTTTACATATACATTATGTGCACCTGTAATATAAGAATATACTAAATATAATTTCAGAGCTGGAAAAATGTTTTTATTTCCTAGGAATACAATACAAATTTTTCTCTGGGATGCCAAAGTTAATCTCCCAAGGTTTGATTGTTACAAACTGTTCCAATTTTTATTTCATCAAGAGGCAAACATTTCCCTTCAAATGTCAAGGAAACGATGTCCTACAGTTCCCTATTTTTTCCAGACCTGATAATTATATTGATTAATTGATAAGAATTGTATCAAGGAAAGCAAAATTAATTATTTCCCTAACAGTAATATTATCAGTAATCACTTACAGTAATGTACTATTGTACTTGCATTGCCTGCTCATTTGTTTCATAATAATAATAATAATATGGATATTTATTATTTATTATGCATACATGTATTTTGCCATGTTGAAGCATTGCCAAGATTTATAGTCAAATATAAAACTTTATTACGTTGAAATGTATGGGTCGTTTCAAACTTTCCATCACACTCTTTGGACACTTGTTCTAATCCAAATATTTAAAATTTATGAATTCCTCAACAGTAACAGCTTTTTGGCCATTTTTCTATCAACATATTTAAGAACATTTTCTCTGAACCCCCCCCCCCCCAAAAAAAAAAAACACCAACAAATGACTAGACACATCTTATCAATGTTTCATAATTTATTTCAATTCCATCAATATTTATGTAAAAACTGTTAACAATCTTTGCAGTTCAATTTAAATTGCATTTGTAAATTACAACATACATGTACCATAGTTCTAATTTTACTGGCAGTGGCAAGTACCGGTATTAGAAAAAGTACCCGGTAATAAGCTACTTGTAGATAAATGTCATTGAAAAAATGGTAATGCGGTAATACATTTTACATAATGAATGAAATCAAATTAAACGAGAAGAATATAATTTATTTGGCAGTTTTGGTATGAATTTGTTGTTAGGTTTCTCTTTGAAATTTGTATTGTTCTAAACTGATGCTATGCAGACCATGAGCAGTGTTGCTGTCTAGTACTACCTAGTATTAGTATTAACAAAGTTTTGAACAGCAATATATTTTTCGGGGAAGTGGAAAAGAAACTAAAAGCAACAATATTGTTGATTTGATTGGAAGGAGTTTGCACAGTTGATGAAACTCAATAAGACATGTTGAATAAAATAAGGTAAAATATGATGAAGGAGAGAGGAAGAGTAAGGAGAAAACAACAGGGGAAGAAAAAGATTTTTAAGAGGAGACATGAAGAGAAGAAAAAACGTGTGTGATGATAGAAAGAGAGAGATAGCCAGACAGATAAGAGAGAGAGAGAGAAATAGAGAAAAAAGGAAGAGTTAAATGAGTGACATGAATATTCAAACAGATGGTAACTTAAACAAGATGCCAGAAATTACATAACTTGGGCTTAACAAAACTCGTCTTGACGTGCTGAAATAAAAAAAAAACATGGAAAATTGCAATTAGTGTTTTCAATTTCACCAACAGCATAAATATAAATTAATTGCGCAGAAAAATCACACCTAAACAGTCTCATAGAGGTCTGAAATAAATGTTTTGCAAAAAATAATCAAGAAATAGCAAATTTGAATGCCTTTTGGATCAGCAAAAAGGCTGTTTTACCATAGTTGGCGCTAGTCTTTTTCAAGGAAATCTTGTTAAGATCTAATAAAACTAATTAGCGGATTAAATTAATTGCGCAGAAAAATCACACCTGAACAGTCTCATAGAGGTCTGAAATAAACATTTTGCAAAAAATAATCAAGAAATATCAACTTTGAATCGGCAAAATGGCTTATTTACCATAGTTGGCGCTAGTCTTTTTCAAGGAAATCTTGTTAAAATCCAATAAAACTAATTAGCGGATTATCTCATCAACGGGTGTACGAAATTTGGAGAACAAAGGTGTTTTCTCATCAGCAACTTCATCACAATCATTTGGTATAGTTAGTTTTCTCTGCCAAAGATGGGACTACGAAACTTTTTTTTTAGATGGTTAACTGGCCCTTGCCCCACAGTCTACTGGCACGGGTAAGCGTGGGCCTGGACATTTTTTTTTTTTTTTTTTTTTTTTTTTTTAATTTTTTTTTTTTTGCGGCCGAATATTCGGGTACGAGAAATCGTACCCGAGTAGTTGTCAACTGTGCGGGTACTCGAGCATTCGACTACCCGTCGCAGCCTTATTCACAATCGATAATATTTCTAAATTTTAACTGATTGCTGTATTACAATATCTTTTACATGTACATCTATTTCTATAAACAAAAAATATTTCTTAGTCTCTTTTAATTGCTCGATAAACTTTGACAGAGATCTCAGTGGGATGGAATGACACATGTACATTGTACATGTAGGCGAATTTTGAGAAAACTTAATGAAGTTTTTATCAAACACAAACATTTATTTGCTACAATAACATAAACAGGTTCATGGCTATAAATAAATTAATAAAATCTTCATATTTTACTTTATTTCTACGATCAAACTATCACCAATATTTGTCCACCTCCTTCTTTTTCTTCTTCTTATAGATCTTTATCATGGTCAAGGCTCTTTGTAAGTATACTGCCAACCTCAAGCAAAGCACTACCAATTAACAAGATCAATATCAAGATAAACTTGTCACCCTTGCTACCCATGGTAGGCTGCTTGCTTCAAACTATGAACCGGTAGTGACAAGAATAGATTATCTGAAGATTAAAACAGAGATTTAAATACATAAAGGTCTGACTCACTAGATGAACTGACTTTTTCACGGAAGCCCAACGCCTTAGAAACTCGTAATGGATATTTATATCTGTGAAATTAATCTAGACCATTGCTTTAAAAAGCATTCATAAAGTACACTTGGATATACTTACATTGTACATGAAAAGAGAGTTCAATTTGTTGTCATTTCATAAAATTGATTACAGAATGCAGAAGACTTCATTTTTAGTAGCAACCATACCTATAGTATACAACTATACATGTGAGCTTACTATTTATCACACCTTACTTTCTAGATAGGTCAGCGTAGAATGGGATAATAGGGACTTTTAGATTTGCACGTCGACAGCTTTGACTGCAACGTGTGACGTCATTTTAAGGCACTGCGCATGCGTCACGTCGTCTCAGTCGGCGATCGAGAATGCGTCAACCTTGATTTTCCTAAATCTAGTACGGTACATGCCGCGTGCGCATAAAATATACAGTTCCTCAGGTAGAAAAAGGAACATCCCTTCCCTGCTATTATGTAAAAATGTGTAGAACAGGTGTCACATGCATATTCACCTGTTCTACACATTTTTACATAATAGCAGTGAAGGGATGTTCTTTTGTCTACCACAGCAATTGTTGAGGGTAGAATGAGGAACTATTTATTTTGTCCTCTTTCTTTGTCCGTCATGTTCATAGTGTTACTTCCTGCATGCATGTATATCGTCGAGTGCAATCTAAAAAAATTCTAATAGGCCATTTTCGTAATGTAACCAAATTTAATGCATAACTCTTTGTGAAGTGCCTCAATACAAATTATTTCATTCACCTGGTAAGAATAATAGTATTTCAATAGACATAATCCAAACTGCATACATTAGTTGTTGCCAGGTTGGACAACCATTGTGGCTTGACCTACCTAGCAACACTTGATATGCAGTTTGCATTCTGACTATTGAATTACTATTCTTCTTATCAGGTGAATGAAATAATTTGTATTGAGGCACTTCACAAAGACTTGTGCACTAACTTTGGTTACATTACGAAAATTGTCTATTGTAGTCAACATGGGCAGTTGAGTACGTTGACACGTATGATCAGTCGGCGTTCGTCGTGTTCTCGTCCACTCAATCTAAAAGTCCCTATTATTATATCTGATACCAAACCCCTTCCAATATTCCAATTTCCAGATTTTAAATGGAATTTTTGAATGATTTCATACATTCAGGTAGATTTGAAATTACTTTCTTCCTTGAAACTTTAAAAAAACTTCACATTTCATTGAATCATCTCCGGATCTCCTTGAAATCCCTGACTACAGGTATTGATGAAGGTCTACATGGATGGTTTGTTCAACAATATTTTTTATAAACTTTCTGGACTACAAATATCTCCTTTACCTAGATAACTTTTCCATATTATTATATGTCTAGCATCTCTTAGTGGTATACTGTAGGCTTATCATCACACAAACCCTAACATGGTTGGTTATATATCTCATGAATCAGAGAGATCAAAGTAAACTTTGTCTACAAATTTCTCCTTTACCTTGACAACTATTCTGTATTATCATAATGTCTAGCATTTCTTTGTGGTACCGGTATATACTATAGGCTTATTCTCTCAAAGACCTACAAAGGTTGGATATATCTCATGAATCAGAGATACCAGAGTAAACTTTGTCTACAAATATCTCCTTTACCTTGATGCAGTGTAACTATTCTGTATTATTATATGTCTAGCATCTCTTTGTGGTATACTGTAGGCTTAAATCCTCTCAAAAACCTACAATAATTGGATATATCTCTTATGAATCAGAGTGATCTCTAATCCTCTAGTAATCTGTCTGGTGCAAATCTTAATCCTTTGACCTCAAGGGTAAAGGAAAGCACTCAAGTTTTTGTTCATTAAATATGTATCTGTGTCAATGAAATGGGCTTGTTCACACTATCTACTCAGTCAAGGGTTGTTTATCATGTGTCAATGAAAGGGTCTGTTAACACTCTGCTATTGTTCATTACATATGTATCTGTGTCAACGAATGGACTTGTTCACATTAACATGGATCAGACAATGGTAGGATTGTTCTTGCTCTAATGTCGTTCATTACACATGTACATGTAGCCATGGCAACAGTGTAGGCTTGTTCATATTCTGAATTCATAACAAAAGTATCTGTGTCAATGGTAAGATAATTCACACCCTATTTTTACTCATTACACATGAATCTGGGTTGGTGGAAGGTTCTGTTCACACCCGATTTCTGTTTACTTCTCATGTATTTGTGTCAATGGAAGGGTTTCTTCACACTCTCCTTTTGTTCATTACAATTGTATCTGAGAATTAAGGCTTGATCACAAACTGTTCTTGTTAAAATGTTAGATGTCATCTATCTCCTCCCTTATTCATGGAGTAAAATGTCTTTATTCAGCTATAGGGGCTCACTGGTAAGAGCGCCCGCCTCATGAGTATTATTTATTATTTAACCCACTAGCAGACAATGTGAACACAACTGAATCCATACCCAACCTTTCATCATAACCCAGCTACCTGTTGTCTCTATGAGCGGTGATGAGACCAGGATGATGAGGACAGGTGAGAGGAAATCCTGGTCTGACTCCTTACCTGTTTGCTTTCATACTAAACCAGAAGCCAATTACAAAGCAAATTTTTACAAGGTCCGGTCATGATTGATCTTTAATTGATTCGGCACATGGCTACTGTAGGTCAAGTTTATACGCTGAATTTATATTTTTCATTGGGAATGCACTTTTTATTGCAAGCTTGTTTGTTTTGTTGTTTATTGGTCTATAGGAAAAGACCAGTATCACAGGCTGAAGAGGTCAGTTTACAACTAGAAAATGAAAGCTAACAATTGTTTTTTAGGCAATCTGGTACATTTGAGTCTAGAACCATGTTGAATATCAATTATAAATCAGGTCATAATTATAAATAGATAATCTTGTACTGAGATGTACATTACCATTTTTTTAAAGAGAGTGCAATGAACCTTACAGTACGTTAAACAAACTTTGTACCAACATTTTACTTGCTGAGCATACAAGCTTATCCTCACATCTTTTAGGTAAAAAAATTATGAAAAGACAAGATCCAAGAGTTTCATGTTGTTGCGCTATCCTTTAGTACCAATATTCACGTACTCTAAACATTGCGTGCTCAAGACAACAGTTGTTTCCCATTTTTAGCACAAGAAACAATCACCCTTCTGCTTGTATTGGATTAGTCAGTAATATAAGAAATCATTCCTGTTCACTTAAATCCTTCAGGTTGTTACTTAAATTAAAGAAAAATTTATCGTCCTGTACCCAAAATTAAGCAGACACTTGGTAGCTTTAAGGAAACATTCATGTTTATTTAAAACATCCAAGCTGTAATACTTAGCCACTACTTAGAAAGGAAATAGACACTAAAGGAATCATTAAGTTCATTAAAATATCCCGGATGCTACCTAACTACACGTATTAATTAGAAAGGAAAAGGCTGTCAAGCAAGACATGATACGAAACTGATACGTTAAACGGATTTCAGGAACCATTTACTTTCACTTAAAGGGAAATCCATCCCTAAGAGCAAAGTACTTTAAAAGAAAGCAGAAAAATCAGAGAAGCAGGCTAGGGAAAGTTTGAAATAAATTAGAAAAAAAAAAAAAAGTTATGAATTTTCAGAAGTAATCTTAAAACGTATGGGCACTTCAAATTGGCTGAATAAGTAATGTTACTATGACAGAGTGCTGTACAACTATCAAATTTGTTCCATCGCACCAACAACTAAAATATCAATTTTTATGAATCTATGAGTCTGACTAGGGAGTGTCTTTCCTTTTAAGAGAACCATAAATAATATGCTATCCACAATATAATATATTGTGAGTAGTTCCCCAAGAAAGAAGGTGCTTATTAAAGAGAAAAACAGAAATTTGTAATTATTTTGTACACTACGAGAGTTATCTGCGACTACATCACAAAAGACTCACAATCCAGTAACCAAATTGCCAAGTTGAGTAGTTGTATAGCTGTTCTCATATTTCAAACACTCGTAACTTTCTTATCATTGATCTGATTTATTTCAAACTTTCGCCATTCTGTTTCTCATAGTTTTCTGCTTTCATAAAAAAAAACTAATTACAAATGTTAGATTGTCCTTTAAAAACAACCAGGAACTTGCTCCTTAACCCCTAGGAAACACGTCTCCACTTGAAGACACAAAACAAACACTAGGTCCCTTGAATGCTCTTCACGTATGATTGATAAAACCTAGTCGGCATACATATGAACATCACATATAAAACTTAACAACTGGTCGACAAAAGCACAGACTGAAATGATTAGTTCAAATGTTACCAAACCATTCACATACTTGGAGAAGGTCAGCATCGGTCTTTCTTTTTTTTTATTTATGTGGACTGTCTGCACCTGCACCTCTAAAGCCATGTACAAAGTAAGCCTTCCTGTAGATGCTTTAACTTCTGCTTCTACAACAATTGCTCCAGGTTTTATTTCCTCAAAAGGATAGGGCTGGGTTAGGATTGCAATTGGCTTTCAGGTTAATTTTAGGGTTATGGTTAGGGTAATGGTAAGGGTCTGGTATAGTGTTTGGGTCCAGGGTTGAAGTTAAGAATTTGGTAAATGTAGGAAATGAGCAATTGCAGTACCACTCTACCTGTAGTAACCCCCATTGTCGAGAACAGGAATACAGCTGTTTTACACACTCACTTGACATGATAGAAAGTAGAAAGGAGGTTCCCTATAAACATAATCTACACTGTAGTTGATCTTACCTTGAATGCCTCGAACACGGACTGTGAGCTGAGTTCGCAAGATAACAGAATTGCTTTTCCTGTTTAAAAAAATAAAGGCAAAATATATTCATATCAGAAATATAACAGGTACAATATTTGCCAAAATAAAAAAGATGGCTGTTTGCATGGATAATTCTTTTCAGATACCTTACCGTAAATGTAAAATAAAATATTTTCTGTGTTACAAATACATGTACACTATTGATCAAGAGCTTTTACCCGGCCTGGGGTTTTCAACAAGTTTTCATCATTCAGCAGTTTCAACCACATGAATTACCGAAGGCACACTGCTACTAATGAAAAGGAAACTCCCCACCCACCACGGTTCTAGACATAAAGAACATAATTTCTAATTCTTACAATCATGCTCAAATCAACTGCATATCATATATCTTTCTACAAAAGTTCAACATTATCCCCAGTCATTGCAGAGTTCACAGACAGGAAGCATTAGATTTCACTAGGGGGACTCCCTTCTCTCCAACATACTGGTGTGTTAAAGGTCATACCCGGTATAAAGTTTTGGTAAGCCACCGAAAAAAAATTGTCAAAATTTCTTTGATTTTATATTGTAGATGATAAATACATTTAGGAAGATACTAACAATACTATAAGCTGCTGTGAAGTTTTTTCCTCCTCAAGTGAAATATTAGATAAATGAGAATTAGAAAATAATTTAGATACCATCCTGGGATTTAAATTCGGACCATTGGAGCCTGCACCACACACATGTTAAAGCTTGTAAACTGTACATACATGTATATCTTTAGAACATTGAGAACAACACAAGACTATATTTAACAAAATGCTTATTTCCTATTTCCTTTTTGCAACCAAAGCTGTACGTGAGCTTTAACCGTTAGAATTTAGAACATTGGATCAAAACCACAGTAATATTACAAACAGCTGGGTACAGGTTCATGTACATAGAAAGGTCAGAAGTCTGATCACATTCTTGTTTTTTCTCAAGTCCCAACTGAGTTCAAAGGTTTCTTCAAGACTCCAATGTTGTACGCACTTGACATCTACAGTATTGTCCCGTTTGACTGGAGTTTCCAAACATTCTAAGCACTTTGTCCATTACGAACAAATCTTTACTTCCATACCGCCATTTACATAAATTTCCGGGGGGAAAAAAGACCTGACCCATTGGTAATTACAATCTTTATTCATCAAGCTGTGCCACTATTAAAATCAATCTCTTAAACGAAGTTAAAACCATCCATTTTGAAACTGCAAGAAGAAGATGATAAATAAATACTTGTAGACAACACAATAGACAAATAATCAATATTTATGCAGCAGTCATCTGCTTGATGCGATATTGAGTTTATTTGACAATACCCCAGAAAGAATTAGTTTGACTTACTTGCGCTCGAAGCCCTCAAAGTCATCCCTCTGGTCGTCAATGGACTGCTCAAGATCCAAGTATGTTCCATTATGAGAGAGTTGAAGACCACAATCCTCTAACTGTAAGAATGCAACAACAAAAATAGGGAAATATTGAATAATTCAAATTCAATAAGAAAAGACGAACATATGAATGAATATTGGTAAATACATTTTGCCTCTGGAGTCTGGACCAAAAATTATCGATCAAAGTTGGTACAATAATTTAGCCATTGATTTAACCCACTCCATACTGGAATTAGGTGGTCCCTGTGTTAAGCCTATGGGAATTAGATAACTTGGTAGCCAGCGGATTAATAATATTTGATATTTTTATAGTGAACAAATCCACAACACAAGGTGCTTAAGATGCTCCAATACTACCCCCTGGCTCTACTAGGCTACCAATATCGGTGCTCAGAGCACTCAATGATTCCTTCCTACCAGTACCCATTTAACACCTACATAATATATATATATTCATATATTTATATATAAAATAGATATAGGTGGAATGTGGCAAATGTAATAATTATACAGGTCTGTAAATTACTTTCTTGGTTCTCATAGTTGTGAAGGCACTAGGGAATGTAATAAATAATAATAATAAAAATGGTGCTTATAAAGCGCTTACCACCGAAGTCTCTTATGTAAATGTTTTGTTGTTGTTTTATTTTTTAATTTGCAATCAATAGTTTTATGGCAGTTGCAATGTATCGTACATGTATTGTATAATATGACATGCAGTTTACAATTACATTTGCTTAATTCTTTGAGGAATTAGTTTTAGTCATCATACATGTATCTCAAAATAGATGCTTAATTGTTTAAACCTTTGCCTGCCCAAAACCACAACCTTCAAACTATCATAACAAGTCCCAGTGCAAATATAGATCATGCCCCAATGCACTCTGATACCGGTATTGTGTTATAATCAGTATCCTCTCGTTGCTCACAAATAATCTCATAAACCTCTTTCTTCTTAATCCCAAGGTACATGCAGGCCTACATCTTCATTTACAAGAATAAGGATACTTTTTCTTTTTTGTAAGACAGTTAGAGACACCCCAAACAAAAGCCCCTCAGTATATAATTCTTCATCAAGTTTCTCACTTTTTGATTGATACAAAAATCACTTTGTTTACATGGCAGATCTTGTAAAGGGTAAAAAGAGAAATATCTAACCACAGAAACGTGTTTAAACCCCTTTTGTTAATTTTGGAGGACGTTTTAACTTAAAAGCATGGTTGGTTAAGTTTGTAAAAGGGTGACACATTAACACATTCTGTTGAGTGAGCTGTCATTGTAGTAGTAGTAGTACGTCTGATTGATGTGTGGTCCACAAACTACATGTATTGTACATGTTGTCTTTCATCAGTATTATCAAGACTCATCTATAATAATAATACGAGAAGCTCCATGGGTCCGATTGTGGGCGGTCCGATGACGTATTTCGCGTCGAAACGCGTCGATCTGCGTCACTTAACGAGGCTCCGGGCTCGACGTCGGGAGAGCTATCTCCTCCCGGACGACGGGTCGAGGGGGGACGGGACCCGACCCGGGGGACGAGGAACTCTTTTCTACGTGGAAACGGCCGGGTTTTTTACCCATTCTGTCCCGCCATCGACCAGGAAATCGTAAAAAAACGATGTGACACGCTCATGAATATTATGCATGACCTGTTGCATGCATGCATGAGCCTCGAACTGTTTCAATCCATTGCCCCTAAAAAATTGTTTTTATTCTAATTTGATATTATTCTAACCAAAAATATTCAACAAATTACGAATGTGTTTTTATTCTGTTTATACAGTCAATAACAATTTGATAAAACGGAGATATACAATCACGCAAAAGCAACGACCTAGCCTATACTTTTGAGCAGCACAGTCCGACCTCGATCTATGAATTGTCTGCCAAAATCAGAAATAAACATTTTGTGTTTGATTTTTTAGCAAATACATGATATGATAATAACAAAAATTGGTAATATATTTTTACAATCCTGATTAGATTTATATTGAATATACACAAAAAGTAACAAAAAAAGTTTCAATAGTGTAAATGGCAACCGATCAATGGTACCGATCATGTACGTAGTACATGCATGGACTTCGGCTGTTCTGTACATATGCATTGTTCTAATTAATAACAAGTGTGTGCGGGGTACGTACATGATAATGCTCAACATGACACACAAAAAGCGCTATTCATCTTCGCGTGTATTCAACGTGTGTGCACGTGTTTTCATGTTCTACATTGCATTGTCCATGTGTACTATAGCGACTTTCGCCAACAATCAAACAAAGCTTCTTTCATTCAACGTACTAATAGTTATACCTCGACTTGGTGAACCTCTTCTCGATTAAATAAAAGCACCTTAGACTACTCATTTATTGTTCGATAACACAAGTTTATTTTCTGCTTCAAACGCCTGCTTGCAGCTGATTTAAATAAGTAAAATTGTCTTATTACATTACATAACAGATTTCAGATTTCATGCAGCACCTAGACCTACATAATATATTTATAACTAACTCTGCCGCCGCAAGCGTCGGCGAAGCTACCTGGGGTTACTGTATAACGTAATCATAAAATCATCAACGTGACAAAAGCGAAAAAAGAGATGAGGGTCGGGTAGGGCAAAACATGGGGGCAAGCCAAATTTGGCCACCAAAATCTAATATGCATCTACATCAGTCTGCAGACTACAATGTATGCATTTAGAAACTGAAGAGGAATAAAACAATTAAATGCCCTTGGCCTTTGTATTCGGTTAACTCTGATTATTAATAGAAACATAACTTCTCATGAGTTTAACTTCCTAGTCTAATTCTAACGTCAAAGAAGAAGAGATCTACTTTTATTTTAATTAATTCCACAATAATTAATCTATTCTAAGTTAACTAGAACTACATTTCCATTATAGTTGGATCTAAGTATGTAATGTTAACTTATATGCATATTCACTTTTTACATAATGGCAGTGAAGAGATGTTCTTTTGTCTACCTGAGGAACTGTATATTTTGTCCGCTTTCTTTGTCAGTCATATTCATAGTGTCTGTTTTTCATCTGCAGCCGAAATTTGTGCGCCTATCTCCTTCTAAACCGTCCCCTTGGGGTACCGGTGCACGGTGCCATCAGCCGCTGGAGAGTCTACTCTATATCAAAATTGGCTATGCTCCGCCCGATGTCCACCTCCGTGTCGACGTCCAGAGCGAGTTGCGGCTTGATATTTACTCACAAATTTGGCCCCCTCCCTCGCTGCCTTTTTTGAAATGCCCCTGCCCCACCCGCGCGCTCTAGAATCCCGCGGATTTCCGCGGGTCCTGCTAGTACATGTAATATTTAGCATGGACTCTTACAGTAGTACATTATGTAGGTCCATGAGTTTAGGCAGTGCCCATTTATTATCCTTATCTGACTTCTAATTACATGTAGCGACCATTAATTTTTCTTGGATGCCTTTTAATATATTTTCAACAAAATTGTTGCTTTTAAGAAGAAAAAAAAGAATTTCTTTAATTACATGTAGACAATACTGAGGGTACATGTACAGTATTTGCAAGGCTGCAGGGCTGTTTACAAGTGGAGTGGGGAGGGGAGGGGGCGGGGAGGGGAGGGGGAGGGGGACTACTGTAATTTGCCCTGAGCCCCTGTGTACATGGAAAGCTGCTGTTTAGCCATATCTGAGTCACATTGTGTAATTATACCCAGATTTGTTTTCTTTAAGGAGACTGGCTTTTTTACTATTAATTGAATCACAATTATAAAATCAAGTATTACTATCAATCCTGAAAATATTAGTTCTTTCATCGACTCAAGACTTCATTTTCCAAAACACTATCTGGTTACTGTTATTCTGGTAGCTTTCAAAACTATATTTGGTAAGTTACATTTACCAAATATCTAAATTAAATATCTGTTTTTAAATATCTGTATTCATCTCGTTGGAAATTACATTATTCCTACACAGCAAGACCTTTTATCAAGCTGTCCACTTTCTTCCCTCCCCCTGAGAACTTAAATTACGACATATGAGTATGACAAACATGTGCATGAACACTGTTACAGTGAGTGTATAAGGTTGTTTTATTAATGACTTCCCAGTTTTTCCTTTTAGAATGTACCCACGGACCTTCACTATTGGATGACACATTCACATTTACTGCTGAGTTCCTCAGTGTGGTTTTCAATTTAGAACAATTAAGAAAAGCCCTCGTCTCCTCTGACAATACACTGTACAATCTCTGTAAGGCTTCATAGAGTCAAGCAAAGTTGTTTTATAAATGGGAGACGGAGTATTCATTCTTTTCTTTCCCTGTAGTTTTCTTAGTGCATCACTGCATTTCTAAAAACACTGAGTTAACTTAATATATTTAAATGGTAATGAAAATTAATTAATGATATAATTATCCACATATGCATGTAAAACAAATATTTAAAAAATAGAATTATTTTCTTGCAATTTCCTTTTACTGGCTTTTCATGCCATCTCAAACTCCTTGAACTGATTCTTTTGTGTGTACAATGTACAGTATATATACAGGGCCCAGTCGTCTATTAGAGTTGATATTAATTAATTGCAACTTATTTGCGATTGATATCTATCGCAACTATGTACATCAGAGATAGAAGATTGCAAACTTGCGATTAGAATGAGGACTTGCGATTGATTTGGATCTTTGTAAGACGGGGCCCAGGTGTACATTTAAGACACATAGCCCCTATAAAGTTGACTACCGGTAGTAAATAATTAAATGACATAATATTGAATAACATACATTAAGAATGTGTTACCCCTAGTTGAGAGTCAGAACAGAGCAAACAGGCAACATGTACAGTAGGTCTGTAGCTGTATCGTGACTATGCAGACTATGATAGACTAACGTTACTGGGTGTTTTTGACCCCATATAAAGGAAGTTTGAAAATCCAATGGATTACCAATGAGAGCAGCTGTATCCGAGCTTTGGTCTAAAACTTCCTGAATTCTTCTTTCGTTATCATTGTTCCTAAGTAAATACTCCAAGAATTTGAGAGATCTTAGACAATGACAAAAATGAAGATAAGACAGAAGAATGCTTCTTATCAAGGACAAAATTGTCTGTAAGTTAAACTAAGTTTCTTTATCTATGATAGCCATCAATATTAAATCTTGTTTTGTCTGTGACATCAGCAACATTCTATGAAAACATTTAAAGAAATAACCAGCATAATAAGAAAATGAAAAGTCAAAGAAATTAAAGTTTTGTGATAATAGGCTAATAAAGCACAATAAATGTTGGAAATGGTTTTGAAATTTAGTGTGTTCTATCAATATTAATTAGTTACAATATGTATCTCCATGTACATGCATGTACTTCCCGCCATTTAATATTGTAAATGAAGTTAACACATAATGTAAACAAGCACACGTACTGTATGCAT
Source organism: Strongylocentrotus droebachiensis (assembly GCA_035222895.1). Taxonomy (NCBI): domain Eukaryota; kingdom Metazoa; phylum Echinodermata; class Echinoidea; order Camarodonta; family Strongylocentrotidae; genus Strongylocentrotus; species Strongylocentrotus droebachiensis. The sequence goes on from JAVYIG010002573.1 coordinate 189,340, forward strand.
GAGCCTGATTTCATACAGACAGCACGTACAGTGTACATTTAATGTAACTATAATTATGTATACAATTACAGACCGAGTGTTGTTGCCAATAAAGTGCATTTATTTACTAAATATGTTGTTCACTAATATCATGCTCTACATACAGATTAAAAAGAAATACATTAAAACTACCACCCAGGCGCCCACCTCCATTCACTGTTTTATTGCCTGCAATTATTGAATGTTTCCCACATTTTTCACTTCTAAAATTAGCAATTATTCATAGTCACACTTCAGTAATTCTCTATGACAAAGAAAGTTAAAGTAACATCAGGGGCATTAACACTGGGGCAAGTTTAAAAAAAAAAAAAAAAAAAAAATTCTCTCAAATTACTGAGTTTTGTCGCAAGTTGCAAAGCTACTACGGTACCCATAAATATGACAACCCCCCCCCCCCTTAAAAAAACAACAAACAAACCCACCTCTGGATTGTGGGTTTTGTAAACGCCCGCTGAAACTCCACAGATTTTTCAGTGTAAATGTTCTCAAAACACTGGTGAATTAATCCATTTTTTTGCTCATGTGACTCTCCTCGCTTCTGTGAATATCGCATGCAGATCAGAGAAAGCTAGGAGAAGTTGCACACAACTTGCCCAAAAAACATAATTAGCAAATACCGACAGTTTTTTCAAGGGGTTTTCCAGTACGGTAGTGTAAATGGTTGTTGAAAAATATGATCTCCCCCGCAATACCTTTGTTCCCTTTTCGCATCATTACTACAACCACTGATTATGTTTTATATTATATATTATTTTACTGGTACTAACCAGTGGAAAACAAATTCCCTGATATGGATAATAAATCAATTAAATTCAAATCAGTATTCCTGCAATGTAAATGGTCCTATTGATTGAGACTCCAAATAAATCAAGTTTCCTAACATCATGGTGGGCGTGCAAATGCAGTAACATGGATACCAGTACTAGTAACGACCAGGGGTGTCACATTCACCTCAACCAGGCCGTATCAAGAAAGAGAGAAGGAACAAGGAAGTAACAGGATGCAAAGCACACAAAATTGCGCCAAATTGGACAAGAATAAATAGCCGTAACCAAATATTTTCACAATGACTAGCCAGTTGGGCTGGCCGGTCGGCCCTCTCCACAATCAAACAAAAGAAACCAAGGAATCAGACCAAATTCTACTTGCCATGGCTAAATTCATTAACTCAACATCATGAATACATGTGGTTTTAGACGAAGATTGGGAAATGCAGCCATACAAGAGCCATAATATTATCCAAAGTTGGAAACCATTATTTGTACAGGTACATTATGTACAGTACATTTGTGAAGTCAAAAGACAATTGTTTCTACTTTTTTTTTTTATTGTAGGGCCTACGTCCTGTACATCCATTGTGTGTATAAATTATAAATCAAATGTTGGAGAGGCACAGCTTGGCAAGTACAGCATGTTCTCATTGCATTACATCATATCAATATCATTACAAGTACATGTGGAGGCCTTAATGTTTGTAGTGATCTGCATCTTACTCCTAGATAATAATATCTTGACAATTTGTGTAGTAGAACATTCTGATGTACATGTACATTATGTTTGTATGATTATAACCTGCGAATGTACCGATACTTTACCTACATGTACAACATGAACATTCCATATAAACTAGTCAAGTGTACGCCTACTTGTACATTGTGTGTTTGGAGATAGAAGGACGTTCTAAACAGATGACACAAAAATGTAAAACAATATACGTACACTTAGCCATGAATGTTACTAAGTATCCATTTAGAACATAGCAGTGCTGTATACAGCATGTGAAACAATGCTACTTGTAGGTTCACAATGTGCAATTATTTAATTAATAAATGTATTAGAAAGAAGAAAAATAATTAGTTTCATATCCTGACATGTAAATTTAATTAAAATTGAAGTCAGTTTTCAAATCAACACCTGCAGATACTTTGTTTATCATGATAAATTGATAAAATGAAAAAAGCATGAAGTCGTTCAACCATGCAGTTACTCATTATTTGAATAAAGTTGAATCCAGATGATAGAGAACTTGATACACAGAAGGTGGCAAGTTAATCCATTGAACAAACATAGCATGAATGAATGTTTATATCACATATCAAGTCATTCATGCGGCATGCCCATCTAATGCATGTCCTGACAGTTCTGTCTTCAATCATAATGTGCAAACAAAATAAATGTACCGGTAGATGAAGTATCGTGAGAATCCCAGCATATTTTTCAAATAAATGCAGTGTTTTCATAAGGAGAGACTTACATTGTACTGGATATGAACATATCTTATAACTTTAAACCATGTAAAAAGTATTATATTATTGAATATTGAATTGTACAGTGTATATAAGTGATTTCTTGTCAAAATCACTGTTATATTGGAAATGAAAAATAAAACTGAAACTGAAACTGAAATGTATCCTACAGTGTAATCAAAACAAAAAACTTTTTTTTTTCCAGTACAAAATTTGGTAAAATTGTGTTCTTTCATTTTGAGCAATTACATGTAAGTCCTACCATGGCTACATGTAGGCCTACAAATTAATTTAATTTTTCTATTTATATTTTTTTTTTTCAATCATATTGCTAGTCACTACAGTACACAATTGAAGTACTGTAATTACCAGTTTTGTATATTTTGCTTGTGGAAAATAAGTCAACTGAGAACTTCCTGTGATGGATCATGCCTTCAAACCATGGACCTACTACTTTGTAGTAGGTCCATGGTCAAACTAGTTGAATTAAATCAATTTATCAATCGATCTTCGGCAATTGACCTTAATTTGCATTTGATAATTTGATAGTCCTCTTTACATTGTTGACATTACAATAAATGATACAAGTTTTGATAATAAATTATCAATCATAAAAATTATAAGTTGCAGGCCTACAGTGTACAGTGGCAACACATCAATATATACCAAGCTATCAATTTGTAAAATACAAGTGAATTTCTTGTTGACAACATGCATATTAAAGATTAAAATTATGAACTGCAAATCAAATTTGAATGGAATTTATTAATTTAAACAATATCCCCAACTTCCTCTGGAATTTTGTTTTACGGACTTGGCTTGACTTTGTTTTCTTGAAGAGTTGACCTGCATGTATTTGACTACACAGCAGGAGTTCCTAGCCACAGGCTCATATACCGGTCCCAGCTCCATCGGATTTGGGGTGCAGGGGGATCTACCCCCCCCCCCCCTTCCACCCCCTCCTCAATCTCAGTATAATGAATGATTGGGCCTACAGCCTACAAACATGTACATGAGTATTATTAATCAGAAGGTTAAGATTTTTTAAAACTCATGATACCTCACATTAAACAGGTTCTAATTACTAAAGAATAGAATTCAATAGATACATGTACACACACATAAAACATGAATATCACAAAATTCTTAGGATCTTGGGCACATACCGGTATGTTTCTTTTTGTTTGTGTGTGTGTTTGATAGTGAATGTGGTTTTTTGTTTAGTACATGTACATGTGTTCAAGCGTGAACAGATTGCATTACTAGAAATGAGGGTTACATGGGTTACACTTGAGAGTCGTAAAATAGTGAAAGATTGAGATTCCAGTTTCAATCACATCTTTAAACGCGATTTATCTAGAACCTCAAACTAAAGAGCATAAAATAGTTCAGATCCCTTCTTGAATAAGTCCCCTTACTACCTCACATCTTTTAACGCTACTACACCCTTGCCTTGGGAGACAAGTCAGCATGGTTTGTGTACAGAGTAGAGAATATAGCAGGTCTTTAAATAGAATTCATCTGATTCATTTTCAGCCATTGATATCCGATACAATGCACTCTAATTCCTGCGGATTAGTATTTTTACCCCCTTAGACTTTCAAGGGAAACGGATGACCATTTCTCTGAATGCACAGTGAGTTTAAAGTGAGTTTAAAGTAGGTTAAAGGTATTCCACCTCGGGTTCAAATATTTTTTTCTTTAATAGAACTGTCAAGTTCTCTCAGACTACACAACTGATTCAAAGTAAATACAGAATAGATCTACATATTTATGCATGCTATTCGCTACTATACAACTTAAAGTGTCAAAGGAAATTATTAGTTCACTTTAGACTAGAACCAGAAGGGTGTTATCGCATATAATTTTACATAGTGTCTTGCCCTTGAGGCTCTCAGTTGAAATGCATTTTTAATACTGTATACAAAAATATATAAATGTAACATAAAACTATGGACCAACAAAAAATGGTATTTAAGCAATGTCAATGGTGGGCTTTCACAAATGATTACCCTCACAAATATGAGGGCAGTCATGTTACAGTATACACGTACGTGCCAGGTTTTGAGCTACATGTACACTGGAGCCTACATGTAATTTACATGTATGTTATCCGGTAATCGTAACGAGCAGATTTGAGGAGTGATCGTACAATGTCAAAGGTATTTCTTTAATACATTGTGGCAATCTGGTATGCAACAATTTATAATTTCAAATCTGCTGGTATATTCTGCATACAACCACTCGTTTTTTCACATACGAAAATGATATAAACATGTACGAGTGAACATTATGATTTATTGAATAAAGAACAGATGTATAAGTTGTGTGTTTATTATAAGTTTTGGTAAATATTTTTTTAGTCAAAATATGGTGCGCTTAAAGACACCAGTATTAAGCGCCTAATAAATATTGTGTATTATTATTATTATTATTAATATTAGTGTCTGTGTTTCTTGAATTATCAATTTTATTATTTTAGAATGCAGTTGTGAGGTGACCTTTGACCCTTAGTTTTGTAATTTATAATCTGCATGTACAGTAATCAGTAGTCGCAGCTCATGGATTTTGGAATGGGAATGGGGTTGCAAAAAGACAATCTATTAACTGTCAGTGCCAACTTAATTTTGTGTACAATTTTCATCTTTATTATATTTGTATACATGAATACGTCTTCTTCGTCTTCTTCTTCTTCTTCTAATTCTTTTTCTTCTGGTAGTCCTGTGTTCCAATCCTGAAAATTATTACAGGCAAAATGCTGTGTACACTGTGCTTGTGCTAAACTGGTGCAGTTAAACAATTATATACATGATGAAGGCCATATTGTCATTACAGGGTGCAAGTACACCTGTCCATTGTATGTTGTACATATCTCAAGGCTGACAACCATTATGCTCAAATGATTTTGTTTTTATTTGATGGATTATTTTAGACAGATTCCATCAACATCAACACCACAATCCCAAATTTTCCTGGCAATATACACTACCACACCATTCACAATAAAAATGCATATTGCACATCAAAAATGTTTTCACATGTATTGTAAGGTATTTATCTGCAAGTATATCAAAAGTAAGATCTTTTGAATGATCTGCAAAGTAGTTTTGGTAGACAATCTGACTAAGGTGCTCTCAGGAAATAAGAGGGGAAAAAAGGATATCGATAAACGGCACATGAAAAATAAAAAAACATCCAGATAAGAAAGGTTGGATACTGTTGATATCCAAAACCAAAGGGAGGAAGAAGAAAAAGAAGAAGAAGAAAAAGAAACAAAAAGATTACAATATCCTTAATGGACGTGATATTTTAAAATAATGTATTAAAAAACTGATCAGCTGTACACAGACTACGAATACGATTATGAATAGCTATTCAGTTACGGTCACATTAATCAACATTAATAACAAAATCAAAGTGAGATTCCACAAACATATATTACATAAACATTCTAAAGGTGATAGTCTGTAGAACTACAACTGTAGATAAGTAAGACTTCTTGATTCAAAAGTAGTGGTATGTAGCCACCGAAACGACTAAGCAACTCAGCCACAACTTCAGGGGCCATGCACCCATCGGCAGGTGGTAGTAACACCACCCGATTACCCCTACTGTAATTTCGTAATCACAGCTCCCAGTACCGGTGAATGTACGAACGATATCTTACCTTATGTGGAGGTTGAAGGACCCTGTAAAGTGTCGGTAATTGATCCTCAAGAGATAGATATTCATTAAAATGAAAATGTGGGGCTCGAGTAGGTTCCGCAAAGATAGTAGTCGCAAAAGGATCCGTATCGTTCATATACTGTACTCTGCAAGTGTACGTCGCCATGTTGCCGATTCGTACACATGCAATGCAATGACACTTGTTGAATCAATACGAGACTCTTGGCGATTGATCCAGCGGTGAAACGGTTCAGGAGTTCGGTGGCTTCGCAATGCATGCCCTTCCAATGACAACAGACTGTGGGGGAGTGCTTTTGTAAACAATGACTAAACTTTCCGCTATTTTTAGGAATCTGAAGGCTTGCAGGTCATTAATAATAGGTCTGTCTAAATAGTTTGTTGTCAAATTAAAAGCACTATGTCTCTCAAAGCAGTCATTAATACTATAACATGTCTCTGGATTCAGGTAGTTAGGAATGAATAGTCGTTTTGTTATATAATGGGCCTTCATGGCCTTTATGAATAAATAGAGCAGAACGTTATCATAATGAATCATCTAACCGCAAACTGGTTAACCGTCCTATTCAATCCATAAAAATAAATTTCATTTATACATAAACTCGACAGAGTAGGGCCTATTCATTTTTTTTAAAATCTCAACTTCAACCATTTGTGAAGCCCTACCAGAGTGAAATCTACTCTTTAAGAATTCATATCACCATTTACGCTCAAAACAGTGCAGGAATCCACTCTAAAAAGAGTCTTTCCGAAACCGCTACTTTGGAGTGAATTCAACTCCAAAGCGAAGTGATCTCTGACATGACTCCTAAAAGAGTGAATCTCGAGACAACTGCATGAGACAGTAAGGAGTGTGCAAAAAAAAACATGGATTGAGGAAATCCAAAAGAGTTGAGTTAATGATGAAATTGTCTGCTGTATAGAAAGTTTCCAGTACCAATCTGTTTTTGCTCTGTCTGATATTGTTTACCTCATAATCGTAAATAATGTCATGAGTATCAACAAAACATATCCCGTCGTCAATGTTGTCATAAATTCACACGTTCAGTCGCAACCACGTAGGCCTACTAACGCTAAAAATAACACCACAAGTAACATAACAAGCCCTGGGGAAACCTGAAGTTCAACCTCGTTACAAACCGGGACCAATAAAATACCATGAACTTGACCCCTTCATGCCACCATGTTTATAGGACTGAACTAAACGAAACCATACAGGAAATACCATTACAATAAACATTATAAAGCCATAACATGAAGTTTAAGTACGTGTAAGGCATGTCAGAAAAGATGAAGGGCTCATGGTACCCCCTGTAGGCCTACCCCCAGTACAATTGCTATATGAAAGTAACTTTAGACCCAAAATGTGTAAAATTTAGATTAAATCCGATCATACCAATTCAGCTCCACTTTTAAAAAATACAGGGACCGTTAATTAAGTAACTAATTAATAATAACGGACCGGCTGGTTGTGGGTATATTTTAACCAACACCAAAAAGCCAACATTGTCATTGGCTGGAATAACCTCTCAGATTGAATAAGGGCAAACATCATTGGTGAAGGGGGCACTTATCAGAGGTTGTAAGGGCACTTATAATAATGTGGAACGGGCATCTATTAGAATTAAAAGGGGGCACTTATCTGAAGTAAAAGGGTGCACTCAGCCCCCCCCCCCCCCCCCCCACCATCGAATTGTCCTCATGTACTCTCTTATACAGATGAGTGGACTTTTTAAGATTCATTTTCAGTTGAATCCACTCCGAAAATATAGTCATGGTCGTGGAATATATTCCAACGTCGTAAAATACTCTTATAAGAGTGGATTCCAATAACTTTAGCGTCAGTTCCCCACTTTTTAACGAATTATTGATTAATCATAAAAGAGTGATTTCCACTCCAGTACATTTAGAAACTACTCCATTCTACATCACCTGGGGGGTGTTTCACAAAGATCCTAAGTTGAACTTATCTCTAAGTTGGACTTAACTATTATTATGGAAAGCCGTTAGCATCTATAAAATAAAATTGTAAAAGTTATTTTAAAGGCTATGATTCAAATCATTCATATTTTCTATAATCAAGGAGATTTCATGTTCTTATTGTAGAATTTATTAAAAGTCTAAAATACTTGATTTTTCGCTTTTGAATATAATTTATTTTAAGGCTACAAATGGCTCTCCATAATTTTTAAGTCCAACTTAGAGTTAAGTTCAACTTAGGATCTTTGTGAAACACCCCCTGCTCTCTTTGAGCAGTTGGATGCTTGGAGCACCTCAAATTCTGAAGTTTTTCTGCATCACCTGTGACTGTCGCTGTCACAGTGTAAACAGAGCAGGAGCATTTAAAATTTCTTTGTTTTACGAGTTTATTTCGGGCCTGTTTTCATCCTTCAATTTGTTATTGTTTGTTAATCAAAATTTGAAAACAGGAAACGCATTCATAATTAATTGACCTTATCTTAACTTTTTGCCCACGATATTAGCCTTCATTTCTGTGAAAGACGTCATTATTACGTTCATGGAAATGGTATAAAACAATCATTATAATTGTAGTTATACTGCCCCAAATTTTCACATTTGAAATTTGATTTCATGCTAGTAGAAATAATAAAGGGTTTTGTGCCTGAATAATCATAACGAAAAAGCAATACATATTTTTGTTTAAAGTATGCTTACGCCTACACAATTACACTTTGAACATATTTCAGGAAATAATTTGTCATTCCCCTAAACAAACATTCATTTGAAGGACGTTGTGCCTTCCCGTTGAAAGATGAATATCCATGAAATTCGTTTTGACTTCATCATGGAAACCCGCGTCATTCGAGCACCGTCGGGCTTAAAGTTCATTGTACTATTAGTTTATTACCATGAATACACCACAAATTAAATGACATTTGAAATCATTTCATTACTTCCCTATTAGAATGAAAATGACCGCACTTTTATTTCTTCTTGAACTACAAAAAAAAAAGGATCGAGTTAATCATGTTAATAGTTCCTCCAAATTTTGAGCTATCAGTGACATCCAAACGTTAGGCCGAATATTAAGGAAAAAGTTTGAATTCTAGAAATTATGACAAATAATTTTGCTATCTTTTTAATTCTTTCTTCAATATTGTGGAAGACCATCGAAGGAAAATTTTCCATTGAAACAGATGGTTCTTTAAATGCCCTGAGATCTTTGGACCACACTTACATATCACATATCATTGTCTCGTCAGAATATTCATACTTCTGTGTACAATGTACGTGACTTTTAGCAACTAGACTGGGCCAATTTCTAAAATTTTGCGATTCCCAAACCTCATAATGTAATGTATACAAATACCTATGTGCTACATGATCAACCTTTTCCAATATGGCTTCCACACAATTTCGACCAGGGCCCCTGTGTCATAAAACTTGTTATCAATAATATATGGTAAATCTCTATGACAAATTTGCTCTCAGCCAATCAAATTACACAATTTCAATAGCTTATAACGGTTATTGTAACTTGTTTTTACATGAGGAGTTTTGTGAAACAGGGCCCATGACTCAATTTTATCTTTAAGATCTGTAAAACAAGACATATTCTCACCCTTTCCATGCTTTAACGGTGTAACATTATCTAAGAACATATCCCAGACTCTGAGTTCATGCCCTTGAACTTCTGACACCATAAATACGATGAGAAACAGGATCTAGGAATGCGAATACCTCATCAAAATTCATATTGGATGATGATAAACAATTAAGCGTGTTTATAGATTATTTAATTAAACATGATTATTCTGATTTCGGGAGGTTTTGAGACATTTTTATTCTGTAGCATCCGATGTAGGGAACATTCTATATGGTAACCTTGAACCATGATAACTTATGATAGACAGAGCTGAAGAATGAGGATAAATAGGTTTATCTCACATTTTAAAGGCATTCTTCTCTTGAACTATTGACATTCTTCAAGAATGTAATCTAGAACACCCAAACATACACCCACATGAAAAGACCAAAGCTTTTAACGTGTCTACTTCAAGGCGATTTGTGCGGGTAAAACAATAGTTTATTTGCTTGGAGGGCAACGGATTTACATGCATCATTATTGTTTATCTCTCATGAATCTGACCCCACCTCCCTGATCTGACGAACGAGAGGAGAAATTTATATCCCCCTGTTTTGGCAGCATGATATTTGTCGCCTTTGTTATGTGAAAGTTACTGGCGAGGTTATAAAATATATTTAAAAGTAATAATGATTATCAGCTTGATCACAATCATCATTGATGCCCTCGTTGATATCCAGTATCTCATCACAATTTGAAATCATTTTCAACAAATTTCCGCCGATTAGGTATGCTTTTTTTTCCTCTTGCTTTTTTTTTTTTCTCGAATGAAGTAGCAAGTACCACAAGTAGTGGATTAAACTCAGATCCGATATATCTTGTTAGTTACTTTAGTTTATAAATGCTGTATCTGATCACAGCTCCAAGAGCCATATAAACTGGGTCGTCGCTGGCCCGGTTTAATGTGGAACTTACACGATTTATTATTTCTTTAACCACGCCAAAAAGGCAATCGAATTTTCCGACACAGTTTAACAAAAATTATTTTTATTTCTGTAAATGTGTCAATGTGATCTGCTATCCATTTACACAACAGTCGTATTGAAACGCTCAAAGATAAGGTCTCTCTCTCTTTTGTTATTTCATTCCTTATATTATTATTATTCCCTTTTACATTTGAGGCTCACGACATTTCTCACAGAAAGCACGAATGTATCAAATAACCATGCAAAGGGGTTTATTCTAGAACAGTTGGACACCAACTCCGCTGAGACGGATGAGTCTGGGAGCTGCCGCAAATAAATTTCTATGTTTCTATTGTGAAAAGAATTTGAGTGACGTCACAGTGCTAGTTGTGAGGTCATCAGTATTCTCTGAGGTGACGAGCAGTTATCATAACTCTATGACGTCAGTAGGAGAGGATCAACAGCGCCCAGGGATAAAAATGAGAATGCACACGGGCGTCGTTAAAGAGAGGATGTGGGGTTGTGACCAGCTAAATATGTTACTAACCTATAGGGGCGCACACGACTAATTCCTAGACAGGCGGAAAATCCCCGTTCCTCCCTATTCTCAAAAGCTTAGACTACAGATTTAATGAATTATAAAAATCTTATAAGTAAAAAAAGACTCCTACAAGAAAAAGAAAATTATCATATATTTTCCAGCTATGACCTTTGACTTATTCACTAAGAGTTTGGCAAAGTCGGATTTTTGTTGAACAAAACATAGGGGTCGGTGCGTTGTTGGAAAAGGCACACAGCGAAAGCATAATATTGTGTACCATGATGTGTTCAACCTTACTGAATTGTTTTGGCCAAAAAGTGTATGCTCTCGATCTCTGATCACCCCGTTTCTGACACAATTTTTGTTAAAACCCTGAAGACCATTTGTTGTGATTGATGGGATATTTATGATTGACATGTCGGCAATTTTTGGCCAATGCCCCCCCCCCCCCATTCATAATATCACATCAACGCCTCTGGAAGTAATCGGCAAAACAGGGGGGGGGGGGTGATATGAGGCTGACACTGTGTGTGTGTGAGAGAGAGAGAGAGAGAGAGGAGAGAGAGAAAGATAAATAATACATATACACCACTATGAACAAAATATGTACCATACCATAATCCATTCGTGTATGGTAGTTGGAGGGAGCTTGTGAGAGGGCGACATTTCATCTCTTGTCCAATGGGTAGCAAGAGCGAATCTGCAGTTGTGTAGGATCGGTTTTATTCGTGCCGTGCACAGGTTTTTCAGAACACACTTATCATGTCATAAATGTTAGTTACTGCTCAAGTATTTTATATCATTTCCCAATAAATAACTATTAATGGTTATTTTTTTTTTTTGTGTGCAAAAAACGCAACATGGTTTCTTGAATGAAAGTGTTTGACCGCCAATTAAGTAATACGAAAATACCACCAAAAATATTTTAAAAAGAGTTAAGTGGACATTTGTACTTTACTTTGCTAATAATAAAGTAAATCCTTTTGAAAAATACATGTAAAACGTTTTCCTCGGAATCTTTAGAAGAATTCAATCATTTCAAATAAAATAATAATTTCATCGCATATTAGCTACACTTTTCTTCATTCAATTCTTACACACAATGTATTGCTTTAGAATCACTCAGATCTCCAAATACTGCATTGGTTAATCTAATAATAGTTATAAACATTACTGAGTATGAATATATGCAGTATACATATATAATCATAAAGTTTACATAATATACATCTGATTAGCAATGACAAACACTTGGAAATCTAACGCATGGTGCAATATCTGAGAGTCTGATCTTAATCGCCATATGAAAATTAAAAAATTGTCCTCAGATTCTCTGTAACACCTTTCTGGTTCTGGCTTTTAACAGGCGATATACAAATATAGACAAATAATCAAACTAAACAAGTGCCATAAAGGTAATGTAAATGACTTCATAATGTCAATCCTGTAATCGTATGCAACATCAAAGGGGTTTAACACACGTCTTTCACTAGGATGTGACGTATACCCTAGCAAATTAAGGGTTATACGCCCCCTACATCCCAACAACAATCTTTCTGGAACGTGATACAGAACATGAATCAAGGATCATTTCAAACTATAGACATAAACGTGCACTGTAAAAAAGAATTTGTTCATTGTTAAATTTTACGTATTTTTTCCATGTAGAATTTACTTGAAAACATTAGTTTTGCCACTTACGCACTAAATTTAAGTCTTGCTAACTCAAACTTTCAATTTAGTAGAACATACGTAGAATATTTAAGTAAAATCAAATACATAAGAACTTTAAGTAATTTCAGCTTGTATTAATTTAGTAATTTGAACTCAAAATCAGAAATTATACGTATTACTCAAACAATTTATTTTGATTATTCTTATCTTTTTAAAGTAAGGACCGATGCAGTGCGTAATAGAAATATTTACATAATTTATGAATATTCATTAAGACCAAATTAAACTCTTTTTAAAATAAAACAATTCTTTTTTGTGGTTGAATGAAAATTTAAGGACTTTAAAACATTTACTAATTCATTTAACATGGCTAAGCAAAGACAAGACAATTTTTAATTGTTACCCACTTCAAAACAAATCAAAAATTGATATTTCAGGAAATTGTCAACCAATTTTCCTTTTAAGATGCTACGATCAAGTATATATAAAATTTGGAGCCTTTCAATATGTGTCGAATTGAAGCGTATGAAATAGTTTGTGATGGTGGTAGATAATACGGTTAAATCTTAAACAGAAGTAGTGTTAGTGATTAGTGATTAATCTGGGTACCAAATCGTGCAATATGTAATCCTATCATAGCTTTTTTTTAATTATCTAAAATGATTACAATACTAAAATTATTTACGTTAATGTAACTCGATTTAACTGAGTAAAAATGTATTCAGCAAAATAAGTAAATTCTACTTAAGATGCCGTACGTAATATTTACTTAATAAAAATAAGGCAATTCTTTTCCTCAATTTTATTGAGTTATTTCGACTATTATTTTTTTACAGTGTGGGTTGATCTCTAGCTCCATGCATGCAGTGTCCCTGAGTATAATAGGTGCAACACATTTTTCAAAGTGGGTCTAGTTCAGCATGTGCTGTAGCGGAATTGGCATGGTGCATTGTGCTGTATTTTCATTGGAATGGAATCATGTCAGGTTGACATTATTTGGTACAACTTGGAAACGACCGCGTGATACATTTTCTAACGAATTCACTCGGAAACCTAAAAGTAATGACCTCTTGCTTGTAAAGTTCTTAAATAATCGAGAATTTAGTAACGAAGCGACATCTGTACACAGCCGCCAACCACCCCCCCCCCCCCCTCTCCAAAAAAAAAGAAGAAGAAGATTTTTATATAATGCTGATGTAAATAAAGTAATGCTTACCATTTATATAAAACATTTTTGACCCCTTATTTACCCCTTTACAGTTCGGAGGCACGGTTGAAGAGGGAGAGAAAGAGAGAGAGAGAGAGAGGGAGAGAGAGAGAGAGAGAGAGAGAGACGGACGGACAAAGAGATGAGGGGGTTACACTAGACACCAAACACTGGACAGTGACGATAACAGCAGGTGTAGCTTGTTATCTGTCACCGTCATTCACCCCTATCATTCACAATCATGATTTACTATTCCCCACGTGATTCTAAAAGCAAACTCTTCACCCCCATACATGACCGTGATGACTAGCTTCATGGTGAAGCTATTCGGTTCAGTTGATATACAGAGAGTCATTTTGTTTTTGGAACGACAGTTCCTGGGTTCGAATCCAGCTTGGCAAAGGACAAAAATTGACTGGCGTTTTATGTGTATAAATATTCCTCTCCTATTCCAAAATGCAGGCTAGGAAGGATGGCAAACACTCACTGATAAGACGTAAAATAGAAGTCCCATGTGTAGAACAGGCAAGTCATATACATGAAGAATTATACTTTGTTTTTAAAAGACACTGAGGGACATTGACCTTCCCCAGAACAGCCCTGATATAATATAGGTTAATGGTGAAAGTTTTCATGTTTGAGCAAGATTGACTGGGTCGAGTGACGTTAGTTTTGGTAATGCTAATTAGATCATCCAGGTACCAGGAAATTGAATTAAAAATCAAATTATGTCTCACAAAGGTATTAGTAATGTTTCTAATGGATTTGATTAATTGACAACAACTGTACGTCTTGTGAGGCTGGTAGCTTTCCACTACAATTGCAATGATCAACTGTTCATCTACAGTAGATGTTGACACAGTCATCCATAAAATGACCGCAATTAGTCAACCCCATCTCATCTTTTAATCTATTCAAAACAAAACCGAAAGCAAACAAACAAACAACCCTCCTTCCCGCACAAATTCATAATCGTAACATACCAAGTAAATGCAACATTTTAGATGTTGCTAACACTGTGGTAATACATGTATTGTTATGGGAAGGGCCTATGTCTCAACCGGACGAGGTAAAACGTTGATTAAAACGAAAGCCCATAAAGCAACAAATCTTTCAAACAAGGACGATGTCAGAAGCCACCAATTTATTGGTCAGTAATTTCCCTCACAGAATGCAGTCCTAATGGGTCACTGAAAACAACGTAGACTTCGATACCACTAACTCAGTGGGAGGCACAGTTTAGTACACTATGATGCCCAGCACTATTTGCCTTAGATGTGGGTTGGCTGCCTTACCTTCATGGTGAGGTAAAGGTACAGTGGTGGATAGAAAACTGCCATGCAGTTACCAGTAGGCATCACTTAAATCGAAAACGCATGTACAATAAGTCAACGTTGTTGTTATCTTAGGTAGATGTAAAAACATTAAAAGGGTTGATTTCCTTAGAGGAGTTTACAAAGTTAGAAACATTAACTACAATAAGTAATCTTTCCCTTCAACAACACCAACACTGCACAGACAAATAATGTTGTGCAAGAAGCAACGTATTATTTGATTAAGTGACTTAATTATTGTGATACTAACAGTATTCCACCATATATGAGGATCTAAATACAGAGTCGTCTATAAAAATACATATTTAAGTCGAAATTTGGGAGAATCTATAGCTTGTTACTATTTTGGAATTAAGTATAGATAAATGTGCTCAGACTGTGATTGATAGTAATGTAATTGTTAGTTGATCTAATGTGGGTAGAGTAATCAATTGACCGACAGTAAACTGTTAGAAAGGCAAAGTATCTTTATATATATATTTTTAAATCCAGATTCTATTTCTTATTGCGAATTTTGAGACACATTATTGAACGTATACACCCTCTCTCTCTCTCTCTCTCTCTCTCTCTCTCTCTTTCCATCTTTCTCTCTCTCTCTCTCTCTCTCTCTCTCTTTCTCTCTCTCTCTCTCTCTCTCTCTCTCTCTCACACTCACTGATAAAACAACAACAACAACAACTACAAGATTATAAACTACTGAAAGCACAATATAGCTACTACATACATTTTTGTTGATGTATACCAGTGTTTGTTTGCAATCGCTCCCTGGTGTTTTCTCTTTATGCCCCCTATAATTTTAATACTATGCGTCGGAACTCATTACGACATTGCATGTATAGACAAGTAAATAGAATGGAGAGGTAGGATCGCAGAAGAAATAAGAGAGGAAGGGTGGTAATGGAGATAGGGTGGTAGTAGTGGTAGGATTGTTTTAGAGGTAGGGGGAGAAAATTCAGTATTGTTACTCTCGATAGAATGATAGAAACGGTGAATTAATTATTCATGAGTTAACAAGAAAATAAATGATGAATATACACAATATGTACCAAATGGACGTGTATATATGACAATAGATTCAAATACAAAATCCAACTTCTACAAACTCACACTGGGCTAGTTTTGCTTTATTTTATCTAGCAGATGATTGTCTGAAAGATGTCGAAGATGATGGGTTTGACCTGGATAATTCGACGTGTGTCTGATATAGATTACAATATGATCCATTGCCTTCAGGCCTCTCAAAATATGTACTTTGTTGTGGTGGTGGGGGTCGGTATGACAACTAACATTATGAAGAAACATTTAAACAATATTATGCAAGTTTAGCATGATGTAAAAAAAAAAACTATTCTCAAAATGGGCCTAAGACATAATTGTTTCTGCGACAATTATTGCCCGAACAAATTAAAATCTTAACCTAACCTAATCTTTGACGAAATAAAGGCCGAATCATTCGGTGGAGGATCCAACCGACGGATCACATAGCGTCGTGTATATCATGACCGGAAAACACCTACATTACAATGCAAGTTATCATAATTAAATGTTATCAAATCTTATTTCAATGGGCAGTGTAATAATTATGGAGAGATATTAATTGAAATAAATCATTGATCATCGATCTCAAGGCGTGTCAAGATTCAGAAGACAGCGATATGCCAGTATTCCTCTTTACTGTGTTTCACCGACTTAAAAGACAAGATCATGCCAAAATTGAGATAAAAACATTGATAATCGATACATGTAGTTTGAAGTTTTTAATCCTTCCACGTTTACATAAAAAAATATCAGATTCATACAAACTGTAGAGTAACAAAACAACATGGATAGATAACTTAAATGAAGTATATTGTACATCAAACAAATAAGCTGAATGTTTCAAGGGAAGTGTAGATACAACGGACAATATAAAAACAATGTAGATATGAGAAACCTAAATAAAAAGCATGATTAGGCTCCTGTAAAGAGTAGGATCATAAAGTCTGATTAATATATTACAAACCTACCTCTCTTTCTTTCTGTCTCTCAGCTCTCCGCCTCCGTCTCTCCTCTATGTTATAAGACATGACCCAAATAGATAATACTCCTTATGTAACCATGAAGATGAGACAGATAGAACCTAACGAGTCAAGACCAAGCAAGCATGATGATAAACACAATCCTAGACACAACCCTGCATGAGGATAGTTGTGTTGGTATAACTGAGGCAGACACATCAACGGTCCAAACACAGCTGGATATGGGTAGTCCACAGCTTTCGTCGTTGGGATGGAGTGTGCTCTTGAAAAAGGCGAGTCACCTCCAAAAACGCATCACTGTAGCTCCATCTTGCTCTATATTCGCGGGTTGATGGAGAAAACCAGTACAATTTGTTACGGCTTGTTTTTTTAAAAGCGAGGGCCCTGAATGGCCCACGCTTAGTGACAAACCTATCCAATATTTTTAGTTCGTGTTTGGCTTCTGTTTTAACGACAAAAAAAAATGACGACCGAAAGAAAATGGTGGTAGTTGAAGGAGGTCGAGAGAACTTTATTTCGTCTTGGTTTCTCTCCTGCAGCTAAATCGGTCCTCCAGTAGCTTACGCACGAAACCTGATATGTAAATGATTGGAGATTATGATGAAGACAGACATTCGAATGTGATTCGACCGTGAGCTGGCATCTTAAAGGCCATCTAACTCTTGGTCAAGTTATAGGTAAACCCTTTAAGACCTGTCATGGATGCGGTGATGTTGCCAGTGTTCTAGACACAATAGTCAATTGAGAATGGAGTGAGGAACCGCAGGAACCCATTGACTACAACCTCTTCACAGCAGCTTCCGTGGCGTATCAGGATGCTCCATGGATTTCGGGGGGGGGGGGGGGGGGGAGCGATCCCTCATCATCGCATCCCATCCCCGTTCTGTCGCTCATATCCCTCTTTCTCATTTTCTTTCCCTCTATCTTTCTTCTCTTCTCTCTTTCTCTCTCTCTCCCTCTCTCGTGCTTTTTCTCTCTCTCTCCCTCTCTCACTCTCTCTCTCGCTCTCTCTCTCTCTTCTCCCTCTCTTTTATCATTCTCTCTCTCCTATCCTACCCCTCTCTTAAAGTCTCTCTCTCCTTCCATCTCTATCTCTCTCTTTCTTTCTTTTTTCACTTTCTTGTTCTGCTCCCCATTTCCCTCTTTCTATGTCGCTATGTCTCTATCCACTGCCCCCTTCTCCCCCTCTCCCTTTTCCTCTCTCTCTGTCTCTCTGTCTCTCTCTGTCTGTCTCTGTCTCTGTCTCTCTCTTTTTCTCTCCACGTTCTTATCTCTTTCCTCTGTCCAAGTCATGTATCTTTTGATCTTTAAATCGAAACACACATGTTAAGTCCAATGGGTAGAAAACAGAGTGTTGAAACGGGTGTTTTCTGTTTTTGTAATCGACTCAAATTTTCTGTTGTTAGAGGAGGAAGAGGAGGAGGAGGAGAAGGAAGAAGGGAGAAAAAAAATATTGCGAAAAATATTTACTTCTAAGGATGTGCCATTCTGCCATTTCACAAGAGGAGAGTGCAAAATCAAATGAAAACAGAAAACTAAATTAATTTTTTTTTTTACAATACGGAACATAGAACAGTTTAATTTTTCGAGTTTCAAAAGATAACAAAGCATTTATTTAGTTAAATAAAATTCGAAAGAAAATCACTTTATACAAGTCGTGTAGAATTAAAGAACAATCATAACACCAGAAAGATACTTTGATGAAGAAACATATTCGGTTTCCAATTGGTTCATGAAAACATACACACATTATACAGCATATAGATGTTGAAACGAGCATAATTTTATGTGAAACATACCACCAGGGGGCTCCGTGGCTGTGAGCTAATCAAGATATTCCAAATATGCCAAGAATGTGTGGGGTTGCTGTATAAGTAGGAGCGCATGCGCTTCACAACGATATTATGGCCAATGTGCAGAGTTCGAGAGGGAGGGAGAGTGAGAGAGAGAGAGAGAGAGAGAGGGGGGGGGAGAGGGGGGAGAGAGAGGGAGAGAGAGAGAGAGAGAGAGAGAGAGAGAGAGAGAGAGAGAGAGAGAGGGGGAGAGAGAGAGAGAGCCGGGGGGGGGGGTGGTGGGAGGGAGAGAAAAGCCGAGAAAGAGGGAAAGAAGTAAGTAAAGGATAATTGAGAAGAAAACAAAGAGAGACAAATTTTTTGAGTGCTCGTGGAGGCAAACAGAGACACAGAATTGAGGAAGATCGAGAGGGGAAAAAAGATTTTTTTTTTTCGAGTGCTGATCGAGGCAAACAGAGAGACAGAAATACGTATAAGTGCTTGGCAACGAAATTATCATATTACGTATTGTTACATCATAGTTAAAATCATGTCATGTCAATCTCTATCTCCGTTTGTACTTCACCATACATGCAATGCGTTTTTGATATATCAGCCAAATCATTAATATACACAATATATCATAATTAAACATTATGCATGTAGATTCATAAAACAACTGCATCATTCTCTGAACTAAAGCTTGTGAATTCAATTTATAAAATATTTGTCTTTAATCTTACGTTCAGTTTAATTTTCTGTCCTCATTTTATAAAAAGGTATGGCATCAAAATTCTGGATTCATTCCTTTTGCAAATCTTGATATATTATTACTCACATTTACGATTTGATATTTTTTTTAAATCTCTTATGACTGTGTTGACGATTGATTGTCATTCTATTCCTTAAATATCTCCTGTCTCTCCGATATATTGTTTACCACAACCATTACAATTTAGATAATCGAGCTAGTTTCTAGATGAGCATGAAAATTTATCTGTTAAACATATTAATGTTTCTCATAGTTGTCTCCAATGCACTACGGCTCATTTCACCATCAGTTTTTCAGTTTTTAATGGACTTCTTCTGTAATTTGGCGATCATGTAATCGAAAATCGCCTCAATCAGTCTCTCTATGAAACGGGATCCCAAGCGTTTAACTTTCTAGAGAATACGGGAGGAAACGACATGAAATGGAATTATTTAAAAGGCTCGAATTAAGAGATATGATATGCTAAGTGATAACATTACATGGTTTTGTAAGCCTCACCTTATATGTGGTGCTCTACTCTTTAAACAGTTTTGAGATGAAGCTTACAATTCGCACGAAATAACATTACCCAAGAAATTTGTACATTTTATACAAGTGGGGGTTAATTCAATAGTTATAGTTTCTTGTATGTTTTATCCTTATATATGACCCCTATATGCAGAACAGCTCAGTATGGCTATCCATTTGCACATCGCAATGTCATTCATGTTACCTATTCATTCTGTAAATTCTTAAATATCTTTTGGAAATGAATAAGCAAAAGAAAATATAAAAAAATAATAATAATCATCACCGCCATCATAATCAACATTACAAACATTCATAACCGTCTTACCCAAATCTTTCCATGCCAGCGGGCGTTCTGTTTCATAAATGAATGCCATTAGGGTATTATTTGAAGAAAAAAACATCTTCTACCATATGGTAAATAAATAATCTATATAAAGCAGGTGAATTCTTAGTGAACCCGGACGCACAGAATATAAACGCTCTAGAAATATTTGAATTCATTAACTGGCTATAGTGAGACTGACGCTTCAGCCTCGCGTGCCTTCTGACAACTTTCTACGGGTTCACTAGACCGGCACTGTCGGTCTCATCGGCTGTCTGTTTAACGGAGCCCCCGTTACTGACTATAGTCAAATGAAATAAATACTGTAACAGTATTTATTTACAGTTATTCGACTTAAAGATAATGAACTTACATCTCTCCACCCCATCGTGTTCACGAGCCTCGGTAAGAAAGTGTTGAAATAGATTCTAATAAGAGAAAAGAGAGGGTAGGTATATCATTTGCCAAACAGTGACTCCTGAACAAAGAAAAAGAGATTAAGAATTAAGGGCCCATACAGGCGTGTATCCACGGGGGGGGGGCACGGGCCCGGGCCACCCTTGTTTGTTTGTTTGTTTTGACTTTTTTAAATAAAAAAAAAAAAAAATTATAAATATTTTTTTAGTAAGTGATCACACAACCCCCCCCCCCCATTTTTGGGGCCGAATACGAAAAAAAAATATTATGCTCACTATCCCCCCCCCCCATTGAGCGAGATATTGGTCGGCTCGATTTTCATATTTTAGGCTCGCCCCCCCCCCCCCCCCCCCCCCTATCGGGAAATCCTGGATCCGCCACTGGGCCCATATAAACTGCCCCCGTAACAACGAATGAGTGAACTGTCCATCCTAACATACCTTATTATACACAGAATGTGGAGAGGGCCATTGTCTGACCATCTGACACACTCCCTTGCGTATTATCTTGTATACTTTACATATTCTGAGTAGAAAAAAAAAGGATAACATTTCTTATATCTATAATGAAAACAAAACTCACCTGCTGGATCTCTAGATTTCGAATATTTTTGTCGTTCAAGTACGATTGCCAGTTTAAGAAGAAAAAATGCTATAAATTCGTAGACACACTAACGTCAGAGCAAATTTCGGAGCTTCAGTTCTAACGGGGCGCAGTTTACTGTCTGCAACTAAGAAATGACATGCAGCTATGATGTGCAAGCATTTAAGAGTGATGATTAACCTCTTAATAACAAAGTGAAATCGTTAATGATTCACTTTATAATTTCCTATAAAAAGTCGGGTAAATAAAATATCTTAAGGACATCAATTTATTTAACTTGACAGTATTTGCATTTCTTAGAACGATAATATTGAGAACAAACTTTTGAGTTCTTTTAGTAAATATCCTGAGTATGAAGATAATAATTGTGATAAAAAATTTCAAAAGAATTTTCAACTCTCAAGACACCGAAATAGATTGAATAAAATAAACAGCATTATAACCGTTATCTCTTCCATTAATGCCCATATTTGACAATAATGACTAAACACGTGATGTTAATTGAACCCTTTCTAGGCTACTGCTTTAAATCAGCAATATCAGCTGATCGCACCCCCCCCCCCCCCGATTAATCGATCACGTGGAACGAATAGAGAACGCCCCTATTTTAAACTGATTGTTTTAGTTATGATGATAGAAAAAGAGAATAAGTAAATATATTCATTTTATCTTATCTGATTTTATATGAGCTACGATAAGATAGTATCGGTCATTTGCCTCTCGGCTACGTATTTGATAATAAGTTTTATCAGTATCTAATTGGCTAAAGTTTAAGCAAACATAATCGACCGATATTACTTCAAACAGTTATCAAATTATTCTGAGAAGTCATTATGATTAATCTGATTGGACTGCGATATGTCAGTGGATCAAAATCGTTAATTTTGTTTAATTGTCTTTGTTAGGCCATGGCCAGGCCATATATTTTAATCTTAGTTAATTTCTGAAATGCGTAGCATAAACTTATTGATATGTTACTGGTTTACTGATGCACTTTCAGGATTGTGTTTCACCTTTTAGTTTGAACTCCGAGTTGAACTTACTTCAGTTCAAATGAACCAACAAGACCTTTATTTTCTGATTCAACTATAGATTTCACAAACCTTTTTCTTGTAATGTAGATGTACAAAATTCGAGATTGTCGTTAGTACATACTTCAAATAAATTTATTGAAATAATAGTTTTTGAGGCTTTCATTTACCTTTGTTAAAAGGGTTAATGTGGTGAAAAGTAGGTTTGGATAAAAATACGTCATCAAAAACTTGTAAATGTCCAAGCTCTACAGAACTCTGTTAGGGACCACGGAGAATTTTTGTTAATGCAGGGGGTAAACAACTCGACTCGGAGACTCGGCTCTGGAAGAAATTTTCGAGGCGGTGGTCGTGGTGGTGGTGGTGGAGGGGGGGGGGGGCAATTATACACCAGGAATACAATTTTTAAGGGAACATAGCGACTATTAACGGGGCAGATGCAACTTTGCATTCTTTGTATGATATTACATAGTTTATCTCTCATTAAGTAACATATCAAAGCTTTTTCATTATGAGATAGGCCTAATTGTGATTAAAACCTCATCGGGAATGGTTAGGTTATCTAATCATAATCAGTGGCAATGCGATCTCACAAATTTTCTTTTTTTTGCTCGCTCGCATATGATTCTTCAGTGTAGCAAAATAGGGTGTTGAAGCAATACTTTTGACCACGTAAAGAGAAAATCGTTAAGATTATCCTTAATAATGTATCAATTTTAGCGCTTTACAAGTAACGTTATTATTATTATTATTATTATTATTATTACATTGTAGGGGTATATAGAAATGTCACGCCAACGCCACATGGTTTGATTATTTTGTTATTATTTCACTGTATACATGGCTCTGCTCCGCAATACGACATCGGCTTGATCAAGCATTACATACCCTTTGACAGCTACGCGTTCTCAAAACTCTGGCTTACTTGTTATTTCTAGGGTTAACGCAAAGTGGGGGGGGGGGGGGGGGGGGGGGGCTAAACTTCGCTCATGCTGGGCCTTCATTATATGGATACTCTTCCTCAATAGATTAAAAATAGCAGTTCTGGTGAAGTATTAAAAAAAAATCTTAGGAAATATCTGTTTAATTTAGCCTATAATTGATTACCATTACCTGTCATGTCCGTACCATTCCTATTGTACTTTAATTTGTATATATATTAATAATGTATTTCATCTTTTGCACAAGCTGCGCCTTGAGCATTTGGACTGTCAAGTGGATTTGGCGTCCTAAAAATCTTATGTATTATTATTAATTAAATGAAGAAAAAGCAAATACTAACTCAAATGTCAAAATTATGAATGAAAATGAAAAGCATCGATTTCTTCATTTTGCCTAAAACACTCATTGGAAAATATAATTCATGTGTACCTTTTTCCATTCCGGAGGCTGACATCAACTTTTCTCCGCATGACCAATTACCTCCTTCAGTTGGTGTCCACTTTGTCTTATACCATTTTTATCAAAAAGGCCTTGACGTCTCTTGATTTTTATCTTCAAATCCATTTTATTTGTACAACGCATGATTCAAAGTGATATAAAAAGCTTTTCATATAAAGTTCACAGGTTTTCATGATAAAAGTTGAAATATTCTATCGTATAAATACCCTACATACGCCCACACTCAAATAATTATATTCCTCAAAAGATAGGCTAGTTCTTTGAATTGAAGGCAGATCTGTGTTAAACAAATAAATTGGTTGATGACGTGCTTGAACTGTGTGATATCTTAACTGATATATGAGTATTCTTATTGGGTTATCTTATGTTTGCACATAATATACGTTGTTCAAAAGCTTTATTTGTCTTTCCCAGAATATTAAGAAATTATAATTATGTACCGTAATAAAAATCGAACCATGATATTAGTGCCCCACTGAAATGCAATTAGAGAACTAAAAACAGTCAAAGTAGTTGAAGTGGTGTTGCATTCACTCAGGGGCGTACGCAGGATTTCAAATTTCAAAGTTGCATAATCATTTATAAGTTTATTCCGAAGTATTTCTCGTACTAATTTTTGCTATGTTCATGATGACTATGATTGAGTGATATTAAGTGTGTATGCCATGTATATTTGTTCATATAATGTATGTTGTCATGTCAGAGTTGAGAATTCTCGCACTTTAATATATATACATATTATATACATTTTTTAATTAAAAACTCAAAATCAAGAAATCGCAGACGGAGTTGAGTCCAAACTGTCTGCTTAACAAACAAAGCCAGGGTCGTTACTCATAGGCAGGGGCGGCGCCAAAGGGGGGACAGGGGGCGTCCGCCCCCTATCATTTTCCAAAAAAGGAAGAGGAAGAGAAGGAAAAAGAGGAAAAAGATAAGGAAAAGGAAAGGAAAAGAAGGAGAAGAAAAGAAAAGGAAGGGGAAGAGAAGGAGGAAGGCCAGGAGGAATAGAACTATAAAATGTAAATAATTATGTATGACGTAAGGGAGGGCGGGAGAGAGGGAAAAGAACAAAATAAAGATAGAGACAATAAAGAAAAAGTGAGAAAAAGCAAGCCGAATCAGGCGATCAGCTTATTAGCAGTTATTATAGGCCTGACTGACAACACTTCCTTTGCCCGTCCGCGTCTTTTTTTAACCTAACCTAGCCATCCTACCGCTGCATTTGATTGGCTCAATAGGTCATTGATAACTTTTGACGAATAGCATAGCCACAGTCGATGTGTGTTGAGGTCAGAGTTCGAGATTCTTACGCGCTCGCCCATTCTCTCATCGTCTAAGCTTCAGCGAAGCATCCGTAATCACCGCATGTATTCTCGTTTCCCTGAATCGTTTCGTTTTTAATTCTTGAAGGCTTGAATCAGTCATAGGGGTCCCTATTCATAATACCTGAAAGGGGGTCGCTTCATAAATAAACGAATGAATTCACGAAAAGCGACCCTCTTCTCGTATTATGAATATCGGTCCTTACGAGTAGTAACCCCTGATATAAATTATGAATAGCGCCCCTTCTTCATGTTCATGAATAGCGACCATGATTTCGTATTATGAATAGCGGTCCTTACGAGTAAAGACCCTTAATATGAATTATGAATAACTACCCTCATCTCACATTATGGATAGCGGTCTTTACGCCTTTATGAAAAGTGATCCAACTTGCGTTTCATGAATAACGGTCCTTCACGTACAGGAAGTTCGCGTTAAGAATAATGTTCTTCATGAATAGCGAGGTTACCCCAGCAAAGTAGGGTGCTGAAGCAATATTTTGGACCATGTAAAGAGAGAACCTTGAAGATCATCCC
Source organism: Strongylocentrotus droebachiensis (assembly GCA_035222895.1). Lineage (NCBI taxonomy): Eukaryota > Metazoa > Echinodermata > Echinoidea > Camarodonta > Strongylocentrotidae > Strongylocentrotus > Strongylocentrotus droebachiensis. The sequence goes on from JAVYIG010002573.1 coordinate 215,282, forward strand.
TGATAATGTAATGTATCACATAGCAATTTTAAGATTAACAGATTAGGGAAGAAGAATAGGGAAACTGGTGAAAGTAGGATGAAGATTGGATGAAATACGCCATCAAAAATGTGATAAAGTTCCAAGCTCTGCAGAACTCCTTAATTACTTCGTATTTCCACTTTCTCTCTCTCTCTCTCTCTCTCTCTCTCTCTCTCTCTCTCTCTCTCTCTCTTTCACCTACCCTGACATCCCTTCTCACACCTTTTACCCTATACCTTACCTCTCTTACTCTCATCATCTACGTAGTCTACTGGAAGAAATATTGCACGATAAAGAGGAATACACTTTTCCATGTTTGTCCTACCTGTGATTATCACATTGAGTCATTACATTTAACTTTCTATAACTCCCTCTTCTTGGAATTTTTTCCATTGAAAAGTTGAATAAACTGGATACTTTGCCTTTCGTTTTATATTCTTCATTATTATAGCGTGTTCCATTGTGATCTGCAGAATAGTTTTTATATTTATAGATAACTTATGATAATGATATTTGCATTGTGAATGGTACATGTATATTTGCATTTTATTCGAAAGGTGCTTGACATACATGTATTATCTGACATTTGCTTGTATTTTCACAGATATTAGATTGTGTTATATATATAATTTCGCAGAAAAATGCACTTCGAAAATGAAGTGTTTTTTTAAATAAAACCCAAGGTCACCTTGACGATATTGATGTCATCATGAAGTTTAAACAAAACAAAATTTAAAATGAAACCAGCAAAATTAAATATTGAGTCGCTTGACATTTTCTGTCCTATTTTCTCTCATCGTTCATAACAATCATCTATCATTTCTTTCTATCCATTCGTTATCTTTTCTACTTGTTCCCTAGCTTATAAGAAGAGAAGATGTAGTATAAAACAAAGGAAAAATTCCATCAGAGATGTATGTAAAATCGTAGAACAAATTTGATAAGACATTCTTGTCATTCTAATCCTTAAATATCTCCTGTATCTCCGATATATCCGTTTTCAGCAACCATTTCAAGTTAGACAATTTAGCAAGTTTATAGCTGTGCACGAAAAAGTATCTCTTGGTTTAGACGTTTTTGTAATTTTATTATTATATAGTGTCGTATTGTATTAATTCAGTTGAGTAAACACAAAACATGTCTAGGGATGCAGCAAAAAGGATTGAAAATCACTTACAAGGCTGCTTTCTCGATAAAAATGATAACAGTAATCAAATATAACAAGAAACATGAGCATAAAAAGTGAGATAAAAAACAAAGAAATACATTGGTAAAAGAATTAGGGAAGTAAATATAAATAAAAACACACAATCAAATGCTGGGTAAAAAAATTAAGGAAGTAAATATGAATAAAAACACACAATCAAATGCTATATATCATGTAAACTTTAACCTGGTGACAGCGAATCATTGAAATAAATAATCAGAGAGTTGAGTATTAAATTGCACGAAGGTGTCATTATAATGTAGTGTGGGGCTCAGTTTTGTGTGAGCCCGCATAGGTTCTTTTATCCACTACAGAAAGGAGGAAGCGAGAAGGCGATATTTACTGTTTGGTAGCTCTGGTTCAGAATGCCCCTCTGCTCAGAAGCTCTAAGTTTATTCTCTGCTCTTTCCAACATGCATGCATATGTATCAACTTAGCAACTAAGTAAACAATAACATCCTCATCAATAATCAAAAGGAAGTCAGTCATGTGACTACATACTAAATATTCAACGAAAGTGGGCCAATCAAAACAGAGGGTGTGGTGTGTCATGTGACCGTTATGGAGGGAAGAGTGGTCAGGTGACAGAAGAGGAGGGAGAGGGATTTCTTGTAACCGGGTATTAGAGTGAACCAACAAATGCCTGTGGGATGTGGGGCATGTGAACATGAAAAGAAGAACATACTTGGTGGTGAATAGGGACACAGAGTCTATAGAAATTAAAGAGGCTAATTAAAGGAAAACTTGTAGGAAACCAAAGTGACCTTCAAGGGTTAACTAAAAGGTACAATAAAGCCCTACAGTAGTAGTATTTCAGACGGATTATGAGTAGATGAATGGAAAACTGACTATATGAATACAATATGAGAGAAAAATTAAGTGTATATTTTAAGAAGTGGAAATTATGTTAGTATTTATATCTATATAATAAATATACTTATATATGAAGATAGATCTTCAGTGAGGTTTCAAAAGATGATAGTTGGGCTATTCTTATAATATTAATAATCAGTTTTTGCAAAAGGTACAAACATCTTCTTGTTATGGTCACTTATTCAATTTACTGGTGTAATTCTTTTACTGACAATTTTTTTAAAATGATTTATCAATGGTTGGCATACATGGGCAGTTTGACGCCTCTTATCGAATCTTTTTTTTTTTTTACTTTTCCCTCCAATGAGGCCGAGGTCAATAGTTTCTGTAAATTAGGCGCATGTCTCCCACTTGAGACGTATTTTTCTTTCCCAAATATGTTTTTCAGATGAGAATCTCTAGTTTATAGAAGGGTAACGGTTGTTTGATAGTATTTGAAAAATTCCCGTTCTTGGGATTGTATGTGGATACATAAAATATTATATGTTCTTCTTGATTGGTCTTCTTTGTTGTTAGTCTTAAAACATTTTGTTCTGTATTACGTGCCTTTTGTATATCTATTCTCTTAAGATTTTCGGATATTCCCGAAGCAATAGCACGGATTTTAACTAGTTTAACGTGTCAGCTAATCTATAATGTATATTTGTCCCCAATTTTTCATTTATCTTCATTACATTTATACTCAAGAACGATTTAATTAAATTCAAATTTGATTGGTCCAAAAGGAAATTCTTTGCGTTTACATGCATTTTTAACAGAAATAATAAAATAAAATGTACATGTAACATAATACATGCGACATAAAACGATTACATACAGAGAATAAACATATAGCATTTTAACATTCACATTCTATAGATATTTTCTCTAAATTTACATTATATTCAATGTTTATTCATTTTTCAGAGTAATTACAAACACAATAATAATAATAATTACTATTATTATCAATATCATTTTTATTATCATCAATATCATTTTTATTATCATCAATATCGTTATTATTATTGTCAATGTTGTTATTATAATGAATATTATTATTATTATTGTTATTATTATTATTAGCTATACTCATAATATCATTATGATAAAATATTGTTATGAGACAAACAATAAACTAAAAACAGTTTAAAAATCGAAAGATTTTTTCAGAATTATGTTCTATTATGACGGGAAAATAAATATGTATATATCCTAGTAGGTTAAACATAATGTCCATATCTACTGGGGGAATGCAATACCCTATAATGGTAAATCCACATGGAAGACCACCAAATTGGTGATATGTACCACCCTGTATAAATATCAGAATAAATAAATAAATAAATAAATTATTGCTCCTATGAATGAAACCCAAATATGAATGCAGTAGGCTATGTATGCAATATGAATAACTATTAAAGGCAGTATGAATGAATTATTCATTATTCATTATTTATTATTTAAAAAAGAAGAAGTATATAATGATGTGTGAGTTTAAATACAAAAAAGATTTTTCCATTTCATTTGAGAAGAGATGGCTATTATAAGAAATGAAGAATAGTTGTCCTATAATAAATACAAATAAGTTTTCGATCATTTCCTTCAAGCAAATAGACAAGAATATAACTCAAATATAACGCAAAATTTCATTCAACAGACGGATGGACTGCAACCTTTATATATCACTTCTTAGCCTGACATAATTTTAATTCAGGGGGTGACTTAAATCTCTGGACACCTTGACAGCCGAACACACTGCCCTGTTTCTACAAACCTCATCTCATCAAAATTAAATGTTTTATCTATTATGTAGGCTGCTTGTTTGACAATGGTTTTGAGTTTTCCTTGGTCTTTCTTACTGGCAGTATTGTACCACACTACAGAATCATATGTCCTTATACTTTCAACTCTCATCTTCTCTCCTGACACCCCCATCTTGAGTGAAATATATGTATGTAGATTGTTCAGAATATCGCAAAATACTTAAAATATATCTCCAAACTCTTTTTTCCATGTGATAACAAATATCATCGAGGTATCTTAGTCAAAGCTTTTTCACATATAATCTGGCTTCTTTTGAAATGAGTTTATATTGAAAATTAAGTCTAATGCAAGAAAAAAAATCTAACAAATTGATTTTTCGATAGAATATTGTGTTACAATAAATAAAATGATTAATTACGATGTCACGTCGTAAGAAATGGGAGCAATTTCAAAAAGCATCCTACATTCGGAATGCTAGGAAAGTGTTTGCATGACAGGTTAATAATTACACGCCCCATTCTTTGATTCGTTTTCTATGAAAGTTGTAAATTCAGACCCATCTTCTATCTTAGAATCATCTGCTTTCTTAGGAGTTGGCGTCTTAATATTTTGACCATCCTTCATTATTCGCAAAGACAGGTTTTTCAAATTAAACTTTATTTTGTACGAGGACTTACTAACAATCCATGTAATCATGGTAATAGTAAAGAACACGATGAATATTATACAAACAATCATTACCACATGTTTCCAGAACATTGAATTATTATCACAATTTTGGTCTTGTTGGAAGGTAATGATTGATATTGTACTAGGTAAATCAGTGGTAGGCCTCAATGAAATCACAGTATCATTATGTAGGTCTGTGATGTTGGTTAGTTTCCTTTCTTGAAAATGGTTCCATTCCCAATCTTTACATTCACTCACGTCTTTATCTTGAACAGAGCTGGATGAACAACAATACATAACATGATCTTCTATTCTTGTCCATATCTTTTGACTCAGTTCTCTGCCATTTTGGCCTAGGGAAGTCATAGGAGGCAGTCTAATGTCATTTTGATAACACATAATCTGTCCAGGAAGACTTCCTACGGAAGCTGTGCATATTACGGACAGCCATTCCTCATGAAAGAAATCACTTGGCTCACACGATACCTTACCAGGAGGATAATCTACATGCAACCCAATCTTTTTATCCGACGTAAACATACCATCTTTATAAACAGTGAGGATATATGTACCTGCATCATCTTCCACGACAGGATTGATGATGAAATAGAGAGAGCAGTTATCATTTCGAGTATCGTTATAGATTGTGAGTTGCTGATTTGATGGCAATGATTTAGATTCTGGATCTGCAGAATCAAATGATGGTAATCTGTTTCCGTATCGGAATGTTATTTTGCTATTATCACATGGATACGGAAAGGTAAGTGGCACTACTTCTCCTTCCGTCACTCTAAGTATTCTACCATCGCATTGTTTGAATGCAATGAATATCACAAATATAACGAAATATATCACAATATGCCTACATACATATGTGGATTTGACCTTAATAGGTTTACACATTCTTTTATCATGTGATGAACAACTTACGGGAAAAATGTCTAAATTACATGCAAAACAACAAACTAAATTCTTGTCTTTACACAATAATAGAAGTTTTCCAAACAGTCAAGTTTATAAATGATATAAATTGCCAAATCTTGGTCATAAGTTGTAAAGAACACTTTAAATATAATTAATTTGCAACAATAGTACAGTATACATTGTATCTTTTAGGTAAGTTCAGCGCAAAGAACAATTTGAATACGAACGGTTGAAAGGATTTGATGAAAAGGAGTGCTGAGGACTGTTCGTTCTCGATACAGAATGAAGATGCTGTAAGTCAGACAGTATCAAATAATTCTTGTTTTACATACAGAACAAAGTAAAGTGTATTCCTCCGTTATGAAGATCTCTTTGACACATGATGTCCTTTTTTGTAATTCCTACTCAAGATGAACGTTTTCGGAAACTTTGTCAATCCAAAATGTGGTGACGAAAAAAAGAGCAAGATTTCACAAATAGTCACAGAAATATGTCATTGAATTTCAAATATCAATCATATGGTCGACATCTCAAAGATTAAGACTGCTTTTTTCCTTTAGTCTACAGCAAGTTTTTCATGATCTGATGACGACAATTCCAAGATGATTGAATTTATCTCTGAAGGCCACTCGGTGAACACTATGCCAGAAATGAAGAATAGAAGAAGCGTATAGCTTAAGCCCAGTCTGGGGGTCTTCAGCTAAATTTTCGTGGTTCCAAAGATGTCAAAAAGAAAAATTCTTAGCTTTCTATCTGCAGTTTCGTCCACTGTGGGAGAAGACTAATATAGTTTTGAATCTTAGAGTGTCTTGCTTCACAATATCTGACGATCCTTTTCCAAATTAAACCTGCAAGATGGTGACATTTGCTGATCTGAAAAAAAGAAATATTTTGATTCATATATTGCAGCAATCGATCTGTGTAATATAATTGACTTACATGAAAATTAAATGATACAGATAATAATGATGATAATGATGATAATAATAATAGTCATAATAATAACCATAAAAAAGGATAATGATACAAATAATTATAATAACGATAACAATAATTATAATCATAATTATAATGATAACAATGATAATAATAGCAATAATAGTAATTATAATCATAATGATAAAGTTTCATATTAGGAAAGTCTCATCAGCTTCAGTCTTGTGTTTCCTGCGGGCCCTGTAATTATCATCACCCCAGCAATTGTGTGGTACCCATTTACACTTGAGGGGAGAGTGGAAAGTGAAGATTAATGTCTTGCCAAAGGAATTTTGTGCCGGGATGGGATTCGAACTCTTAATCATTGCTTTAAAGGCCCACTGCACTACTTGTAGCTTCTTGCGCCCTCTTACAACAAACAATGCCTAATCGGTGACCACTGGTCCCCCATGATCCTCTTTTTCTTATGTTAACTGAGAGCTGAGTTGATGAGATAACCACCTGTCCAGTGACCTTGCAGGGCGCTCTAATCCCTCCTGTAAACTATGGCAGATAAGCTTTAAAAAAAGAAAAAACAGCAAATACTTACTCAAATGCCAAAAGTATGAATGAAAATGCAGAGCACTTATTTTTCTCACAACCTTTCTTCATTTTTCCTGAAACACTTATTGGAAAATATTATTCATGTATCTGTACCTTCTTCCGTTCCACAGGTTAAAATCAACTTCTCTCCACAATACTATCCTCCTTCAGTCGGTGTCCACTTTGGTTCCTTTCTCTGAAACTGGTTCTTGGCCATGTTTTATTTCGTCTTATATCATTTTTATTAAAAAGGCCTTGATGTCTCTTGAACCTTTTAAGTGTTTTAATGATAAATGTTGAAATATAGAACCAATAGATTGGACTTTTCATTTAAAGTTCAAGTGTTTTAATGATAAAGGTCAAACTATAGACCCAACAGATTGGCTAGTCCTGTAAAAGGAAACATGTGACGTGCTTAAACTGTGTGATATCGTTATCTTATGTTTGCACTTATACGTTGCGTGAAAGACACCTTTGTCTGCCCCAGTTGCACTCCCCCATTTTTGCCCTATATACACGTGCTTTCAATCAACTAAACCTCTTGGTTCAACATTTTCTGCTAACCTTGCTCCTATCCACTCCATTCCATTCTCTCACACTCTTCTCTTCTCTTTCATTTCCAGATTAATGCACCGCACATTTTCTCAATCACTCATTCTATAATCTATTTACAATGTCGCTCATATAGTTGGAATATTTTTGTTTTACCCCAATTTAGGGAATTATTTTAAAAATAATTTAAAAATAATAGATCTAGATAATAGTATACTTTCTCAGATATTATTGAATAATAATTTGACAATGTGTTTTGCGTGACTGCTAAAGCATGTGTATGCTACTATGCTTATCAACTTGGGGACCTACGCCCTTAAATCATAAATGACAGTAATGAGGATTAATGCCCCACAAAAGGGCACTAATATAGCACATCGACACGGTTTTGATCCTGGGGCCTCACATGCAGTTACGAGGCCATTGCTTTGTCACTGAACCATGACTGTACGCAGCGGGGGCTAGGATAGGGGGCAGTTTCCATAAATAAATAAAAACAAAGAAAATGCAATAAATTTTCAATTATTTAATGCATTTTACCCCGGTTCCCAACATAAACAAATTCTCTGTGTGCCCATGCCTTGAGCCATAATGCATGGCCGTCCAGAGGATTTGTTATGTTGGGAACCGGGGTAAAATGCAATAAATTATGTCTTTTTGTGGGGCATTAATCCTCATTACTGTCATTTATGACTTAATGGCGTAGGTCCCCAAGTTGATAAGCATAGTAGCATACACATGCTTTAGCAGTCACGCAAAACACATTGTCAAATTATTATTCAATAATATCTGAGAAAGTATACTATTATCTAGATCTATTATTTTTAAATTATTTTTAAAATAATTCCATAAATTGGGGTAAAACAAAAATATTCCAACTATATGAGAGACAGTGTATCTGTCTGTCTTTCTTTCTTTCTATGACACCCCCCCCCCCTCCCCCATTAATTTGTGTTGTAGCTCATTTTCTTTCAATGTTTTTTAATTTCGATTTTGATAGGTATAACTGTTAACTTATCACTTTATTTATTTACTTATATATATATATACCTATTTATCTACTTATTTATCAACTAATTCATTCATGTAAGTGAAATAAAAGTTATATTGGAATCACTTTTCTGGCTATGTGTTAAATGATTCAAAATTCCTATAAACAAAGTGATTTGTTTCAAAATGTGTTGAATTCAAGAAAGAAAAAGAAAAACAAAAAATTCAAGTAGATACAAATGGGAGTGGAAAAAAGAAAGAGAGAATAAGAGAGGTAGAGGGAAAAGGTGAATAGACAAAGAGAAGATAGATGGAGAAAGAAAGAAATAGTGCAAAGAGGGGAGAGTAATCTAATAGAGAGGAGAGAGATAGAGAGAGAGAGAAGGGAACAAGAGACGAGAGAAAGAGAGAGAGAGAGAAAGAGAGAGAGAGAGAGAAAGAGAGAGAGAGAGAGAGAGAGAGAGAGATGGAAGGGGGGGGGGGGAGAAGGGAGAGAAAGAGAGAGAGAGAGATGCGTGTGAATTTGGGAGTAAAAAAGTGTATAAACCCTTATTGTGACTCAGTCTTATCTACTCTGAAAAGAAAGATACACAAACCAAATGATAAACGAATAGCAGATTAAGGTTAATTACAAATGCGCACATTTTAATTGCACGTTTATTAATCCTGAGAACAGGGACGTCACAGAAACTCTCATTTTTTTCTACTTTCAAACAAATAAACTTAATACAAGGGTTGGATTGCCCTTTAGGAAGGATACTTCCTTTTTACCATTTATATTTATTTATTCATTATTCATTGGTTGTCTAGAACATTAAGTGTAAAACTTCCTTGATTCAATCAGGATTTTTTCTCCGTCACTTCCAGAAGATTATGGTAATTAAATCCTTCCCTCAGTAATTTTTCTCTTTTTTGCCAAGCTACTTTGGCAAATTATCTCTTATGGATAAATACTGGCTGCAAAAACAAGTGGATATTTTCAGATGGAGTAAGAGTAGTACTGTTACTTCTCCTCAATACAAATATATTTACAAATAAATACAAAATACTGCCTATGTCTACATGTATTGCAACAACCATGAATACCATGAATATCAAAAGTATCTAGTACAAGAAAATATTGTGCAAAATTATAGCTTCTTTGGGCCGACTACGTCCTGTAAACTATCATCTTCATCTCCAACGACAGCTCCCTCTATAGCTTTCTCCTTGGGGGTGCAGGTAGCTACAAGGGTTGTTACTATGACAACCACAGCCAGACCGATGAACGCTGTCACCCAGTAACCAGAGTAACGCTGGATGGAGAAACCCAGGTAACTGCAATGGAACACCATAAGAATAGGTTAAAGAATGGACTGGATTTGGATAAATGAGTTTTTAGACAGAATGGAGTTGGTAAGTTTGATTAACCCAAAGCAGGACAGTGTCTCATTTTATTGACATTATTGCATATCATCGCCTGACTGGTCGAAGGGCGTTAGCTCAAATTTTAGGTCAAAAATGAAACTTTAAGCAGAAGGGCGTTAGCACTAAATCACCTCAAACTTTTACAAAACTGACTTATTTCCGAAAAAAAAATTGTGGCCGTGTTCTACTATAATATTTTGATTAGTCTCTTATGTTTTTAACCAACTTTCAGAATGGAAAGCAGTTTAAATATAAAACAAATCTTTAAATGCAAATAATTCGTAAAGTAGTTTTCGAGTCGCTCGCGCGCTTACGCCCTTCTGCCAGCCGGCTGACGATATTCTTTTGATTAAGAATGCTAGAAATTACACTTTATACATGAGCAGAAAAGCAATATTTCAAAGAAGTCTCGTCTAGAATAAGAGATTTTATTCTAACTAATATAAAAGTTTATAAATTGGCAGCACAGTGTAACATATAAAACCACTATTTCCGTATACAAATTGGCAAATTGTGCAATCTTCTTCCACGTTGGTTCATTTAATAAATATTAAATTTTGTTTCGAAACAGAACGACAACAAAATCCTTCAAAAAGGACAAAATCTTTCAATTCTGAAGTATTACTGACCTGTGTGAGCACTGGACGATGATATCATTCAAGCCATCATCGTCAAAATCACCAATGACAACAGGAGCAGTCGGTTGGCATGGTAACGTATGCTCTGCCAGGATGTTGCCTGTTTCTAACGAGAGTAGAACAATGTGATCCCATCCTGCAATCACCGCTGCTGACTGAAAGAAATGGACAAAAATTAACCGTCAAGATTGAAGAATAAGGGCTTGTTCAGATATTACTCGGTAAACTGCCACAAAAAAAGTGGTCACATTTTTTAAACAAGTGTAAATGAATAGCAACTGTGGGCAACAAAGGTTCTGCATGTATTCACTGAGCACTGTGTAATATAAGATCTAGAAATTTAAAGCATGTTACACTTTACGTCATCAATAAAGTGCAGTAGTTTGCCACCTCGTATCCGAATTAGGCTTAATGACAGCAATATTTTTGTTTGAAGTATTATCAAGATAATCTAATGCCACCTTGTAAGTTTCATATCATACAAAGCATCGTAAATGATAGCCCTGAACCAGCAACGCAGAAGAAAAAGAAAAAGAAAAAAAAAAAAATCATTTTAGCAAATAGGAATTTGTTGTATAATTATAGTATTAGAAGTATAATACAATTACAAACAGTTCCTGATGTTTGTCATTATTATTATTATCATTATCATCATTAATTTCATTGTCATTATCAATAATATTATTATTATCATTATTATTATTATCATTATTATTATCATTACTATTGTTATTACTATTACTCTCATTATTTGACTGTAAACAAAGCTATTCTCACCTGTTGTCCAAACTCCTGGATAGAGAGAGGAAGGATGCTGGGTAGGAGAGCTCTATGATATATCTCTTGAAGATCATGGTCAACCTTCCTGAACTTCTTTACGATGTAACGCTCACTCCACAAAGCTGATGTTGATACCTGTGAGTCGGAAATGAAAAGCATGCCATAGTATATTAATTGTCAAATTATTATTATTGTATTATTGTATTTTTTTTTTCCCTTATTTTTTATTTTTGGGGGTATATTTTTAGGATCATCTACCTATAAGTTTTTGTAACTTTTTTGATGATCCAACCACTTCATAATTTCCTTTAGTGTATTTTCCATTTTATTGGTTTATCTATGTTTGCAAGAAATTATTCTATTCTTTGCCTTTGTATGTTTTTATGAAAGTGGTGAATAAATTAAATTAAATTCAATTCAATAACAAATTGAAATTGCGCAGAATAGAAACTTATCATTGATGCTTCTACAGATGTCTCTACACACACGCAGCCATCGGCACAGCATACATTGGTATGCTGTGCCGATGTATCAGTCATCTCTTTCATGGAAACGAAAAATGAAAAGGAATTATAATCGCTTATAGCTTCATAGTTATATGGGTAATACCAGGGGCCGTGGAAACTTTATTTTATGTAAGTTAAAAAATGTTAATTGTCATTACAAATCTAAATTAGGACAAGTTAATGTAAATTTGTGTGCAAGCTAGTTGGGTGTGCGTACAAACATCTGCAAGAGCACCAATGATAAGTTTCTATTCTTCGCAATTTCAATTAAATTTTTCACTAACATAACAGAATGCGGCCCCAGACCGACCCTGGATGGCCAAAAATGAGATGATTTGGAAATGGTTTGGAAATCAATTAGGCAGTGCGACTGGAGGTACAGTAAAACCTGCTTTAGCGACTACCTGTATAGAAAACCACCTGTCTATAAAGACCACATTTTTTGTTTCCCTTGAAAATGATTTCTCATTGAAACTTGCACTGAAAGAACCTGTACATCAAGGCCACCTGCCTATAAAGACCCCTTTTCATGTTTCCCTTGAGTTTCACTGTAATAGCAATTGTCCAGCATTCACAGGTTGACATGGAAAGGTCAAGATGATAACTGACCTGCCAGTTGAACTGTCCTTGAGGTCCGTAGCTAGTCACCTGACCTGTACTGACCGTGAAGATGGTGTCCATACCAGCCTTGGACATTGAGAGACCAAGCAGGTGACTGATGATACCTCTTCGCTTAGCAACACTATAAATACAAGGGTAAACAAAATGGCTGCATAATCACTCAATATTAATGAATTCTATAGTAATGACTACTTTCTTGTTAATCATTAGTGTCATCAGTAAATCATACAAATAAACATTGATATTGGGGATGGATAGTATCATCAATGCTCTGTTTGAAAACAAACCCTTACTATTATTGCAAAATGTATTACCGGTACTTGAAGTTCTTGTCGTTCTCAATCTAAACTGTTATTGTATCAGAAAAGTATATTTCTTGGCATATGTCATGAGACACAAATATGTGTAGAAATAAAATCATTATAGCCATATAAGTTGTTACCAGAGAGAGGGAGGGTCGGAGGGAGGGTGGTAGAGAAAGAAAGAAGTTGGGGGAGGGAGAAAGAGAAAAGGACAAGAGATATAAACGAAATTTATTTAATTTTAGTTACCGTAGCAATGACCTCTTACCTTTTCACAATCAATGGACGTAGACTGAGCTCTTGATTTTCCTTTATCTCTGAACTTCCTGAAGCATAAGCCCCTAGAATTGACAAATTACAAAGTAAGACATTGATATGGAATTGACATTATTTTTATATGATTTGACATGGTATATTTCATTTAAAAAAAAAAAAAGTTTGTAGTTATGAAAACCAAATTGTGTTTTTTATTAGTGAGATATATATATATATATATATATATAAATAAATACATACACATATATGAGGAGGAGGAAAGGTAAATAAATACAATGATTATTATGGCAGTAGAAATGGAAAACACAATATGATCTAAAGTAAAAATTCAATTAACCGATTCCATGATCATTACACATCTTCATTTCATATGGAGAAAGTTCATTTTCTGCATACAAATATTTAATCAAGGTTTAAAGAAAAGTAACAATGAAATGTAGCTAATCTGTGTGGCTCAGTCACTTACATGGGTATGATAAAGCGGCCCAGAGGGAGGAAGGGTAGCAAATGGATCCATTGTACAGCTCAGAGTGGGGAGGATGCCCGGACTTTACAACAGCTTGACAATTGCCTTCACTCCCGTCATCAGTAAATAAAGCTGAAATGGAACAAAAATTTGATATAAACAAATAAGATAATCCATTCAAGTAATCATTAGTACTCTACAGAATGCATCAAAAACACAAACAACTCGCAATTTAATTTGCTCCATATATTAAACACAAATGGAAACAGCATAAATTATTTTTAGCATCATAAATGAACCATATCCATACAGAGACATTACAAAATCTAAATGAATGATTACTGAATGTGCATTGTGATAAATCATTTATTGACAACTGGGAAACAATTTGATTAAAGATCTTTCAACAAATCAGCTCATAAATGTAATATAAGTAGCTATAATTGAATGTGTTCAAATTTGAAAGAGCACAAATTGCATTTGTTTATAAAGATAAGCTAGAGTTCTGATCATCTACATGTAATTGCACTGTAAAGAAAACTGTCAGGAAGCAACTTGGTCAGGTTTTTCAAGAAAATGACTGCGCCTATGTCTTGCTAAAAGGCATCACACCATGCCAAGCATATCTTCATTTATAAATCTCTCGTACACTTTCGTAAGAAATATTGTACATCAAAGGGCAGGAATACATCTCAATTATCTCATTTTTCAGAATACCTCCACTTATTCTTTGGGGTGAGGTTTCCTTTAAAGTTCACAATTTTGGACTGAAATTAGTAGAGGAGGCGCGATAGCTCAGTTGGTAGAGCAGTGGTCTCGTAATCCGGCGACCCGGGTTCGAAATCAAGGCATGCATTAATCCTCATTACCAGGTCCCTTGGAGAGGACCTAAAGCCCTCGGCCGTCTGGCTGCTTACTTACAAGCATTTATGCTTTCTTAGCAGTCAGGTAAAATAACCACCACCACGTTGTAGTAAAGATATTTCATAACTGTCCACTTTACCAAACCCAAAAGCCGATTTAATAATCAATCTCCCTACCTTTTGCCTGATCAACAACACCATCCTTGTCAATGTCAGCGTAGGTTGCATCGGGTGAAAGGTCAAGCCGGGTCATAGGTCGTCCAGATTTTAGCTCCAGAACCTCTATACCCTGTGTACAAAGAAGAATGAACATGACTTTGAACATGAGTTTTGATATGCATTGAAAAATGAAATCTTGGCAAAACGGGAGCAATTCTTTTTTTTAAAAGTCAATGATATTTGTGTACATGACAACAGGAGAGTTAGTAAGCCATGAAAAAGTCATGATCCACGGACCAAATTGCCAATTTGAGATTCACATAGATTAAAGATAAAGATGAGTTCTGGTCAGCCGATTGCATTGTGAAAGAAAAGGCGTGGAATGGATCAGAAAAAGTTGATCATGTAGCATGTAAGTATTGGTGTGTACTGCAAAGTTCTGGAGTCATAAAATCATAATAAATTTGGCCCAGTCTTGGTAAAGTAACAAGCACTGTACACATAAAGATGTATATGGGACTACACAAATGGTGTCGGGCCTACTTACCTTGATTTCTTTATCTTTCTATGTTCATTACTCAGCCAGTATACATTTTCTACCAAAATTGTTTGGCAAATGACATTTATTTGTAATCTTGAACATTCAGTGGAAGTTTCGTTTGATTCTGTGAGAATTCATTATCTTTTTTTACCAGAACTCAAGTTATCTTTAAGCCTACCTACCTGTTGAGAATGAATGATGACAGCATTAGGATTCTTGATGTGTTCTGATGCTGAGTGGGGCGGGAGACCTCCAAAATGGTGGCCAGCGATGTGCTCCTCAAAGCTTGATGTCAGATCTATTATAAACAATGAATGAGAGATGATGGGAAGCAAGCATACATCAAGTTATTCATAACCAATTCAAATTGTATGCATCACTTTTATATGAGTTAACATCTGCAACTATACAAGACTGTGCAAATCTCCTGTTACATAATTCTATCAAACTTACCAACAATGAAAAAGTCAGTATTAAATGTTATTCTTTTTCTAATCTCCATCCATGTACTAAAACAGCATTCTATTCTTTATCTACAAAAAAAGTAAGAATTTCTTCTATTCTTTCAGAACTCTATACTCACATGAAGAAACTGATAGAATATGTTCATCTTTCTCCGCACTCTTTTTGACCCCATCCTTGCGGAACTCTGCAATGTCAATCTTGGTGTCTATGCTAGACTGCCATCGGAAAGGCTAAAGATGGTGGGTGCAAGGAGAAGTATGAAAATAGCAAGAATAAATTACTTTAAGGAAATGTTTTTGCTGCCATACAGATGCTTGCATTACGAACTGATTTAAATTTCTGAAAAAATATATTATTATTATCAAGAGTAAGGTAAACTTAGTCATGGACAAACTAAAAATTTATAAAAGTACCGGTAGGTAGAGTCCTATAAACTACTTAGGGTAAGGGTTATCAAGTCCAATTTGGAAACATTGATATTTCATAGCATATTGTATTTCTTTTTTTCTTAGCCTCACAAAGCATCTCATATTCTTGTTACTAGATTAATGATAGTATCTTGTATTATCATATGAACTATCTTGGCAATATTTACCATTTGTTTGAGGAGTGCTTGGTTGTACTGGTTCCATCCAAGTTCACCTTGATGTCCCCAACCTCTCTTCAAGTTCAACTTGAAGTGGAATCCTTGGAACAGTTTCTTCAACAGAAAAGGGGAAAAGAAAGAAACACAAAATGGTATAAGAGATGCAGTGGCATATCCAGACCTTGACAGGAGGAGGGGCAAAAGTGTTCTGTGATCCATATCATTTTAGATAGGAATCTACTTTTTTGGGGGCCTTGGTTTGTATAACCAGGGGGGGGGGGGGATAAGTAATGTCCAAATTGACCAGGGAGTTGACTTATTTTTAGAATAGGAAAAAAAAAAGTCTTCTTTTTGGAGCAGGAAAGGGTGTTATTACTCATATACTCTAACGCAGAGTTTAATGTCCTTATGGCTCTGAACACATGATGTGAGGCGGACACTGGTGCTGTAAAAGTAATCATCATAATCATCATCATCAGTATCATAAGACATACCTCTTCTGTGTTTGTTTCTTCTCCAAAGTCTCCTGGAAGATGATGCCATCTTACATCACCATGACGACCAGATAGAGCAAAGGTCGAGAAATGACCTACATCATGGCTTGACTTACTCTCCTTGGAAGAAAATTCATTGGAGCACAATAATAAACAAATAATTAATCACTATTTGCTTTAGGCCATGTAAAATTGATTTAATGTTGATCGTCCCCGCCCGCTTCCTTTTTGGGGGCCGCCTCCTATTTTTTGTTATTTGTTATTTGTTATTTTTTTTTTTTTTGAAATTTTTTTTTGAATTTTTTTTTGATTTTTTTTTTTTTTTGAAAGAAAAAAAACATGAAAAACACTGCTAAAATGGCTCTATTTCTGATTTAAAAAAAAAAAATTGTCGGCGGCCATCTTGAAAAAAAATAGCCTCGACTGTCAGGGAAAATGTACCGAGCGGCCATTTTGAGCGGCCATTTTGAAATACCAAATATCAAATAACATGGTACACCCTCCTCCTCTTTTTCAAAAAATCCGGACGATCAACATGTAATCAATTTTACATGGCCTTAAAGCACCGAAAATCTCACTCCATCTTATACATCAGAATTTATTCATAAACACATTCCAGTATGTACTCTTCAAATTTCATCCCAGCGTTTTTCGTAATATTAGCTCATTATCATCAAAAACACATGGATGGTAAGCAAAGAACTCAAACTCCGGTATCAAGTTTTCACGTTTTTGGTTATGGCCCGGTCCCACTGGCCGATGGACACAACACGTATGCATAAAGGACACATCGGACGAGCAAAATTTCGCGGGTGGCACCATCCGTTTTCATCCGCTCCAGAAATTGACAAAATGTGCGAAAATTTGCGAAAACAGAACGGAAAATAACGGACGTGGGTAGTATGTAGCGGGGATGTTAAACGGATGTTCATCGGAAGCCTAGCGGATGAAAGCGGATGGAAGTGGATGACAGCTTTGAATACTTTATATACGAGATGCATACGCTTACATCCTTTCTATTTCCGTGCTACTAACGATGTATAGACGTTCCGTGTACCTTATCTTTCCTCCCTCTTTCCGTTTTCAGCTGCAGCGGATGTGAGTTGCGAGGATGCCCAGAGGATGCAGAGAGGATACAGCGGGCGTTTAACGGATGATAACGGACATAGAACGTTTGTTGCTCGTATTTGTCGCGGATTGACATCGTACACGGCGGAAGTTCATCCGTGTTAAAAGTTTTGTGCAGCTCAAAACTTTTTGCGCGGATGAAATCACAGTGGACGGATGCTCGGTGGATAGAGCGTATGAAACACGTATGCAATGAGTACACAACGGAAGCATAGCGTTTCCCAACGGATGGCAAGATTTTTTTACGCTTTACATCCTCTTTGCATCCGTAAGTGCAGTGGGACCGGGCCTTTAAATTCTTGACCAATTTCAAAGTGCTTTGTATGAGAAGAAAGGGTGTGAGAATGGGTAATTACAAACGCATTTTAGGTTTTGTTTAAATCACTCTTCACGCAAGGGTATGGGTGCCAATAAAGGCTAGCCTAGGTGATATCACCATCATATTTTATACCATCACCTAATCTGTAATGTGAAACATCCTGCTACCCTCTCAAAGTTCAAAATTTTGGATAATCCAGTGACCTACCTTGTTAACACCATCGAACCCATGACCATCATGACTATGTCTGTACGGAATACACAGAGTAAAGGAGTGAATACATTAGAAGATACAAGCAAACAGTTTGCCATCGCAAGTACATGTCCCCTTAAAGGCTGTTATCATGATGAATTGATGATAAACAGTTGCTCTAAAACATACATTCTTGTTTAGAGTACTGAAGTGTGGCGTCATACTGGCCAACTTGTCAAGGTTGCTGGCTCCAAACAATTTTGTGAACCCTGTACACTGACTTTGCCCTGCTCCAGCCCGTTGCTTGAATGATGTTGCGATGAACCTCATGCGCAGCTCTGTTATTTAGAACCAGTAATCTGGATGACGAGCAAATATGACATTAGCACTTCTGTAGAATCAGACGCTCCTCTTAATGTAAATCAGAATGCGAGTTGCATATACTACATGTCGTTAGGTAGGGCAAGCCACATTGTTTGTCCTACCTAGCAACAAATATTGTATGTAATTCATGTTTTGACTACCGAGATACAATTCTCTGTAACAGGTTAATGAAATAATTTGTATCGAGGCACTTCACAAAGACGTATGCATTAAATTTGGTTACATTAGGAACATAGCCTACTGCCAAGACAAAGACTGGTAATCAATTCTCACTTTAAGGTCGCATGTGCCAGTCTATCTGCCAGCCTGCCACCTATAATCACCAGTCCACCATCATCAGATTGCAGACTGTGTGGAAGAATCAAGATGGCTGCTTCACTGGAAGAAAAAAAAGAAAGTGCAAAATTTAGATAAAAGTTATCAAAACAGTTTGTTTTTAAAAATCAGAAAATATAAATATTCTTTAGATTCTGATCACTTAGCTATTAAAACTGTGAAGGAGTCTTTAAATATTAAAGCAGCTGACACGTCTTTACACAAACATATACTATATATAAAGATTAAGTTACATAAAGGGGATTCAAACTACCTTTCATTAATAATTGTCCTTTTCCTCCTCTTTTCCTCCTCTCTTTCTCCAGCACAATGCATAATTATACTGAAGACAATTTTGAGAACATGACTGAAGTTTATCTTCCCACAAAACAAGGATCTATGGCAACTTTTATGTAAGGGTGAGTCTTTACATATGTAAAGAAAGAGAAAATAAAAAAAGGTGGTCTATTAATTTGTAATAGAATAATTGTCAAAATATGGGGGTCACTTGGAATTTTTAGGCCAAGACTTGCAACAACAAACAACAAAAGATGGTTAAAGGTAACTCACCTCATAACATACCGATGACTCCAGGTTGTGTTTGGTAGCTTCACTGACCAAATCAATTTGAAATCACTATTCAGACATACCACGGTCCAATCAGCACACAGAACAACAATTACCTGCAGAAGAGGATGAGGAATCAAAACAGGTTTTTTTACGTTGATGTTAATCAGTCACACCTGACTATTGAGGCCAGTCAAGGAAAACACAGGAAGTGGCCACTGGAGACAGGTGGCTTTTCTAGGCAGGTTCTCCAACAAAACACATTTATTTCTCGAGGAAGACATAATGCATGGGTGCTATAGACAGGTGGCCACTGATGTTCGACTATATGCTTGACACTTGTAAATTGAATTCTCAAAAGCACAGTTGGGAAGGCAAGGTATTACTTAATCGTTTTTATTCTTGTTTTATATTGGCAAGAGATATTTGTGTCTAAATTGCCGTTTATTTAATGCATCATCTGGTTAGGAATATGTTGTTGAAGAAAATGAGTTCATCTTAGTAAAGATTATATAAAAATGTTATGAAACCCAGATTTCAGTCTTCCTTATGTCCAACTAAACTATTGCATTTTACTACTTATATACATACACTTTTTGTCAATTTTGAGCAATCTAAATCATCTGTTAGGAAGCACTCCCAATGCTTTCATTCTATCTTCTTGAGATAGTCATGTAGCCACACCCGCAAGCCCTACCTGCTTTCGAACTTGATTATCTGAAGTCAGGGGTTCTAGGTATCCTGTTGCCATAGCAACTGCTTGTTTCTTGTCTCCAGCTATATCTGCTTCATCTGAGAGAAGAGAGAACTCATCCAGGGTGTTGAGATATGGTAGAGCCTTTAGTCCTGGAGAAGGTTTGGACGTCTTGAGGATAAGCAAGGAGGAATCCTTTGTTGTCAGAAGGATCTCTGTCAAACAAAAAACAAGAGAGAAGATATAATTCATAAAGGGTGTTGAGATACGGTAGAGCCTTGAGTCCTGGAGAAGGTTTGGACGTCTTGAGGATAAGCAAGGAGGAATCCTTGGTTGTCAACAGGATCTCTGTCAAACAAAAAACAAGAGAGAAGATATAATTCATAAAGGGTGTTGAGATACGGTAGAGCCTTGAGTCCTGGAGAAGGTTTGGACGTCTTGAGGATAAGCAAGGAGGAATCCTTGGTTGTCAACAGGATCTCTGTCAAACAAAAAACAAGAGAGAAGATATAATTCATAAAGGGTGTTGAGATACGGTAGAGCCTTGAGTCCTGGAGAAGGTTTGGACGTCTTGAGGATAAGCAAGGAGGAATCCTTTGTTGTCAGAAGGATCTCTGTCAAACAAAAAACAAGAGAGAAGATATAATTCATAAAGGGTGTTGAGATACGGTAGAGCCTTGAGTCCTGGAGAAGGTTTGGACGTCTTGAGGATAAGCAAGGAGGAATCCTTGGTTGTCAACAGGATCTCTGTCATATGAAAAACAAGAGAACAGAGAGAATTTGTCAAGGATGTTGAGATACGGTAGAACCTTTGATCATGGGGGAGGTTAACAGGTCTTAATCAGAAGTAGAAAGACACCTTAGCTGTCTGCAATTAAAAATTAAAAATAACAAATTGACTTACCATTTCTTCCATCACTTTCAATATCAGCTACCAATGGAACAGGTCTGGAAGAATAAAATGACAAATACTTCATGATAAAGTGTTCATCAATCAAAATGCAGTATAAGTAATTCAAAATCTCTGGAGGGCAAAAAATAAGCTGCCTTAGAAAACAGGTAGAGTCCATTCCAACTTGTTAAATGAAAGCTAACTCAAACAAAAAGAGAAGAACTACAAGGCTACCTTATCCATAACACATAGAGTAATATTCCTACTGTTTACATAGGAGTAGTAGAACATACCATTAACAATTTGTAAATTTGATGTTTTGAACGTTTTTTGTCACTCAAATATAAAATGTGGACTGGTTGAATTGGGGCCTATCACAAGAAATATTAGTCTGGACAAATCAATTTTCACATACTTTAAAAATTACAAATCTTGGTAAGGGTATGAATATTTTAGTTGTTAACTTTAGGTAATGTCATAATGGGTATATCTACATTAGCCCTCCTCCTCCTCCTTCTTTTTCTTCTTCTTCTTCCAGGTTAAGTATAGTCATATTCATAAAATGTTGTCATACTTTGTATGATAATGATAATGGTGTTGACATGTGAAAAACAACTGGTCATTTTCTAAAACTTACAATTTTTTCAAGGTCCTAGTATTCATGCTCTCTTCGTAGAAACCTGTGCTGACCTCATACCGCCAGGAAGGAACAAGTTCAAAGCTGTGCTGAACTCTTAAAAGGTAGGTAGCCATCAGAGAAAGTATCACCAAGATGACCCCATCACGGAGAGAAAATGACCTCTGCTGAGCCGCCTGAGCGGCACTGGCAATTTTGTCCATTTCTGATGTGCGAGAGAAACAAAATAATGGAAAACAGTCTTCAGTTCATTAGAAATAATTCAATTTGCCGTCTAGAACACGTGTCGTTATATTGGCGCTTGTTCAGAAACCCATCAAAAATTTGACCCGTAACTCCGGCGTGGAGATGAGGCATTACGTAATGAGACATTAAGTAGATAACTTCACACAGGCACGCGCCCGCCCGCAACCCGCCATCGGTATGCACTTGTATTATGCAGCGGTTTGCCGTGAAACCTGTGAAAAAGTGTATACAATGTTTTTCCGAAAAATAACAAGAAAATTTACACAAAAAAGGTAATAAACATAACAAATTTTAACTCATGATCTTTATATGGGCATTTCATGAATATTTACTTCATTTTTGGTATGTTTTAGTGGGGTATCTCCACGCCGGAGTTACGGGTCAAATTTTGGATTGGTTTCTAAACAAGCGCGGTTATAGATCTATTTACATCAGATCTCAAACCTCCTGTCATTTCAACAAATATTTTGAGACCGAGACCTTATGCCAAAATAGTGTTAGTTATAGTTTATAATTAGATAACTTACGGTTGTTAGATTTTTAGAAAAATAAATATTATTGCTCAAATTCAAAACTTAAATCTTCATCTGCAACATGACATTGACAGACACTCCAAAATCATAGTTTCGTTAAATGACAATGATAATCAGCTCTGTAATTTCCAGTCAATTCCAAGCTCAAAATCAATTTTGAAGGAATTCTGGTGAGGCTTTTCCGCCTCTTCTTCTTCTTCTTCTTCTTCTTTGTCCTCCTCCCCATTTCCTTTTTCTTCATGACCGACACAAATTTCAAGCGATGGGACTAAATAAAAACAAAGTGATCAAATAGCTACGGGCAAATCTCAGTAGATCTAGACCTACTGCAGAATTATAATCATCCTTCGTTCTTTTAATTAGCCGGAAAATGTATTACTCATGCTAACTGAACAACAGCCAGATGAAAGATACTTACCCAAAACAAAGGAAATTAAGTGCAAAATAGACCGACTTTGTTTCTGTCCTTCACTCAGTTTTTTTTGCTATGGTGTCTTTCAAAGAAAATAATGTACGCAAAAACTCTCTATCTGGCTCTGCGCTCTCTTATTTTGTTACTTTTTGCGTGCAAGAAAGAAAATATAAAAAACGTAGAATTGAAACCCTATTCCCAGTACTAAATCTCTGATGAAAAAATTGCTTTAACAATCGTCAGATCCCCGATTTTGTTGTCTTATGACAAGTCAGCAAGAAATTCCTTGATGGTGTTGTGCTTGGGGGGGTAAGACTAAGAGGACATTTTTTTGTTTTATTGGAACGGGGGGGGGGGGGGGGGGGGGGGGGGGGTGGGGGGGGGGGGGGTAAGAGGACACTTTATTTTTGTTGAAAATTTGACATTTTGTTCCGTTTTTTTTTTTTGGGGGGGGGGGGGGGTAAGGTCACCTTTTTTAGGTCAGCCATTGGCATAAATTTTTTTATTAAAAAAAAAATTGGACATTAATTGGACATAGGGTAGCGTTCAAGTTAAAATGGGGGGGGGGGGTTTCCCAAAAACATACACAAAACGCTACCCTATGTCCAATTAAAGCCCCCCCCCCCCCCGGTTTTGCCGAAAGGGTGTGTTAAAAAAAAAAAAAAAGATGGAGAAGCAGAATTATCCATATTTTATCGTACTTTTAGGTTGCTTGAACTATTTTTTATTATTGAAACTGTTTCACACAAAAATCAAAATAACTATGTGAAGTCAAACACAGAAAGACACGAACGTGGACACAAATGAATGCACACCCCACACACACGGCAAGCGACACATTTTCATTTTACTGTTTTTCTATTTGCCGAATTAAATGAACTTGGTAAATAACTATTGAGTTTTCTGACCACTCGGGCAATGAGAATTAAGGGGTTTCAGGGACAAACACTGTACTAGTGTTTTATATAGCTCAGTCGGAAGAG